>BPTQ01000009.1:244518852-244531195 GCA_019973895.1 Chrysanthemum seticuspe
CCATTATGATACGTTAAAACGACTGTTACTAATTTTACAGTTCGTGGTAACTGATATAGTAAGTCAATCAAATCCGTAGTATGGACTCCGTCTTTTGGTGGATGACAGTTGCTATAGTAAGTAAACGACGTTGAGGATAATATCCAGGAAGATATACATTGGCAAATATTTTTTTAAACCACGCGTGGTCCCCATTTAACCAAATTGGCAAGTCAAAGAAAATTATTCCATCACCATCCATCGAAGTATCGTATTTCGTTTATTGGTCCTAGGCAATACGGGGATAGGGGTTCTGTGATATTCACCCTTTTCGTGGTCGAACCCAACTGTGCGGGAAATTACTTTCCCAACCCAACTGGGCACAGACGAAGAACAATAATTACGTATATTTACAGTTACTCAGAAAAGAGAATTTGACTATGTGAGATACGAGTTAAAAGTCAGTTTTACGGTGTATCAGTTTAAGAGAAAAGACTCATTGACATTTATATGCATTAATAACAAGAAGCAGACACGGGTCAACCCAACCCTTTCATTAAAGGGCGTGTCAACCCAAGCTGGTGCTTTTCCCACTTATAGTGTCTTGGGGATAGGGGCATAACGGATCCTGGTTATTTGCTTTATGCTATGAAGCTACCTACCACTACCTTATTAAAAGAAACTGAACGGTTAAACCAATTTACCCCTGGTGCGCACCAAATTTTTTTATAAACGGTTACATATAGAAGGACCTATAATAGGAGTTGCAGCAAATGAATGATATCGTTGACAGTAGGTGGTTTTCTGCCTCAGGTATGATGCCTAAACTAACTGAATGATATAGTCAATGGTGCTTGACATTTTAATCATTGTCAGCAAAATTGCATAGTATTACCTTAATCAGATAGTCAATGGCTCCTCATTTTGAATCTGTTGTACGGGAAAAAAAAACAGCCTGTTAAATCAAACGTGGAATATACGCCTTTAAATCCTGTCACGAAGCACAAAAAATAAATTAAGTCCCTCGCTAAAAAACCTCAATAATTAAGAACTATACCATTCCAAACTGAAAACTTTTATGAATTAAAAAAAATTATATAATACACAGAAAAGTAAGTTTTTACCTTCATTTAGTCATGTGAAATCTCCTAAACACCTTCATTTTAGCGAATTGAAAACCATGATTTGGTTATCAAAACCCTAAACGGGAAGACGGTGTCTTGCGTCAACCATCAGTCCTGTAAATCAAAGAAACATATAAACATCCAGATTTTTTCAACAATATTATGAACCATTGTAACATCACCAATCAGATTCTCAATACCTTCAATAATTTAATGAAACTCAACTTGCTCTAATTAATAATTTAGGACTTACATGATGATGAGGTGCTACTGTGAATATTATGACGTGGAGGAGGAGGATTAACCGAATGAGCACCCTTTGAAATTCATCTATTTACAAACCTAATGTGGAACCTTTTTGGATGCTGTTAGCTTTACTCTTGCATCCTATAAATTATAAAACATAACTGAGTTAAATTACATGCATATAACTAAGATTATTCAAAAACATTCATATAACATTACTATAATATAAAAGTTTTTAAAAAACCTGTGGATGGAGAAACAACATAAGTAGCATCTACTTTAGGATTGTTAACTTGATTTCCTTTGGAAATCCTTAAACTTTTTCTTAACCTGCCTTCATCTTTTTGGGAATTCATTCTTGTATCAGATATCTATTAACAAACAAAAAACACTATATGATATCTCATACAAAATTCTGTAAAACTCAAACTCGACAAAAAAATAAAATAAATTCTACACCTGTAAAACCAAACAAACGATATTCTCACCTATTATACTCAATAGTCGATTATAGTTTTAGGGATAATTAGGGGATTAAGATATTAGGGTGTATTTATACAAAAAAAAATAGGTTAAAAATATATATGGTATATTTATCTTTTAAGTAATATATATCATAATTTGTTTTAGTTGTTATCTTCAAAAAATACATAACTAAAATAAAATTTACAGAATTTTTTATAATATCCTTATATATATTGATTTGAAAACTATAAATCAAAAAACAATCTACCCTAGTGGTAAGTTGTTTACAAAACACTTGAATGACCCAAGTTCAACTCCAACTAATGTCTTCTTTTTAGTAAAAAAATTTAAAATTCGAAAATAACAAAAAAAAAAAAAAACAAAATTTACAATTTATTTAAAAAAAAATGTACATATATTAATTAAAATGCCACATGTCATTTATTAAATAAAAAAAATGCCACATAAGTATAAAAAAAATGCCACATAAGTATAATGATGACGTGGAAATATGACTTGGCTTTATGGGATGCCAAGTGGCATTTTATGTGGCATGCCTCCTCTTATATATAATGTATAGATATATATATACGAGAAATAGATGCTCAGCCTGAAATGTCCGATAACGGCGCTGAAGTAGTGAATCTTCCCGTCCAACTCACCGGGAGATCGAAGAGCGGTTTGCGCTTCGCGCCCCAACCCCCTTAACTAATGGATACCCTTTGCATATTCATCTTTTCGAAAGCCCAGACCCATTCTTCTGGATCTGCATTAGTCCTATTCCGGCATAGAGGCGTCGAGAAGGAGTGAAGAATGCCCCAAACCTCCCCTTAGTCCACTTGCTCATTCGCAATGACTACCACAAGAAAGTAGCCCCTACTTTATTTTGAGAACCCTCTTAAGTGCGAGAACTGCGAGAACCCATTTAAAACTGTTGATTATTTGATGGATGGATGAGATTGAAATGGCACAATGGTAAATAAGTCTAACTTCATGTAAAATATTAAAATAAGTCTAGGGGCATATATGGAATTTCATAATATTTTTTAAGAAAAAAAAAGCAAAGAATGATACTGGAATTTAGGGTCAGTTACAACTTCTTTCAAATCAAGTACTTTTTTTTATTAATTACTGTATCTTTCTTTTACACAAAAATAAAACCTAGCTTCCATTATCCTCCCACCACTATCAACCATTATCCACCATCGACCTTCCGCCTCCATCATCGCTGCCTCCTGTAAACCACGATGTCCTCACTATCATAGCATCTTCGAACATTCCTCGCAACCATCATCCGCTGATGTCGACCTTTGAAACACAACTCATTTTCGGCTAAGGTTTTTAAAACATCGAAGGTAGGTGGTTTTTTAGGTTTCGGTTATGGTTTGTTGATCACTGACGGTAATCAAAGATCTTTTAATGAAATTTAAATTTAAAAAAAAAAAAAAAAAAAAAAAAAAAAATGCCTATCTTTGAAGGATTGAAATTTCAGATCGATGCACAATATTGCTTGAAAGATACGAGAGCTCTTTGTTTCTTTTTAACTATGATATGGCGATCGATATTTATTTATACTTTACAGAAAGGATTGAAATTTCGAAAAATATGAATGATCTGTATTTCGAAGAATAGAAACAGATCTGAGTTTTTATAGATCTATATTTTTAAGAATAGATATGTATTTTTACTATTTTAGGTTTCAGTTTTGTTTATAGATCTGTATTTTTACTTTACAGATCTGAGTTTTTATAACACTTTTATAAATCATGCTTTTTTTGTTGTTGTAAATTGACGAGGACAAATAATATGAATGATCCTTTCTGTTTCTATTCGTAGAAGTGTAGATCGTAAAAAAACACTTACATTTGACTTCTCATAAAGTAAGGTCTTGAATAATTTAATGTCATAGTGACATTGCTATATTCTGTACTTTCAGGGTAAAAATAGCAAGGATAAATAAGATCAATGATGTTCCTGACATTGAAGAGTATGACATAGAAGACTCCTTTTATAGTCGACACTGGGTTGGTTAGTGAGGCCACTTTATCCTTATGTATTTAAGAATTTCAAAGTTTTGTATGTCGATGTTGAGTAGGTGTGATCTTAGCCAAAACATATCTTGTAGAGGTTCGAGTAGCTAGAACATCAATGTTAAAGTCTACTTTAGCATATTATAAGTTTGGGTTTTAATTAAAGGTCTGTTACTTTTAACCAGTTGGGATCATTTTTTGCTTTAAGGCTTTCACGAGGTACTAAAATTAATGATGATTTTTTTTTCTACCCATGTAAGAAAAATCAAGATACAAGGATCAGACCCCAATAATGAGTCAGGAAACATGTTTGCTACAAGGCTTTCACAAGACATGACTACTTGATAAGGCGCATATACTAAGTATGTTTAACATATATGTTCTTGATTTAACATGTATGTTTTTAACATGTTTGTTCTTGGTTTAACATGTATGTTCTTGGTTTAACATATATTTAACATGTATGTTCTTGGTTTAACATGTATGTTTTTAACGTGGTTATACAAATAATTTTAATTTAATGGTTATAGCTTCTTTATTTTGCATTTAACATGTATGTTGTTGGTTTCTGATAAATTTACATTATCTAGAAAACACATAGGCACTTTACTATTTGAAAAACATAAATTATAAAAATATTTTTCTAAAAACATAAATAAAAAATTAAATTTAGGCCCTCATACATGTGTTTATGCGTGTGTATATTAGTTTGTGTTTATTTTTCCTAATTTTTATACTTTTCTTTGTATCAGATGTAGCTGAATTAAAATAATGATGACAACGAGTGTACACATTTGTCCGTCTTCTAAAACATTAAAAATGAGCGTGCACATATGTCCAACTTCTAAACTTTGACGACTACGAGTGTGCATATATGTCCGACTTCTAAATATGTTGATAACAAGGAGTTTGCACATATGTTCGTTTACGTTAATTATTGATAGTGCACAGGTGTAAAGATAGATTATATTCATGTATTTCTTCTTATTATAAATTGTATTTTAATTGTATTTCAATCTATATCGAATTTTGTGTTTAACATTATGTTCTTTGTTGTTATAAATTTACATGATCTAAAAACACATATGCATCTTTTCAATAGAAAAACATGTATGTCGAAAAAACTATTTCAAAAACCAAAAATAATAAAATTAATTAATAAAAACACATATGCCCTAAATCAGTTATAAAACATGCATGTTGAAAAAAAAAAAAAAAAAAAAAAAAAAAAAAAAAAAAACGAAAATTTTAATGTTTTTAAAAAAAAGGGTTTATTTATTTTAAAAAATAAAAAATAATATAAAATTGACTTTTACTATTATGCCCTTTTGAATTAAATAAAAATGTTTAATAATTCAAAAATGTTATGTTGCATTGATATGTTGCACAATATGCATTTCTAGGAGTAAATAAGGGTTCTCGCAGTTCTCGCACTTAACAGGGTTCTCAAAATAAAGGTCCCCTATATATATATATATATATATATATATATATATATATATATATATATATATATATATATATATATATATATATAAACGAGCTAAGCTCAAGCTCTGGCTGGCTTGGGCTCGGCTCGGCTCGTTTCCACCCAATTGGTTAGGTAACCAAAGCAAGATATCGTTTCCTAAAACACTACACAAAATTCACATGATTAAACATGTTTGGTTTCTATTTGGTTTAATTAAAAGTTTCAAACAACCCAATTCCGAAAGCCCATTTCACAATAATACTCACCAGCAAGGAGCAAGCGTATATATTCCTGGTCCTTACTGGGCTAGCCCAAAAACACAAACTCACAAGCTTACGTCAGGAATGTACTTTCACAATCTAGTACACGACCACATCGTAACACACAACATTTTTATCAAAGATTCTTCATCACAAACACTTATTCAAATCTTACAATCTTTTCCACTCATCAAACCAAAAATAGAAATGAGATTAAGAAGACATAACAAAACTCAAATATTTACACCAAAAACTTTAATCATTTCATGTTTAATATTCACTTTTATAGGAATATTACTACTCACCTTTATCTCTAGCAGTGATCTAAATCTACCCACTGGAGCCACCATCATGCCACCACCAGAGGTGCATAACACGACTGTGAAAGTGGGACCCACAGCAGCTAGTTGTGCCACGGTGGAAGATATGGGAAATGATAGTGTTGATCCTTTTGGTGGTGGTGATTCATGGAAGGAAAGTTTAAGAGTTCGAAGATTGATTAGAAATCATTTTGATATTCATGGTATGATTATTTTTTATATTTAATATGATCTTTCTTATTTCAAGTTTATATATTTTCTAGTCAAAGCTAGATAAATCTAGATTTGAGTATGTATAAATACATGTTTTTTTTTCTTTCTACTTTTAGAAAGTTAAACTTGCTACAATATTTGAGTATGAGAAATGATATTTGTTCCTACTATATATCCTTCCTTACCTTCCTACTTGCATGATGTGAGACGTAGTGGAATTGATGGTTTAGATAAAGGGGTTAAATAGTGGAAAACAAATGCTATGGATCTATGTGTGTAGGAAGATAAGTAAGCATATGAAGTAGAAGGATATAGCGAAGCTCTATAAATTTCACACATGTCCCACTTAGGAGTTAGGACTTGGACCCGATCAAGTGACTTGTGCCCAACCACTTTGGTTGTGGAGCATTCGCAATCGAATACTCTGTTAAGCCAAAAAATAAAATACTTGTATTTGATTTATTATAGTCAGGATCATCTTGTGTACAATAGTAAAGTCCCATATGGCCAAATCCATGTACTTTTTGCATTTATATTTGGCTAGTGAGAATTATTTAGTTATTATGGGGAAATAGCCTTTGCACAAAGTAGTGAATTATGATACATATTGTATCGATGTAGTAAGATTGTGTAAATTTGACATTTTGGTTAGTTTGCTTATATGGTATACTAAGATACCATTATATCGAAATGGTTTGTGGTTAAACTTTGTTAGGATTTAGTGACATTTCAACTTCTTTTTTTCAGTGTTGTGGTGTTTCCAGTTTTAGTATGTGGTATGTCATTTTGGAGTTAGTTTGAGAATGTACTAGAAGTAGATAAAATGTTGTCAATAATGTGTTTATTTTACATTAGGAGCATCACGAGTTCGTTTACTACCTCCCGACCAATTCTGCAAGCAAGGTTTTGTAATAGGCAAAGCTTCAGAGGCTGGATTCGGGAACGAAATGTACAAAATCTTGACAGCTGCAACACTTAGCATCATGTTAAATCGGTCACTGATTATCGGGCAAACGAGGCATATTGGTTCTTTCCTTTTCTCAATCTTTACCCATTTATCAATTCCTAGATATTTACTTAGCGGATAATTTACAAATGCATATCTTTTGGTTAATTTTACTAGGGGGAATTATCCATTCGGGGACTATATAACATATGCTGATTTCACATTTACGTTAACGGAAGTAAAGCATCTATGGCGAAAGAATGATTGTGTCAGAAAGTATGGGCGGCATCTTGTTATGAGGGTTGATGATTTTGAGAAACCATCTGAAACAAATGTTCTTTGTGGTAATTGGAGAAAATGGAAGCACCCGATTATATGGTAACTTTATGATAAATAATCACGCACACACAATAATTATTGTGAAACTTCAAAGTTGCACATGGTAAACATGTCCCTAAAACTAAGTTCGGGAAATAAGTGTTTGGGTAGACTAATGGGTGTTTGGGTTTGTTTTTTCTTTTCTGCTTAATTCGTATAAACATGCTTTATTATCGAATAAGCAGATATTCTGTTTTATCCAAACGCTCAAAACGGTCTTAGCTGCTTTTATAAGCACTTATAAAAGAAATCCTAAACGCATCCTTATTATTTGGGCTGGAGGTTGAAATGGACAAGTGGATAAAAAGTCAGAAGGGGTCGGCTTTGGTTGACCCGTATGTCACAATTTTGATAAATACATTGTGTTATGCTGTGGCATCTCTTACGATTCTTCAAGTCGTCATAATCACTATTGAAATGTTTTCTACCAGGTTTAAAGGTACTACGGACGCTGTGGCGTCTCAGTTCTTTCTGAAGAACGTACACATTCAGATGAGGAAATCCGCTTTTGCATTATTTGGCAACACGGAGTTTCTTCGTTCTAGACCAAATGTAATTGGTGAGCTTCTAAGAGTATTGATATCACCATCACTGGATGTACAAAGAACCGTTAATTGGGTTGTTAATGGAGGTTTTGATCCTCTTATTACCGTGCATATGCGTATGCTCATGAACAGGTATTTTAATAGTTTCTACTCTTAAATCTAAAAAGGGTTTAAGAAAAAGCCTTGATTTAACCTTTGGGTTCAAATCTTTCTAGTTTTCTTTGATTGAGTAGTAATGACAATATCGGATGGTTCACAGAAACTTTGATGCTTAAGTTGTAATATTTTATGCTTATAGGTCTCTTAGAGCCGTGACAGCGGTTTTGAATTGCATCAAAACCACCATTGCGAGAATCCCTAAAGATAAAGTGAGACCTCGTGTCGTATTGATCTCTGACACACCATCCCTCATTAGTGACCTCATGCCAAAACTTCAGGAGTTCACTGAGGTACATTTCTAGTAATTCACGATCCTACATTTTTAGCGTTTGTTTTTTCCTTTATTAATCCTAATTAAAAGAAGCATTTTTAGGTTCTTCATTTCGAATACAAGAAGTTTAAAGGGAACATTTCTGGCTCAGCTCAGGCACTCGGTTTTAGAGCGAAAGACTGGGGACCCGCACCACGTTGGGTTGCTTTTGTGGACTTCTTTTTAGCATCACGTTCTACACACGCTGTAATTACCGGTGCCCAAAGACGGGTGGGGACCACCTACGCGCAGCTTATTGCAGCACTAGCTGCAGCTAATCAACTTGGTAAACTTCCTCAAGATTCCTTGAAACCTCTTAATACCAAAAACCTTTTTTTATATATAATTGGTTGAATCATAGGTGGCAAAAAGATTGAGTTTGGGCTAAATGTGCATAGATGGGCTAAAGTCCAATCATGCAAAAAGAGTTAAAACCAATGACCTTTTTTTGTTTTATAATTGGTAAAATTAAAGGTGGCAAAAAGAGTGAGCTTGGGCTAGATGGGCTAAAGCTTGTGAGCTTAAACATAGTCTTAGGACCGGCCCAAATTGAGTTGGGCCTAATGTTTTGGTTAGGGTCTTGGGTCTAGGATTCTTGGGCATATGCTTATTAAACTTTCTCCCCCTGGGTTTTTTGGGCTCATTTGATGACCCGGTCCGGCTTTTGTGCATCTTGACGTTCAGTCAAAATTGGTCTGGCCAAGCCCACAAATATGAATCTATTAGAGGAACCTCTATGGCTCTATGAAATAGGCCCGGATATAAGCCTGTGCGGGCTGCCCAACCTCACAGGGCCCAAAGATTTTGAGGGGCCTCACATTCTAAAAAAGGCCCAATATGTATATAACTGATTGAAGGCAAATTTGATTTGTAAAAAGCCCATTAGATTTGGTCAGATATCAATTTTTCATTCTTGCATTAGTTGAAGAAGCATCAGAACTTTATGTTTTCACACGATGTGGGATCCTTGATTTGTTTATTTGCTTTTATTATTTATCACATAGTACTTCACTTTAATATAAGAACTTCTAGTCTGATTGCTATATGTTAAAATGTTTTGTTACAATACACTTGAAGTTTGTATTTAAAACAAAACCAACAAATATGAATGGTCTAAGTATGGAAACCCTACAGGAGAAAACAGCATTTACAATTTTCGCTTTTAAAGGGCCTCTTTCACAATAATGGCACGGGGCCTTTGAAATTCACGGGACGGCCCTACTATGAATCTATTTATTACAATGAGAATAAATTAAAAAGAATTAGAATGTATATTTAAAACACTTTACCTGATGTTAAACTTGTTACCAAATATTTAAACTTGTCTTTCCACAAATGACCTTTTGTAACCATTGGATACCAAGTATAACCTTAATGAAGCCGTTTACCATAAGCGGGTCGAAATTGCAACCTTTAGTTTGTATATCAGTGTTCACTAATTAAAAATTCTCATGTGTGATGTAAACTTCAGATGATGATCAAAGCATTCCTGCAAACTTTTCCTTCATTAGCAGTTTTCAGAACAATCTTTTGCATAGAGGATTACAGAATCAAGTTGGGTGGGGTCATGTTTGGAACCGGTTCGCAGGCGAATTAAGTTGTCACAGCCAGCCTAACCAATGTGCACTCACTCCGCTTCTTCCTCCAGGTTGGTGGGACGGATTATGGCAGTCACCAATACCACGAGACATACGTAGAATGGAAGCTTATGGTGTAAAACTTTCAGGCTTTGGAACGATTAATGACAACCGTCTGCAAGCTTATTGCAAGACTAGAAAAGCTATAGTAAGAACTATTCCGATTACTCATAAATGTATTGGATTGAAGTGCCCATAACAAATGTAGACTCAGACCGCTATACGCTTTTAAATCGTGATTGCAACCTGGGAAGTTTTCTTTGCATTAGATATTCACCATATGACATAATTTTGCCTTAATTCAATCCATTTCAAATCCTTCTGCTAATCAATCGATTTGCAAGAGATTAGTTAAAATCAAATAAAATTATCTGGCTACAACATGTTCTCATTCGGGCTCATCTCATCAATGCATATGCATGAGAAAATCGACCCGTAAGTAGTTTAAACTACAACCAAATCATCTGTTCTAAGATAATAAGATGGCCACATATTACCCAAAAGTTACTCGAAATGTCGGTCCCGAGATATGTCGGTCCCTCCCAAGTCGACTTACATAAGTTAAAACTGAGATGCTAATTATTTTGGAACCAACGTACCTGATGTCCATCATCACCCAATGCATGGTCCCTTCGTGTGAAAATTTGAATAAACATGAGTGTATGTCCAAACTAAGGGATGCCAATTTCACGATTTGTGTCTCATTTGCTAGCTATTCACATGTCTAAAACACCGTGATATCCGAATATATATTATTCGGATATCAGTAGGGATGCTCACATGCTGGATCGGTCCGGTTAGTACAAAACATATGACATTTCTTCATCAAGCGCGTGAAAATTTCGAAACCTTCCAAGATTAACGCGAAACACATGCTGGATCGGTCTGGGTAGTACAAAACATATGACATATCTTCATCAAGCGTGAAAATTTCAAAAACTTCCAAGATTAATTCGAAACGCTCACTGGAATGAAAGTTTCTGAGTGACTCAAATGTCTACGATCCATGCCTACAATTTTCTCTCTTGTGGCCAACGATATACGATAATTTCTAGGTAGTTTCTTGTTTTTGGTTGCATTTTCATTTTGTAATTCACTAAAGTGTCTATGGAGAATCAGTAACAAGGCTTTAGTTCTATTGAGAAGATTGAGAAATCTTAGTTTAAGTTATTGATTCATATTCTTGATTTGATTCACAAGTATATATCAATTAATAGTAAATCGAATCTATAAATCACAAATTTAATTCACAAATCTTTGTAAAAAATGAGTTATGGTAATGATTCATTAAATTTCTACAGATGATTCACAATGTTACTTATATTGCAAAATGGGGATATTTTTAACATTGATTCAATTTTTTTTACACATTAAAATGAGTTCTACATTTCAAAAACTTGAATCGAAGTTAAAAATCAATCATTTTTAAAAATCCTTCTCAATTGAGAAGGATTCAATTATTCTCAATGGATCCAGGTTCTCAATAACAAATTTACATAAATTAAGGAACAATTAATCAAAAGAATGTTATTAACTTTAGGTGCAATGAGGGAATATCAGTAATTAAAGGTTTTGTAATTTAGACAATATCAAACAATAATAGTAATAAGCTAATGATATACTAGTAAATAAGCTAATGATATACTCCTTCCGTCCCATAATAACTGTACAGTTTGACATTTTTATGTCATTTATTCTCAACTTTTACCTTAAATATTTTTGTTTGCGTTACATAATATTATATGAAAATCATAATAATGAAAATATATTTAAATCTGAATTCATTCACATATTTTTCATCAAGTATTATATAACGTAAATAAAATTATTTAAAGTCAAAGTTAAAAAAAAGTTACTTAAAAAAGCAAAAGTGCACAGCCTTTATAGAACGGATGTAGTACTAATAACAAATAACAAAAAACAAATGGCGTATATAATTATAAAACACGAAATAATACCATAAAAGTCACATAATAGTAATAGTACACCTTAAAATAATATAAATAATAGTAATAGTACTAGAAACAAATAATAATATGAGAGATATTTCTTGTTCATGCTTCATATGGCTACTCATTTTCAGAAGGACAAAATGCAGAAAAATATTATGCGTTATGTCAATTTAATTTTACACTTTTTACTTTTACAAAAAAAAAAAATTGTTTGTTTTGTACACATTTAAGAAGTGTGTAAAAAGTTACATTTTATTCGCAATTTTAAATGTGTATAAATTATCCAATAACCATTTACAATTACTTAA
>BPTQ01000009.1:244544688-244623552 GCA_019973895.1 Chrysanthemum seticuspe
ACCATCCTACATCTATCTTTTAAATTATGTTTGTTTATTTTCGTTGCCTAGAGTTTTAGAGTGTCGAGTCTTGGCTTAGCAACGCCATTCTTCGTATACTTGCAACATAGAGATTTTTGACTATCCACCACTAAATAGCCTATCCCACCAAACCCTTCATTTCCTTACCGTAAGCCTAACGTTACAACCCTTTAAAAGACCTCTTTGATAGTCTTTCCTAGGTGCTTACGCCAAAGCGACGGAGGTTTGATCTATTCTCAAGCCTATGGTAATCTATGTACTAGGACCGGTTAATGAGTGTTTATCTTCCATTTCCGATTTGTTATATTTCATATATACACCCGAGAGAGATGTGAGTATCCAAACACCCCATGTGAGGTGCTAGTATGTAATTTCCGTGCTTGTTATGACTTTTGCGGGGCTTATATGTGTTGTGGACCGTTTTGAATGGATGCTTCATGACCCCTAACTTATAAATTAATTGGCTAAAAGCACATTTGCTTGAGGACAAGCAAATACCAAGTGTAGGGATATTTGATAAGGTTTTAAAAGGTACCTTTTTGAGGGGTCATTTAAGCCCTTATTCGATCACTTTTGTATCCGTTATTGCTTAATATCGTTCCTTTTCACTTTTTAGGTCTCTTGAAGGCAAAATGCTGGAATGATGCTTATTTGGACGAAAAGGCGCGAATATACAAAGAAAATGGCCAAAGTCAGAATCGAGACACTCAAAGCTGCTGAAACATAAGGCGACGGCGTCACTGCATATCTGCGATGCCGTCGGGAAGGAATTTTGCGACGGCTCAGAGGCAAAATTGCATGTTTTCAAGGGACGACGTCAGGTTCTAAAGGAATAGGCCGTCGCTACTCAGACGGCCTAGATGCAGCCAAGACGGCGTCAGAGCTGAAGGGGACGGCGTCACAGTCATAAGGTGACGCCGTCGCAAGGTTTACGTGGCCAAGACGAAACCCTAATGACGGCGACACGACGGCGTCACAAAACATAAGGTGACGCCGTCGCAGATGTAATCTTATATATAGAATCCGAATTTTTCAGTATTTGTGTGTAGTCTTTTGGAGTAAAAACCTAAAACCGAACCAAGGCTTTCTTGTGCAGTATTTTAGGGTTCTAAACCCTATTATACATCAAGAGAAGTATTTACTTCATTAATTTAATTATGTCTTTGATTATTTGTGTGTATGCTTGCATGTTCTCCATGTCCGGCTAATTTATTTGTGTGTTTGCTTAGGGAATATGAAACTTAATTATTGAATATTGATTGGTTGATACTTATCTTAGTTGACTAATGATCTAGAGTGCGCTAGATTATTCGTTGTGTACTTAATGCTTGACTTTTCTTTGTGAACTTTAGAATATAATTATCTAGGTAATTGTAGGATAAAGTATTCAAGGACAACCGTAGAGTAGGCGTCTATAAATCACTAGAGGATTTGTAAACAAGACCCTTTGGTAATTTCAAAGAGTTAGGGAAACAAGCACGCCCTATAGCCTTAGAATCACAACGCAACTAGGAATAAGGATGTGACAAATCAACCATCAATAGGAGATAATTAAGGAGTAGTAAAACCTAAGTAAACACATCTTTAAACTATCATACGAGTACACATCAATTAGACATAGACTATCACAACCTTAGCTTAGATAATTAGATAATAGTAGAGTAATCGGTAGCAATACCAACCCCCCAAATCCAATATCCGAGATTCGTACCTTTTCAATTTCTAAAAAAATATAAAAAGATAAAAAATAATCTTCCTCAACCTCAACCTTAGCGTAGTAACTTCTCACTAGCATTCCTATTCCCCTAGAGAACGATATCAATACCCGTGGCTTACCCTAATTACTACACTACAACGATTAGGTTCACTGCCTAGGGTGTTATAAAACTTGCTCGAAGAAAAGGAAGTTTCCTTGACCCCGAACGACGCGTGTAGCGTTATCATAAATCAATCAGTTAAAGCCCTTTTTAAATCTGTAAAAACTCACTAGGTTAAATCTAAGCATACTATTCCTAAGATCGACCTCGTACTTACCCCACTGGCTACATCTGATTGGGTACACTGCCCGTGAAAGTGTGTCCCTTAATGTATAAGTCCGACAATTCTAAATTTAACGCTTGAATAAAAAATACCTACAACGAAACACACATCAGTTGTTATTCGAGTTTTTGGAACCTTGACTCTAATCTAAAGATGTTTTGAACACGAGTAAATTAGTGATTTATGGTATGTATTCCATCATTCCTAATCCTAAGCATAGATAGTTGAAGATTCACGTTTAAGAGGTTTGGTTAATATGTCAGCGATGTTATCTTTCGTCGGGACTTTTTTGATTGAGATTTTTCCTTTATGGACATTGTCACGAAGGAAACGATGACGAATTTCGATGTGCTTCCTACGCGAATGTTGCACTGGGTTTTTACTCAAGTCAATTTCTGTTGTTCCCTATTCACTATCTGATGAGTGTCTAAATACTCATCATTTTTGTACCATTTAAACTGCAAAAACATTTGAAAACACTCAGAAATGCATCAAAATGATAAAAATATCACAAATAAGTGTTTTATGTGTTTTAAATGCAAAAATATCAAAATCTGGTGAAAAACGTATCAAGTTTGCATAATTGGCAGTTTTAGTCCCCCAAGTTTCAAAAGTTGTCAAAAACAGTCCCTGGTAAATCAAAATAAAGAAAAATATCATTTCAAGTCCCTAGGGATTCATGAGTTGTCAAAATTGGTCCTTGAGATTTAAAATTGCAAAATTACAACTTAGGTCCCTAAACTTTGAAAATTGTCATAAATGGTCCTTAGAAGTTTGAAAATGTCAACAATGGTCCTTGTACTATTGAAACTTGTCAAAAGTGACCCTTGAAACAACTATGGAAAATGGCAGAATTGGTCCCTCAAAAAAATCAGAAATTGCATTATTGGTCCTTGTCATTTAAAACAAGCCATAAACCCTTTGGACCTGTTTTGACCCCTGCCATACATTGTGACCCCCCTGTTTTGGACCCCTGCCTAATATACTCCCAGTCAACCCCGGTCAAACAAACCACCTCTCCCGCCCTTATCTCTTTCTCCTTCACCACTTGTCTACAACCCCTGCAACCCTCTCCCATCACCTCACTTTATCTCTTCAACCCCCCCCTCATCATCACATCTACCCTCCACCACCCCCCAGTTGCAAATTCAGAACCCCTGTTGCTATATCTCTTTCCCGCCAAATTTTGATCAAACGGCCAAAAATGGCTCAAGTAATCCAATGGCCAAGATATCAAGTGGCATTTGCTCAGAAATCAAGTGGGATGCCTTTTGCTATAAGAAGAAGGAAGAAGAGAGAGTGGAAGGGCAGTACTTAGTTTTTAAAATTTCATAGATATCGTTTTTATTACCAATGTATTAATTTAAGTCTAAAATTGTTGTTTCTAGTTTCTATGCACTGAACTTAAGTAACTTAATCATTTGTAATCCATTTGGAGTTCTAATCAAAATTTTATCCAAGTCTTTTGTTTTCAAGTTTTCTTTTACTTATGCAATCTTTAATCACCTAAAATCCAAGCTTCAATAAGCTTCATTATCATTCAAATAAGCTTACTTAAGCTTATTATAGCTTTTAGTAAGCTCATAAATAAAGCAGATTCAAGCAAGTTTGGTGTTTGGTCAACAAAAGTCAAACTGAGAAGAATTATTGGTCAAGCAGCAATGGAAATGGTTTGGGGTGTTGCAGAGCTTGGATTGGGTTGGATTTGAGTAGTTTAGTTTAGTTTGGGTTCTGTATAAGCTGCATAATAAGCTGGACACTTGTGAGTTTATATCTTATTTTCCATTTCTAATTCAGTTTGCATAAAGTGTTTGTGTTGGAATCTGTGGACATTAAATATCTTAAACCTGTTTATCTAGTTGTAATTAGGATACTAGATTTAGTTTAAGTGGTAGAATGAGCTAAATCAGTAGTTGGCTTAGTTTAAATTGCAAAACAGTTGTGAAAGTGTGTTTGGATAAGTAGCTTGTTTAAGCTTAAGCTTTTGTTTGTGTTTAAAATCTGTCTACTCAATCTAAGTTAGGTTCACTTGAACCATTTTAGTCATCAAATCTCATTTGTGCACTCTCAAAGTCAAAATCATCTATAACCTGTCCTTGTTTCATAACTGTTAGAATATTTGAAAATCAAAAGTTTGATTTGTGCTTAGAATTCAGTGGAGTAGCCTTATGTAACTTTGCTTTAGCTTAAAACATCATATTCAGTTGGCAAATTAAGATCAAAGTTCAAATAAGTCAAGTTTTCAATTCTGTCCAAAAGTCAAAATTTCATAAAAACCCGTTTTTGAATAAACTTTGTAATTTTATTGTGATCTTACCATTAGGATTTAGGATATAAGCTTTTGGGATATTAAAGTTTAGCTGCTCATCTTAATTAAAAAAATATTAGTTTATCTCTACTTAGCTTATTAACTGCTTATTCATTAGCTTCTTTTAAGCTCTTTTTCACAAAACTCCCGTTTTGCTTATTCCTTATTTTTGCTTATTTAGTGTGTTTTTCTTGTTGTTTTTGCTTATTCTAAGTTCCCATAACTTGTTTATAGCTTATTCAACCTTTGGTTCAGTAGTGGTAGCTTTTTATTAGCTTATGCAAGCTTAATAGCTCATTTTGACCCGTTTCCATAGCTTCCACTTTTGCATTTTTAGTTTCCTCAATTTTAGTCCTTATTAGCTGAAATTCTGGATTTAGGCACTTTGGTTGGTAGTGGTTTTCATGGTGATTTTAGTTTATTTTTGTGATTTTTATAAGCTGGCTTAACAAGGGCTTAAAGTTAGTACATAAGGGCTGTTTGGCACTAGTGCTTAAATAGACCCATATCATTGTAGATTGTTGTTCAGAGGTTTAGGATAGTTGGAATATGTTGGTTTTAAGTAATTTTAGCATACTCTAGCTTCTGTGATAATTTGGTGCTCATTTGGTACTTATAGCTTATTTTTAGTGCTTATTTATAAGCACTTTTCACTACAGAACCTAATTATTGAACACCTGCACCACTTTTATTATTTTTCCTATATTTAGAATAATATTTTATAATATTCTGGAAGTTTTCATATTTTTCACTGTTCATTTGCTATTTTTCTGCATTTAATTTCAGTTTTTAGCATTTTTAATTAGCTTTTTATTCAAATAAATTAGAAAAAGCTCAAAAAAATACAATTTCAATTGTCTTAGTTTTATAATATTCAAAAAGTCATAAAAAATATTTTTCCATAATTTTCTTAGTTTAAATAGTAATTTCTAGCATTTTAATTAGTTTTAAATAGTTTTAAATTCATAATAAATACATAAAAAGTGTAATAAATATATTTTCAGTTTTAAAATAAGTTTTATAATATTTTAGATTCTTCTAAATCATAATTTCACTTTTCTAGCTTTATTTCATATTTTCTTATATTTTAGGGTATTATTAAATAGTTAAAAATAGTTTTTAATTAATAATAATTAAATAAATAGTTATAAAAATAATTTTCTTTTTCTAAAATTTTTCTCTTATCATTAGGATTGTAAAAAGTTCATTTTTATATTTTTAGGATTAATATTGTTTCAGTTTCACATTTTCTTTTGTACGTTACGTAGTTTTTAATTTAAATTTATAAAAGAAAAATAAAAAACATCAGTTTAAAAATAGTGATAGCGTTTATTAAATATAATTTATCTTTTTAATTTTCTTTAATTTTCATTTAAGCCCCTATAATTTATACACTTTTTCTTTAAGTATAATCAATCACAATCCTTTTCCCGTTCAAATTCTCTCGATCACTACACGTTTGATTATTCTCGCACAGCTCGTTGGGACATAACGACCTGGGGAAACACTACACTCTCCTGATCTTCATTGCATTTGGTTCCAGACTGTTTTAAGTTTGTTACGGTTGACCATTCACAAGTGGTCAGCTTGTGTGACAAAACTTGACTGTTCGGGAGCCAATCACTATCGTATAAAAACAGTTAAGTATTTAAAAACAAACTAATAATGAATCAATGACTGAAATGACATAAGTAAAAACACACTGATAAATTTTCAACATAATATTCTTTATTAGAAATGAATAAAAAAGAATACATTACCCAAGTACTTGCGGAATAGTACTTGGGATTGAAATAACAAAGGGTTGGTACTCCTCACTAAGCTCAGGCTAAGTCTGAGCACAACTACTATGGAACCACTGAGCTATCTCAGGGACTGAGTTTTATTTGGAGGAGTGAAAGATGGCTTGTGTGTGTGTATGTTTTACAATTCACAAGCTTAAATCTTTCACTCCATCTCTTATGCTATTTATACAAGTATGAGTATTAACTTTATCCTAAGTGACAAACTGACATTTTACAGAAGACAAAATACTGATGTATTTTGTCTCTATTTACAAAGACTATATTAAGTAAGAGACAAGGCTGCATTCCATAAGTCACTGATGACACTGAGCCTGATAGTTTGCTATTCAGGGAAAGTTGAATTTGGTTGATAAGGACTTCGTCTTATCTGATTCAAACTTATCCCGCCTTATCCCGCTCATTCTTCAGTCCTCATTTCCTTTAGTCTTCTACTTCAGTTTGTCTTCAGTGTAAGTAGTTGGTGAGGAGTTTAGGGATTCAGTGAGTTATTGTCATCACTCACTAAATCCACCATCTCCTTCTTGACTCAGCCTTCACCCCTTAAGTTTCGCCTTACTGAGTGGAGAGACTTCTTCTTCGCCTCTTACTGAGTATCCTGAAGATGGTTCACTGAGAGACTATGCTCTCAGTGACCTGTTAGTGTTTAACGGTCTAAACACTTAGGGTATTTTCTATTCAAATCCTAGATTTAAGGGGTTTAGGTATTTACTGAACCCAACAGTCTCCCCCTTTTTGGATATACAAATAGCCTAAGTGATTGATCAGTGTAAGTGAGCAATTGGCTTCTTCTTACACTGAATGTACTAATGAATATAATGAGGAGCACTGAATATTTTAACAAAACGTACATCGTTTATTGATCAATTACATAGTTCCTATCACTAGTACAAAAGATAAATGATAATGATGTCAATCAAGATGGATCCCCAGTGCTTCAAGCTTGAATTTCTTTGTGATGAGTGTTTCTTTGTCAGGGTGCTCTCTTATCTTGGCGTTTAAGTCAGCACATCACCTGACATTTGCAGGAGTCTGAATTTGAGAGGCCACTGGTATGTAGCTCAACATTGTTGCCACACCTGCCTGATCAATGTCACTTCACCTTTGGAATGATGGGTTTCCATAGACATCAATGAAGAACAATCCTCTTTCAGGCTTTTCAATCACAAGACAGTTTACAAACTTCACACCTTCAGGTAGCTCCCTATTGCATCCCAGTCCAGGAACTTTGATCTCAGGCTCGAACTCAACCCTCTTTCGTTTGCCCTTTGATGATTGAGGTTGAGATCCTTGAGGTGCAGTTAAGGCAAGTTGAATCCCCAGTATTGCCAGTGCTTCCCTCAGTCTTTCATACCTTTTGCTAAGCATTTTCATCAGCTCCTTAACCACCGCATTCAGATTCTGTTCAATAATATGACCAAGCTCATCGAGTTCAGTGATCCCAAAGTCAGTGAATTTCAGGGGATCATGAATCTCGAAGTGTCTTTTATCATCCCCCCTGTAGACATTCATTGCCAGTGGTTTGGACTTGGGGATGATTATGACATCAGTGATTTTCTCAGGCAGCCTTCTGCTTGTCATTGACCAGTTGTAGTGGTCAATTCTTTCTTGCCTGATGGCTGCATCTCTTTTGTTCTTTTCATGTAACCTCTTTCTTATTTCAACCATTTGAGCTGCCTGAGCATCCTTGAACTTCTGTCCTGCCTGACCCTTTTCAAACTTCTTGGGATCAATTCCAATGTTCTCAGCTTCCTCAGCAACAACTTGTACCAATGCTTCTTTGCTCTTTCTTTCTTTCTCAGCTAGTTTCCACCTCCTTTCTTCCTTAGCAAGATAGGCACTTAGCTATTGTGGAGTGAGCAGGTACTCAGTGTTGCCGATCATATAGGGGATCTTCGGAGGCTCAGGTGTTTGCATTATTGCCTTTCCTTTGTTCTGGCCTGAAGAAGATGATGCTACCAATGGTGGTGTTGTTGTCATGATTGTTGTTGTTGGTGGGACTGATGATAAGGGTGTTGCTGAAACTGGTGGGAGTGATGAAATAGGTGTTGCAGAGACTGGTTGAGCTGTCTCCCCCTCAGTGTGAGAGGGAGTCTCTTCAATGGTCTTCTCCCCCTCAACTGTTGCCTCAACATCAGTAAGAGCAAGAGTTGCCTCGGACACTGGGGGAGTTGGAGTGGCTTGACCTTTGAAGGCTTGATAGATCTCAGTAACAATAGCCTTGATATCAGCTGTATCTTTTTGAAGACAAGTGACCTTTTCTGCCAAATTAGCCTGAGAGAGTTCCAAGGCAGTCATTCTAGGCCCAAGATTCCAAGCAATTGAAGATAATGCCTTAGCCAAAGTAATCAACTGAGCATCCAAAGAACCCAGTGTAGCCTGAAGAGACTGAACGGAAGACTGAAGACCCTGAACATTGGCAGATTGGAGCATATCAATGAGTTCAGTGAGACGTGATGAATTCTTCACGTACATACTTCAGTGGCCTCCAGCACTTTGGAATTGAGTGTTGGGTCTTATTTGACAGCATCCATGATTTCATCAATTGTAACGCCGCAAGTCTGAAGATGCTTTAGAAATTTAACCAGGTTTTCATCCAGTCTATGAAGATGTTGGTACATGAGGTCCCTGTGTTCATCAGTGTTTGCATCAAAGGCATGTACCTCAGCCTTCAGATCTGCATAGTTGGCTGCAGCATTAGTGTGTTGTTTCCATAACGTTTCAGTAACCCCAAAATATAGCTTCCTTGAAGCTTTAGTGATCCACATAACTAGTTGCCTCTCTGTCAGTTGAAGAGTATTATCAAACTTTCTGAATTCTTCAGGACAGGAAGATGCAGAAGAGTCAGAGTCATTATCTTCAGGCTAGAAAGGTGACTCTTTAGGCTCTTGTGGATTAGGCTGATGCTCTTGTTCAGTTTGAACATCAGCGTCCACTTCTTCTCCTGCTGATAGAATTTCATCTTCACTTTCAGCTTGTTCTTCATAAGCGAATAAAATTTCGTTAACCTCAGCAACTGTCAGTAAACCAGTGGTGGTGATAGGTTCCATATCAGTGGGTGGTTTTAATCCCTCTGAGTCTTTGTCCCCCGTTGCTCCTTCTAGCACTGATGGGTTTTTCCCAGTGCTATCCCTAGAAGCAGTGGCAGTGAGATCCCTATCAGCCGGTTCTTCAGTTCCCTCTGAGTCTTCTAGATCATTCAGTTGGACCTCAGACAAAAGCTATAATTTGCGAATGTCATCCTTGGGCAGTGTGGAAGCCGCTCCCCTACCAGCGGGTTATATGTTTCCATCTGGATCTTGGGGAGTAGTATTTGGGACCAAGGGCACTGACTGTGATGTATCAGTGTCCTTCGTTGTCATCGTGGTGGATGTTGTTTGGTCACCAATGAGTGTCAGATCAGTCTGGGGCTTTCTTTGCCTTTTAGGCTGTGCTCCAGAAGCCTCAGGGCCCTGAGACTTGGGTTTGGTCTTAGTCCCATTTTGAGACTTCCCTTTTCTCTTTTTAGGAGCAGGGTTTGGAGACACTAAGTCCCTTTGGTTGTTTACAGCAACCATATGGGCCGTCAATTCTATTTCAGTGACTTGGGATGGGTCTTTTTGAAAATTAGATTGACTCAGGATACCAGGTAAAGCAGTGTATTTGTATTCCCGAGGGTAATTACAACCCAGTAACACTTGTAAAGCACATGAGACAAACCTAGGGTACGAAACATATTTCGCCCTAGTTTTGCTCAGTAGCTTGGTTACGAGATCACTGTAAATGATCTCCCCAATGTCGACAGTGACCCCATTCATCAAGCAGTATGCCACCATCAATTGAATAGAGTTAACTTGTTCAGTAGATGAGTGGTTCCCGCCGAGAACCTGAATCACAAATGTGAACAGGATCTTCCAAGCCGCAGGAAATGAGTTCTTGGTGACTGGGGTTCTGCCCAAAAAATTTGGATCCAAAACAATTTGTTTTAACCCATCCTTAACTGTGGAGGGTTCAGGATGGGCAACATAGACTCCTGAATTATAGTCTAACCCTGTTGCAGTACAAAATGTTTTATAATCCATGGTGACTAATTGTTCCCCGTTAAAAAGACTGAATTTGATGAGATACTCCCTGAGTGGTCGTAGGTCAGTCTCATCAGTAGAGGGTGTCGGGTCATAGGCCACTGCTGTAGCCCAAAACTCCCTAAGGAGGTTTTGGTACAGAATTGATGGGGACTGAGTAAAGGCCTTTTTCAGTGGCCAGTTGAATAAAAACTTCATTATGTCCTTATAGGCAGGGACATTTGGGGGGTATTCAAAATTGCCTATAACCTTGTTTGTTTTAAATTCAACATTACTGAGATCCCCTACCCACTGTGGTGCAAACTGAAGAGATTGTGTTCTTGCCATTTCCATTAAAAAGTTTTAGGGTTTTGAAAAAGATGTCTTGACAAGAACAATCAAAGAGTTTGAATCTCTTAAGTTTGTAGTGAAAAACCTTTTGTAAATGTTTACAGAGAAGATTTTATTGAAAAACTTGTTTTGAGGATTAAAGAACACAAAGATTTCTTGTTTTGAGAAGTGATTTTGACAGAGTTTAGATGCAGAAAACCTTTGAGTGTGTTTTTAGTGTTTTTTAGAGGGGTATTTATGGAGTGGTGAGAGGGGTAAATCTTGTATAAATGAGGATTTGTAAAGTCATTATTTGAAAACATTTTGAATCTCCTCATTTAATGCCACCACTCCACTACCAGCAGTAAAATCCCAGTTTTCAAGGGTACAGTTACAGTGCACAGTAAAAGTGCATTCTGCAGTAATAAAATATCCATAAGATATTTCATGTGAGAGGGTGCATTTAATGCCAAGTGGGATTAGGTCAGTTTTGAGAGACCCTTGACTTTGATGACAGTAAGATAAAGAGACATATATTCATATATTAAATTGGTGTGTTTACCAACCTAGGACATTTAAGTAACTGATACTTGGTGCATTTAGTTACTCATTCAATGCTCAATATCTAAAGTCAGGGTCCCTGAATGAGTCTTACTCATTCAGTGAGAGGGTTGTTTAGGGGTTTTGTTCAGGGAGAATGAACCTTTTCAGAGAAGACTCACTGAGATTAGGATTGATTTTCAGTATGCTGACTTTCAATGTCAAGCATTCCTAATTCAGCTTTCAGTCTCCTGAAGGTAGGTTCATCCAAAGGTTTGGTGAAGATATCAGCAAGTTAATATTCAGTAGGGATGAAATGAAGCTCTATGTCTCTTTTCATAGAAGATGGGTACCATTTTGTAGTGGATGTCATAGTTACTGAGTTGACTTTTCATCCATAATACATTGGCAGAACATCCTGCAGCAGCAACATACTCAGCTTCAGCTGAAGACATTGCCACTGATTGTTGCTTTTTAGCACTCCAACAAACCAGTTTTCCTCCAAGAAATTGACAAGACCCTGAGCTACTTTTTCTGTCCATGTTGAAGCCAACATAATCAGAATTAGAATATCCTTTGAGGTCAAACCCTGAGCACTTTGGATAGTAGAGTCCAAGGCTTGGAGTTCCCTTCACGTGTCTTAGTATCCTTTTGGCTGCAGTGAGATGGGATTCTTTGGGATTGGACTGATATCTTGCTATTAGACAGACTGAGAATTTTTTGTCTGGTCTAGAAGCAGTAAGATACATCAGTAAGCCAACAACCCCCCTGAAATGGGTTTAATTGACTAATTTTCCAGTGAGATCAGGTCCAAGGTTGTTAGGAGGGACCATTGGTGTCTTCACTAAGGCACAGTCAGATATCTCATATTTCTTCAAGAGATTTCTGGTGTATTTCTCTTGACTGATGGAGATTCCTTTATCAGTTTGCCTGATTTGTAGTCCAAGGAAGTATGTGAGTTCACCCATCATGCTCGTTTCAAACTTCTTTGTCATCAGTTTTTCAAACTGTTTGCAAAGAGTGTAGTTTGTTGAGCCAAAGATGATGTCATCAACATATACTTGGACTAATATCACATCTTATTTTGTCCTATAGATAAACAAGGTGTTGTCTATCTTTTCTCTGACAAACTTGTTTTGAATCAAGAAGGCTGAGAGAGTTTCATACCATGCCCTGGGAGCTTGTTTTAGTCCATAAAGGGCTTTGTCAAGCTTGCAGACATAGTCAGGGAATTCACTACTCTCAAAGCTAGGAGGTTGCTGAACATACACATCTTCCTTGACTTCACCATTCAGGCATGCGCTTTTTACATCCATTTGGTACACTTTGAAGTTCATGTAGGTAGCATATGTGTTGGGAATTCTACTAAGTAAGAATTCTGCTGAAGAATCCGCTGAAGAATCTGCTGAAGTGCAAGGATTCTACTGAAGAAGAGATTATGCGGAAGTAGAAATACCGCGTAGTTTGTTTCTGCGGATATAGATATTCCACCTATTTTATAGTTAGTTAGGATATGCATGAGCTTTATTAGGAAGTGATAATGTATATCTTCTTTAGTTTTATGTTTATACGTTTCTTGGGAAACGGTTTAGGGTTCCTTGTCTATAAAAGGAACACATTAGTATGAATGATGTACGAGTCTTAAAAAAAAGTTTTAGCATTATTCAAAGATCCATAGAGGATCAAAGTATTCTTAGTTATTTGTGGTTATACTTGTGTTTGATTTCCGCTTTAGAATACAAGTATTAGAGACTGTCTATTAGTGTGTTTGTGATTACATAAGCATTACTAACGATTCACGAGCGCTCAAAGATCTATCAAGGTCTTAGGTTCAACAAGTGGTATCAGAGCCTCGGGAGAGTCTCTGTGATACTAAGAACATTCTTTTCTTTACACCCTCACAACCAAAACAACCTTCACCATGCCTGGATCAGACGATGAAATTGACGTCACCAACAATCAAAACAACACATCTCTGTAACAACTCAATCTCACAAACAGCAATGCAAAGTTCCCATACCTAAATAAGGAGGAGTATGATTTGTGGGCTATGAAGATGCAGAATTGGATCTCCAACATTGATTGGAATCTTTGGGAAGTTGTGAAGAAGGGGAACAGTTTGAAGAGGCATGTCACAGATGCTGATGGTGTTGTTACCATCGTTGGTCCCAAAACTGCTGAAGAGATACTAGCTGTTCAGAGAGAGAACAAAGTTAGAACTATTCTCCTTCAGGCTATACCTGATGATCACATGGGTGACTTTCACTACATGCAGGATGCTAAGGACATCTGGATGGCTATCAAGGCTAGGTTTGGTGGGAACGAGGAGTCAAGGAGAATGAGGAAATCAATGCTGAAACAACAGTTTCAAGAATTCCAAATCTCTGAAGAAGAAGGTATCCACAAGGGGTATGACAGGTTCCATAAGATTTGGAGTCAATTGAATCAGCTGAAGGCAAGGCCAGACAATGATGATTGCAATTCAAAGTTTTTACGATCTTTACCTCCATCTTGGTTGCAAGTAAGCATTGCACTCAAAGCTAAAGGTGGGCTAGATATGCTCACTTTTGATGAACTATACAACAGACTTAAATCTCTTGAGCCCGATGTCAGAAGTCCCTTTCGTCCATCCACTCCTAGTCACACAGCATTTGTTGGGGCCTCCTCAAATAAGATGACTTATGCTCCAAGTCCAGTTTCCTCAGCATCATCATCCTACATTACCACTCCATCAAATTCTCAACCTAAATCCGGTGGTGTATTGGAAGATGTACTTCACTCTTTTGTTGCTGATTATGACACTCAGCAGCACCTATCATTTGAGGATTTTGAACAGGTGGATCCACTTGATATGGAAGAGATGAACTTGAAGTGGCAACTGGCCACGCTTTCAGTGGACATCAAGAGGTTTGAGCATAAGTCTGGGAGAAAGTTTGGTTTCCAGGGAAGAGATCCAGCAAGATTTGACAGAAGGAAAGTCAAATGCTATACTTGTGGTCAGATGGGTCACTTCTCAAGAGAATGCAAGGATAGGAAGGCTGGTGATGAGGTTAGGTATTCTTCTTATCAGCAAGAAGCTGGAAATTCCAAAGCTGGATCCTCAACTGCTATGGTCACTCTGGATGAACATGTCAAATGGAAGGTGCATGAGCCTGAAAATGATGAAGCTCCTGGTTCTGAGCATGGTGGATTGCTGGCAAGTTGTACTACAGAGGATAAGCATGATCAAATTGCCTTAATGGGCATCTCTCAGGTACATAATTGTGTTTTTGGTTGTAGTGAAAGATATAATGAACTTAAGGAAGCCTATGATGAATTGAAACCTAAATATAATGAATGTTATGTCGAAGTTGAGGCTTATAAACAGGCTTTAAAAACATTAGAAAGACAAAAAGTATGGTTTCAAAAGAATCAACTGGCTTATGATGAAAAGATAAGGGTGTTAGAAAGTGAGTTAGAATGTGCTAAAATTGATTTAAAACGTACTAAGAAAGAAAAAGCTAATGTAGTTTATGAAAACCAAGTGCTAAAAGAGAAACTAGATGAGGAAGTAGCTAGGCATAAAGAATGGCTATTGGCTGGTGACAAGTTAGCTGGTCATATCTATGCTAGTCAAAATCCTAATACTGCAATAGGCTTAGGTTTTAAGAAGTATGTTGGCTTAGAAGCTAGGGATGACCTACGTAAATCTACACCAGCAGGATTAGCTAATTTTGTAAAAGAAGGAAAATTACATGTTGTCCCTGGACCTATTAGAGGAGAACATATGCCCATTGACCTTTCCATCACAGTTGACTTTGATGGATCATACCATCTTTATGGCAAAAAGTCAAGAGACTTGCCAGACCCTGATTCTTCATCTACTGACTTTGTCTCTTGTGTTGACAGTGACAAGTCCTCTGACCAAGGGTCTACTACTTCTACCAGTTGTGATTCAAATGAAAAGTCAGACCTTCCCAAGACCTCACCCAAGCCTACACCCAAGACTCCTTACAAGCCTGTTAGAGTTGCTGCTGAGGAATCAACTTCCAAGACAGTTTCCTCTGAAGACTTGTCTTTTAATTCTTTGCAAAATAATGTCTTTAATTCTGTTAAAAACAATTCTGTTAATGTTTGTGGTTTGAATGCTTTTGCATGTAATAGAACATCTTTCACTTTGAATAAATCTTCTAACAAGAAGAAATGTTTTGTTTGTGGAAGTAAATTTCATTTTATTAAGGATTGTAATTTTCATGAGCAAAGAATGGGTGTATGTGCTAGTCAAAAGAAACCTAGACCAATGTGGAAAAATGTTAATGATATACCATATTTTGTTCCACAAGCAACTCATAAACCTTTTCCATGTGCTTGGAGAAGATCTGTTGCTAGACCATATGTGAGACCAACTAGTTCATATTTTCAAAATGGTTATCGTCCTGGATGTATTAACTCAATGTATGATGGGAAGGGATATAGGGATACTGCTGTGAAGCCCTCAGCAGGTTGTTCTTGGACTAAAAAGGGACCTAATTTTCAATGGAGGACCAAGAACAATGGTGGATCTTCTACATCTACATGGCCTAAATCTTATGATCCAAAAGGCAGGCTCAAGTCAGTAATGACTTGAGTCTCCATAGTGTACTAATATTTTTTATATATTTTATGTTGTTGTTGTAGGATCATCCTCTGAGGAGTAAAGATGTTGGCATAGTGGATAGTGGTTGTTCCAGAAGCATGTCAGGGAGATGGTACCCATAGAAGGAGGAGGCAGTGTGACTTTTGGTGGAGGAGATGGTAGAATCACAGGGAAAGGCACCATTAGAACACCTCATTTAGATTTTGAGAATGTGTACTATGTAAAGGAACTGCAACATTTCAACTTGTTCTCAGTATCACAAATTTGTGACACCAAGAACAAAGTATTATTTTGTGAGGATGAATGTATTGTGCTCTCTAAAGACTTCACACTTCCAGTAGATACATCCATTCTGCTGAGAGTTCCTAGAAGCCACAATTTATACACATTCAATTTGAATGATGTTCAACCAGAAGGTGACCTAACATGTTTGGTGGCTAAAGCATCCCTGGATGAGTCTACAAAATGGCATAGAAGGATGGCTCATGTGAACTTCAAGACCATTAACAAGCTTTCTAAACTGGGTCTAGTTGAAGGACTTCCTTCCAAAGTCTTCACCAATGAACACAATTGTGTTGCCTGCAATAAAGGAAAGCAACACAAAGCCTCATACAAAGCCATTACAGCTGTGAGCACTATCTCAGAACCTCTTCAGTTGCTGCATATGGATCTCTTTGGTCCAACCCCAGTCAGGAGTATTGATCACAAGTATTTCTGCCTGGTAATCACTGATGACTATAGCAGGTTTTGTTGGGTTTTCTTTTTGAGGACGAAAGATGAAACATCTCAAGTTTTAAAAGAGTTCATTACCCTTGTTGAAAACCAGTTGAACAAAAAGGTTAAAGGAATTCAGTGTGATAATGGGACAGAGTTCAAAAATGTTGTATTAACAGAACTCTGTAAGTCTAAAGGGATAAAAAGGGACTATAGCACTCCAAGAACCCCACAACAAAATGGGGTAGCTGAAAGAAAGAATAGGACCTTAATAGAGGCAGCAAGATCCATGCTTGCAGACTCTAAATTACCCACTATGTTCTGGACTGAAGCAGTGAGCACGGCTTGCTATGTACTCAACAGGGTATCCATTAGTAGACCTCATTTCAAGACACCTTATGAACTTCTCACTGGGAAAGTCCCTACTATTCATTACCTCAAACCTTTTGGATGTCAAGTGACCATTTTAAACACTAGTGATCCACTGGGAAAATTTGATGAGAAAGCTGATGAGGGGTATATTGTGGGTTATTTAGCTCATAGTAAGTGTTGGATCGATGTACTCTAACCAAACTAACTATATAGCTTGTTAAGGGTTTAATAATCTTGGATAAATCCTAAGTTATTAACAATGAAACACTGAGCAAACTCTATTAAGTATGCGGAATTTACTTAACAAAGCTAAGAAGAATTAACTTTAACTTTCATCGATATTATAAATAACTTTAAATCTGCTTGTTATGCAGATTCTTTAACAACTCTAAAACTCTGATATCGTACTTCTCTAAAACTCTAAAAAACACGTTCTTTTCTCTAAAGTCGTATCTCTAATGCCAACCTAGGGGTCCTTTTATAGGCTTAAGGATAACCCTAGTCGGTTTACAATTTGTAACCTTGTATGACAAGTAATACTATACTAATCTAAGAACATTCTAGAATTACATAATGATCCTTAACGTCTTTGCATAGCAGTCCTTTAAGCATGCAGTACTTTGATGAATCGAGCAGTACTTTGACTTCTTCAGCACTTTAACTCTTCAGTACTTTGACTCTTCAGTACATTGACTTTCTATATCCCAACAATCCTCCCCTAACTTGAATTCTACTTGCTTGATTTCAAGTTCCTTTGTATATTCAGCTTTAACATCTTTGTCTTCAAAGAGGGATTGTGACTTTATCTTCAAATTTTGTCTTTGTAGATTCTGTGCTTATATCATCATCGTCAAAGTAACTTTTATCAGTAATTCTTTTCAGCAACATTCAGCAAGCTCCATCTTTTCAGCAACTCAGCAACATATGACAATTTGTACATTAATTCAGTTTAAGTTTCAGTCTATTCTCATCACTTCCAGGTGTGTAAACTCATGTGAGAGGTGAATCATTGAAATTTAATGGATTTTGATGCCTCTTTACCAAAGCCATTAACTCTGGAGTAGCCAAATGTTTAGGTGTGTAAGACCATGGTACATTGATAACCATATGATTTTTAGCAAATCATCAGCTATCAACAGATTTGATATGTCTTTACCAAAAGCTGTACCCTTTTGGACTAGTTAGTTCTTACAACCATGGTGAACTAATTACCATATAAATGATTTTTCCACAGCCTTTACCACAAACCATTTTCTTGTGGGCTAGCCAACTCTTTACATTTGGTGATATGGTGAGTTGATTACCATACAACTTATTAGCAAGTTGTCAACTATATAACGGATTTGAGATATCTTTACCAGAGCTGTTTGCTCATGGATTAGCCAGTTCTTTTGTAAACATGGTGAACTGATAACCTACTGTTATAATCATCTCAAAAACCATTATTGCTGTTATCTTTTGTTTCAAAATATTCTTTACTTAACAAAAGTTTCTCTTTCAAAAACTATTTACTGGTTTATGCTGCAAGCAGTACTTTGGATAAAGTACTGTTTGTCCAACAGTACTTTGAATAAAGTACTTACTTTTCAAAAAATTTATACAATTATAAATCATACCAGTATTTATGCTTCATCATCAGCCATTGTTGTCCATCTGATAAACAATTCGATGACCATCAGTGTTGTTTCATTCTCCTCTTCCACTTCCATTCCATGATCTAACATTATTCTCATAAGATCTGATGTGAGAGGATATCTTCTTTCTACTAACATATGGATCATTGTTTCATCTTCTAGCTCCAAAATATGCACTCCAGATTCATCAAAATATCTCCAGCAATTAATTTCCCATACATCTTGATTATTCCATATAGCATCAGTACTTGTCTCTTCAGTTTCAAAGATAGTTGTGAGGTCTCCAAGTAATACTAAACCAATTCCTTCTGATGGAATATGTTCAAAATACTCTTGTACTAGTTGATACAGATGAAACATGTCTTCTCTATTTATCAAGTGCAATATGTCCCACAATGAGTTAACCACTCTAAAGCTTTCATCTTCTCTATGGAACATAAGATAACTTCCATCTTCTGCATTTACAACATCGAATGTAACAATCTTTGACTTCTTTTCTGCAACATCTTTAGCCTTAGGATTCTCAAAATCAACAATTCTTATGTAATTTCTCAGCTCATCAACAGTATCTGATCTTAATTCAATCTTCTGTTCAGCTTCAGTTGTCCTTTTTCTTTTTAAGCTTCTATTACTAAAATCCTCCTTGTACTTATCATCCTTGAAAGAAACAATACTTTCAACTTGCTTTTGATAAGCTTTTCTAACATTTTCATACAAATCTTTCATCTCAATATAATTCAGCTTCTGTAGTCCAGTGTATCCTTGACCTTTCAAATAAGCCATCATTGCATTTCTTTCTTTAGCTTTACTCATTGGTCTTCTAGGTAAAACTGGTTTTTCTGAGATAGCAGCTTCAGCATTCAATTCATCTTGTAATTTCTTAGCTGCTTCTTGATTCTTATCTTCTAGAATATCGGCTTCAGGATCCAATTCAGCTTGTACCTTTTTAGCAACTTCCTCATTCTTAGCTACTTCAAGTGCTCTAATTTCTGCCAAAGTCAGCTTTTTCTTCTTCCTTGTTTCCACCAACTTACCTTTGCCTTTATCTTTTGGATCTATAACTGGTTGAGAAGCTTGTTGTTGTTCTTCAGTAACACCAGGAATACTAACACCTCTTGGTCTTGACAAATTCTGCAATATTTCAACAACTTCTTCATCCACAACTTCAGTGTGCTCAACCATAGGTGTATCAACCTCCTCTTCGTGTAGAATAGTAGAGAGACCATCTTCTTCATCAAAATTCAAAGCTCTTGGTGTTATCAGTTCTTGTCTGTGAGTTTCTTGAAGACCAGTACTTTGATCAGCAGTACCTTGATCATCAGTTCTTTGAACTTCAGTTCTTTCAGGCTCAGTACTTAGAATATTAACCTGTGCACCATTACTTTGAGGTTCATAAAATCCAACATCTTCTTTCAAATTCCCTTGCTCTAAATTCCTCCCCAATTGGATAAATGCTGTGGAACCGTTTTGCCTGTAGAAGCCTTCTTAAAATACTTTCTTTTCTTCCTTTCAGCCTAAACCCATAATCTGTGATGTTTTACTAAAGGCTAGACAAACCTCTTAAGTCTTCTAAACTTGGTCTTTAACTGTGCTATCTGTGCAGCTTGAGCCTCAGTTATTTAATCGTAGTAGCTCCCTTGTCAGAACATAATTATCCATCACTTCTCCTTCAGGGGGTAGATCAGCTGCAGTTCCTCCAGAAGATGATGAGGGAATAGGGATATCTGGTTCTGACTCAATAGGTGGAGTATCATGGGGAGATGAGGTAGGAGAAACTACAGTACCTTCATTAACATCAGTACCTTGTGAAGCAGTACCTTGTGATGCAGATGCTTGTGATGCAGCACTTTGTGATGCAGCACTTTGAGATGCAGTACCTGGTGTTGAAGCAGTACCTTCTCTGTCATCACTCTCTGCAGCCTCATCTCGTATTGCTTGAACAACCTCCATCATTGAAGTGGTTAATGGAGTGTTCCTTCCAGTAAACAGATCACTTTTCCTAGCCATAAATGTGAAGATCTTGGCTGGTTGTACCACAATAGGTAAAAGACTTGAAGGCTTTGGTACATCTGAAAGTTGTTTATTCAAGAAGACTTGAATAAATCTCGGATACATTAACCATCATGATCCATGAGAGATGTGATAGAGCATTCCATCTAAGATTAGCCTTGAAAAGTTGAACATACGGTTTGTAGCCAATCCTACCAGTGCAGATGCAATGTTTGAACCAAATTGCTCCCAAGAAGTACTTTTAGAACTAATACAATGAAGAAGAACATGTACCAAATACTTCCAATGTGGATTGAACAAGGGCTTCTTGAATGTTGTTGTGTCAACCAAAGACCCTTCATATCCAATATCTCTCAGTGTATCCCAAAAAAGCTGTTTATCAAACCTAATAGCTCCTTCTGCATCATCAAACAATAAATCTTCACGAATTGATGCTTCAGTAATCTTGATAAGCCTTCCAGCAAGTTTAGCTTAAATATAAGATTCATCATTCTCCATATGTGTCCTTGCAGTTGCCCAAAACTGCTGTATCCAGGGCTCAATTACATCAGGTTCCACCAAAAGCGCATAACTGATTGGGGAACCAGTTAAGAAATCAATGATGTCATGGAAGATGACGTTGGCCTCTATTTTATCTAAATTCGCTACCATGTTGTGTTTAGAAACTGTGTGTAGGTTTGCCATGGATGATTGTAAAAAAATTTGATTCTTGAATACGTAATTGTGTGAGAGAGAGAGAAATATGGAAAAGATTGATACGAATAAAGATGAGATGGAAAATCGGAAAGTAGTTATTTATAGGTAGGATTTGAAAAATCACAGCCCATAATAACAAAGTTACCGTTATTTGAATTTACCCTTCTTTTTGACCATTGGAATAGTACATTGATAAGACAATCAGTTCTTTCCACGTGCGCAGTACTTTCCAGAGTAGTACTTTCAGTGCAGTACTTTCATAGATCAAAACAGCAGTACTTTTCCATCTTCTTCTCTATAATAATAAATACTCCATGTGGACATTGAATTGCCTCCCCTTAAGCAAAACACAGGACTGTCTAACTAACTAACCAGTCCTCCCCTTAAATGTAGCTTAATAATTAATCATGCCAATGCTCACCACCAAGTGATTAAATCTTGAAGCATCAAATCCTTTGGTGAGTAAATCAGCTACATTATCATCTGTATGCACCTTGACAACATTAATGAGCATCTGCTCATAACAATCTCTGATGAAGTGATGCCTAATCTGAATATGCTTGGTCTTGGAATGATAAACTGGATTCTTCAAAATGCAAATGGTACTCTCATTATCAATATTGATAGGAGTATTCTTGAAATTGAACCCATAATCCAAGAGTTGATTCTGCATCCACAAAACTTGTCCACAACAGCTTGCAGCAGCCACATATTCTGCTTCAGTAGAGGATGTTGCTGCAATTGTTTGCTTCTTACACTGCCATGAAACTAATCTTCTTCCAATATACTGGCATCCTCCAGTAGTAGATCTTCTGTCATAGTTGTTACCTGCATAATCACTATCTGAAAAAGCTTCCAAGTGAAAAGGGGAATCCTTTGGATACCACAACCCTAACTTAGGTTGTTGTTTCAAATAACTGAAAATTCTCTTCACTGCATTCAGTAGAGGATGTTGATGCAATTGTTGAAATTCATGTTGCATCAGCTGTTCAAATTCCTTCACCATAGACTGTTTGATAGCTCCAAAGTTGATATCATCTACATAAACTTGAACCAGCATGATATCCTTCTTATCTTTCTTGATAAACAAAGTCTTGTCTATAGCTCCCCTTCTATAACCATGTTGCAATAAGAAAGTAGAGAGCCTTTCATACCAAGCTCGAGGTACTTGATGAAGACCATAAAGAGCCTTAACCACCTTGTAGACTTTGTTTGGATGTGCAGGATCTTCAAAACCAGGAGGCTGTTTGACATAAACCTCCTCAGTAATAGTGCCATAGAGAAAGGCACTCTTGACATCCATCTGATAAACCTGAAATCCCATATATGATGCAAAAGCAAGGAATATTCGAATGGCTTCAATCCTTGCTACAGGAGCAAATACTTCATCATAGTCTACTCCTTCTTCTTGTCTGTAGCCTTGTGCTACTAACCTTGCCTTGTTCTTGATAACATTCCCTCTTTCATCTCTCTTGACTCTGAAAACCCACCTTGTTCCAATAACTTTCTTTCCATCTGGTAGATCGCATAATACCCAAACTTCTTGAAGTTTGAATTGAAGAAGTTCTTCCTGCATAGCTTCAACCCAACTTTCTTTGGATAATGCTTGAGCTATGTTCTTGGGTTCTTCTTGAGAGATAAAGCAAGTGAACAGGCATGTTTGATGATCCTTGTGATTCAACCTATTTTGTTTATAAACAAAGCTAAGTAAAGCATTGTGAGGTGTAGAAAGACCCTTAGCTTTGTTTCTTGTTAGTACTCCAGAGGTAGAAGGTCCAATTATTTGACCAGTAGGATGATTCTTATGAACTCTTAAGATTGGTGTCTGTGCAACTTCAACATTATCATCCAAATTTGTGAAATCAACACCTTCATTGGAATTTGAGAAAATACCTTCATCATCATCAGTTTCTTCTAAGCCAGGCATAGTAGGATCATCTAAATCATCCAAAGTGCTGTTATCAGGTGCAACAGTACTTTGATCTAAAGTACTGTTATCCAAAGTACTGTGAGAGAAATCTGCAGTTTTGTTCTTTCTCTTTGCTTCCTCATAAGCTCTTCTTTGATCATCATCATAAGATTGTGCTACTATATCTTGAAAAATCATACTATTAAGCTCATCTTGAATAGCTTGATCTTCAGCAGACAATGTAGATTTTGGCTCATCAGTACCTTTGTCCTTTTCAACAGTTATAGGTTCTTCATCAGGAACAACTTCAGGTCTAATATTGACTCCATGAACAATGTACTGTAATTCATCTTCCTTGTGATCTGCTTGATTTTCTTCTCTAACAGGTACATAATTCATAGAAGGAGTCAAAACCTCAAGGTCAAACATCCAATCAGGACCTTTACCCTTCTGATTTTCTTAATCTTCTAAAAATTCAACATGAAGACAATCTTGAACCTTCTTGGTGACTCTATTGTATACTCTGAATCCTTTACTATTGGTGCAGTATCCCAATAAGTATCCTTCTTCTGACTTTCCATCAAATTTGCCCAAATTATCAATTGTGTTGAGAATAGTCAGAGGGCATCTAAAAGGTTTCATAAAACGAATGTTGGGTTTGATTCCCATCAACAACTCATAAGGTGTCTTCATCTGAGGTTTGGTGACTGATACTCTGTTAAGCACATAACAAGCAGTACTTACAGCTTCAGCCCAAAATTGAATAGGTAATAGAGAATTTGCAAGCATTGTTCTGGCTGCTTCAATCAAAGTTCTGTTCTTTCTTTCTGCAACACCATTCTGCTGTGGAGTTCTAGCAATACTGAACTTACTTTTGATTCCTTTCTTAGCACAAAATTCATCCATAAGCTTGTTCTTGAATTCAGTCTCATTATCACATCTAATACCTCTTACTTTAAGTCTCAGTTGGTTTTCAAGAGCTATTATCAGATCATGAATAGCATCAAATATGTCATCTTTAAATCCCAAGAAAAATACCCAACTGAATCTACTGCAATCATCTGTCACAACCAGACAGTACTTCTTCTTGTTTATACTAGCAACAGAAACAGGTCCAAACAAATCCATGTGCAGCAACTCCAAAGGTTCTCTAATAGTTCTGTCCTCAAGCTTCTTGCATGAAGCTTTGTGTTGTTTACCCTTCTTGCACGCCAAACATGAGTGATCATTCTTGTAAGTCTTGGAAGGTAAACCTCTAACTAAATTTCCTTTGACCAATTTGTTGATATTCTTGAAATTTACATGGCCCAATCTTCTATGGCACTGATGTGCTTCTTCAGATGTTGCTTTGGCCACTAAGCATGTGGCTCTCCTAGAAGAGTGAAGACTCTTCATATCCAGACTGTACACATCATTGGTTCTTGGAACTCTAAGTACTACCAAGTTATCATCAACAAGCTTGAATTCAGGGGAAAGGATGAGACATTCTGTGTCAGTGAGCAACACAGGGTGCTTCTTATCACAGATCTGAGAGACTGATAAAAGGTTGAACTTGAGCTCCTTCACATATCTAACATTCTCAAAATCTATGCTCCCTGTCTTAATAGTTCCTTTTCCTGTAATTCTTCCTCCACTAGCATCATTCCCAAATGCAACTCTTCCTCCACAATAAGATCTAAAATCGGACAGAACATATTTGTCTCCTGTCATGCTTCTAGAGCAACCACTATCCACAATTAGATGATCTTTAAGCTCCTCTTCTGGGTTGCCCTGCACAAAGATAAAAGAGTTAGTTAATTTTAGGAACCCAAGCCATTATTGACTTGTGTTCCCCTTGTGGAGTTACATACTTAAATTCTTTAAGTATGTAATTCCCACTGTCTTTAAGCACATGATCAATTATCTTTGGTTGTTCCAAAACTTGTGTTGGTTTTTCAATAAAAATCTCCTTTTCATTCAAGTTTTCGTTATTATTTTCAACAAAAATCTTTGTGTCAGTCTCACTTGCTGAAAGTACTATTTGTTCCCCATCAGTACTTTCCTTCTTAACCCATTTGGTTTTAACTTCTGGTGTAGAGTCCCTTGATCTAGCTACTTTCCTTGAGTTGAAGCGCCTTCTAGATTGATAGTAATTAGATCTCCTAGGGTTCCTATTCCAAAAAGTGTTTGGTGAAAACTGAGCAGTACCTTGAGAAGGTACTGGTTTTGGCTTAACAGTACCTTGAAAAAGGTCTTCTCTGGTGAGGGTACCTATAGTCTTGTGAGAAGTTGCTATGGTTGACCCTATTTGAGTGATTCCAGACAGGTTTATTCTCTCTAGGCTTATGGTTGGTAAGTCTGTTCTTTGGGAATTTACTTAGGTACTCTGAGTGAAAGTCACAGTTCTTAATCAAATGATCAGGACTATAACAAACAAAACACAATTTTTGACCTGTTATCCCAAAATTGTTTCCTCTATGTGTATGACCAAACCTATCCTGTCTTCTAGGTGAATGATGAGAATTATTATGACCAAAGTATCCCAAAAAGGTTTTGAACGTCTAGCAGTACTTTGAGAAAAAGGTACTGCTTGACTCTTAACACTATCATCCTTAGGTTTTTCAACTGTTTCTTTAGGGGTTTCAAAACTAGATGGACCTGTATTAGTTTGACCAATAAGCTTTTTCCTAAATTCTAGATTGTCTACTCCAAAACTAGAAACATCAGGCCTAAGTGGTTGAAAACTACCAGTGGGATGAGGGACTGCATGATAACCTTTGTCTTTCTTATATTCAGGAGGTGTTTCGCTAAGTGATTCCTCATTACTAGATGTGTCTACATAGTTAATGAGTTCATCATCACTAGTTGTTATATCCTCAAAATCAAGGTCATCCTCATTACTAGGTGGGTTTTCTTCTATGCTACTGAAATCCATACCAAAACCTAGTCCAGTTCTAATGTAAGCTCTTCTCTATTTTTCAACATAACTAACATGAGAAAGACCATATTGTCCCCACGCAACAAACTTTTCTAGCAATTCATCCCTTTCCTTAGTTACCTTTTCTAGTTCAGAGACCTTACATCCTAACTTCCATTCACTTAATTTTAACTGATAATCATGTTGTTCATACTTTTCAACCCAAGCCATTTCATTATTTTCATGTGCTATTATTTTGGCTTCCATTGACTCTAAAGTAATTTGGTAACCTGCTACTTCATCCCTAGCCGTTCTACACTTATCTCTTTCAGTCACATAATCATTAAGCACTTTTTGATAAAAGTCATGACACTTAGAACATACCTCAGAGATAGGGGTAAACTTGGTGAAGTGGCTGCCATAGCAAGCATGACAGGATCATCTTCACTCTCCATGCTCCAATCAAAGCTTCCTAGACCATCTCTGGACTCCAACGCAGCAAATCCAGGTTCCTCATCAAAAGCTGTGCTTCAATCAAACTCTTCCATTGCCACCATATAGTAGGTTACTGGTTCATCATCAAACTCAGCACTCCAGTCAACCTCTGATAGATTCTCTTGAGCAACCAAGGCTTTTGTTTCAGTAATAGGAATTTCCTTCAGTTCAAGCTTTGGTTTCTCAGCCATCATGTTTGCTTGATATTTAGCAAACCTGCATTCCCTTGCAAAGTGTCCAGTCTTCTGATAGTTAAAGCATTCAATCTTGGATTTGTCAAAAGTGATACCCTGCTTAGGCTTGAAGTCAATGCCTCTTCTTGTTTTCTTCATGAACTTCTTGATTCTTGCAGTGATCATAGCAACCTGCCACCTTATATCAATTTCTTCAAGAGCATCATCTTCAATTTGTGACAAGTCTTCTTCATACGTAACAGGTAGGGTAGCTTGCTGAGCAAAGAATGAGCATACGACTTCATCAGAATGGATGGTGTTTGTTGGTGATGATGTGGGGTTGGTCATGGTTGTGATAGAATGAGCAGGATGTCCAGTACTTTGAGCAACAGTACTTTGAGTAGGGTAAGCAGTACTTTTAGAAGAAGTACTGCCCCTCTTTTCAGAAGACACAAACGCTATACTGTGAGACTTTGAACTTGTTTGGCCATTCATCTCATGTTCATACACCTTCAGATGATTGTAGAGGTCATCAAAGTCCATAGTGTCCAAACCAGGTTGTCCTCTGATCATAGTAGCAATCACATGCCATGTAGATGGCAAACTCCTTAAGAACTTCAAATTGGCATCTTCAACAAATACCTCTGCCTTGTATAACTCTAGCATGCTTAGGAGATTCTGAAATCGATCATAGGCAGCATCAAGACCTTCTCTTTCTCCAACAGTGAAAGTTTCAAACTGTTGCTTCAACAAATTTCTGTGCATCTTCTTGGAAGCATCGTTACCTCCAAACCTTGTCTTGAGAGCAGCCCATAACTGTTTTGCGTCCTTAGCATCATGAAACTTGAGTAGGTGACCATCAGGAATAGCAGACAATAGTATATTGAGAGCCTTCTCTTGATTCCTTATTGTAGCAGCTGGCAAGATGGGTTTAGGTGCTTTTGGTTGTCCAAGAATGTCTACAGATTCATCCACAACTTCATTACCATTGACAATCACATTCCACAGTGCATGGTCTGTAATTGCAGTATATTGCCTAATCTTCATGCTCCATAGATCGTATTCTCCCTTCTTGATGATTGGTATTCTTAGTGAGGTGATGGATGGTGGTGGTGCAGCTTCAGTCGACATCTTTAGGGTTTTGTTAAGTAAGTTTTGGGGGTTTCTTCTTAGTCAGAGTTTCCACACAAGCTCTGATACCACTTGTTGGATCGATATACTCTAACCAAACTAACTATATAGCTTGTTAAGTGTTTAATAACCTTGGATAAATCCTAAGTTATTAACAATGAAACCCTGAGCAACGATATTATTAATAACTTTAAATCTGATTGTTATCCAGATTCTTTAACAACTCTAAAACTCTAATATCGTACTTCTCGAAAACTCTAAAAAAACACGTTCTTTTCTCTAAAGTCGTATCTCTAATGCCAACCTAGGGGTCCTTTTATAGGCTTAAGGATAACCCTAGTTGGTTTACAATTTGTAACCTTGTACGACAAGTAATACTATACTAATCTAAGAACATTCTAGAATTACATAATGATCCTTAACGTCTTTGCATAGCAGTCCTTTAAGCATGCAGTACTTTGATGAATCGAGCAGTACTTTGACTTTATACTTAGCAGTACTTTGACTTCTTCAGTACTTTGACTCTTCAGTACATTGACTTTCTATATCCCAACAGTAAGGCTTATAGGGTATACAATTTAAATGCTAAGAAGATTGAGGAGACTCTGAACCTGAGATACCTAGAAGATAAGCCTAATGTTCAGGGACAAGGTCATGTTTGGTCCTTTGACCTGGATTACTTAACTGGTTACTTGGGTTATACTAGACATGTTGCTAACCAATCTGCTGGTCCACAAGAGTCTCCCACTGACCATGCAGGTACCCTGGATGATAACTCAGAGAGTGAGTCTGATCATGATGAACAACCAATTCTTGTACCTTCCTTCTCTCCTAACCATTTTGCAGGTGATCATTCTAAAGTAACTTCTGAGGAGCATTAAGATGAGTCACACTATTCAGAGGACCTTGCTAGGCTTAAGAAGCAAGAGTATGCAGCCAATCTAGAAGCTGAGAGGCTTGGTGGGGAGTTTGCAAGAGACGGAGTCATTGGAAACCATGATTCTCCTGACAGTCGTCATGTTTCTCCTGACATCACCAAATCTGGTGACAGCCCTGCTGCATCTACTCCAATTCCTACTAGTGTGTCCACAAACTTTGAAGAACCATATACACGATTTCCAAGTCCTTCAGATCTTGGTAATCATCAACCCAAATATGGAATCTTCACCTCACCTTCATATGACAGTGATTTTGAACCAACTGTGAACAATCTTGACACCACAATTGAAGTCAACCCCTCTACTACAAAAAGGATCAACAATGCTCATCCTCAAGCAAATATTATTGGTGATCCTCAAGCACCTGTTCGAACTAGAAGTGTTGTGTCAAGTTCTAAGTATGGTCAAGTTGCTTTTCTTTCCTATGTCTCAAATCAGCAAAGGGACAATCACACAGACTTTAAGCATTGTCTGTTTGCTTGTTTCCTTTCTCAAGTGGAACCCACCAGTGTTACTCAAGCTCTTGAAGATTCAAGTTGGCTTGAAGCAATGCAAGATGAGATGCAACAATTCAAGAATCAGCAGGTTTGGATATTGGTACCACTACCACATGGGAAGATTGCAATTGGGACAAAATGGATCTTGAAGAATAAAAGAGATGCAAGGGGTATTGTGGCTAAAAACAAAGCACGATTAGTGGCTCAGGGGTTCAGGAAAGAGGAAGGAATTGATTATGATGAAGTCTTTGCACCTGTAGCTAGAGTTGAGGCCATTCGAATCTTCTTGGCTTATGCATCTTATATGGGGTTCATGGTTTATCAAATGGATGTGAAAGGTGCTTTTCTGTATGGTGAGATAGAAGAAGAAGTATATGTCACTCAACCCAAAGGCTTTGAAGACCCAGATCATCCACAACATGTTTACAAGGTTGTGAAAGCTCTCTATGGACTTCATCAGGCACCAAGAGCATGGTATGCTAGGTTATCTGCATTTCTGCTGAAGCATGGTTACAGAAGAGGTGCCATTGACAAAACACTCTTCCTAAAGAAAAATAACAGAGACATCATTCTTGTGCAAGTTTATGTGGATGACATTATCTTTGGCTCCACTCAAGAAGCTTGGTGCAGGGAGTTTGAGGAGTTAATGAAGGGAGAGTTTCAAATGAGTGCAATGGGGGAGCTTACTTTCTTTTTGGGTTTACAAGTTCAGCAGAAACCTGATGGTCTTTTTATCAGTTAGGATAAATATGTGAGAGACATTTTGAATAAGTTTGATATGGAAACTGTCAGAACTGCCACTACACCATATGAAGCTCCAAAACCAAAGAACAATATTGAACCAGATCCAGCTATGAATGTTCACTTATACAGATCTATGATTGGTTCATTAATGTATTTAACAGCTTCCAGGCCTGACATTACATTTTCTGTGAGTGCTTGTTCTAGACATCAGGTCACTCCACTTACTTCCAACTTGAATGCAGTCAAAAAGATCTTCAAGTATCTAAAAGGCCAACCCAAGTTAGGTCTTTGGTACCCAAAAGAGTCTCCTTTTGTATTGGAAACATATAGTGATAGTGATTATGCTGGTGCGAATCTGGATAGGAGATCCACAACTAGAGGTTGCCAATTCCTTGGTAGAAGATTGATTTCTTGGCAATGCAAGAAACAAACTATTGTTGCTACCTCCTCTATTAAAGCAGAGTATGTTGCTGCTGCCAATTGTTGTGGTCAGGTACTATGGATCCAAAATCAATTGCTGGATTATGGGTTTAATTTCATGAACACCACAATATATATTGATAATCAAAGTACCATATGCATAGTTTAAAATCCAGTTTTTCATAATAGAACTAAGCATATTGAGATCAGGCACCATTTTATAAGAGATGCATATGAAAAACAATTGATAAAGCTGCTTAAGATTCACACAGATGATAATGTGGCAGATTTATTGACTAAAGCTTTTGATGGACCTAGGTTTCAACACCTAGTTGTCCATATTAGGATGGTTAACCCTTAACTGCAAAGTTTGAGGGGAGGCATAGGCCTCAGGGGAGGCATATGCCTCAGGGGAGGATTTTAGTTGTATATTTTGTAAACTTTGTAGATATTTGGTTATCTTTTTGCTTGTTAACACTAACCTGCTAACGTTCTTTCAGTTTTGTTTGTTTTGGTTTGGTGTGTTTGCTACTTTGTGTCTGTTTTGCAGAATGCATTTATGAGCAGTTGCTAATATTTTCGTTGGAGTTCACCAAGTTTGATTAAATGGGAATATGGTCATGTAAGCTTAAAGTTTGTTTCTACTGAAGAAAAGCACAAGTATTGTTACAAGTTATCTCATTGACTCTACTGAAGGAAAGTACTGAAGTACAGATTAAGTGCTAATCATTGAGAGATAAAAGACATGTTGATCATTCATTCAAGAAACAGCTTACAGCTTACAATCAACTTCAAATGAAATACAAAATCATTCCTATACAAGAACTACCAAACATATACTAGTTCCTATCATCTATTACAAAAGCTGGTGGATACACTTGTCAAGTATGATGAAGCAGCTGGAGATGAAAATGGAAAGGATGGATTGATGAAAACGACGATGAAGATGCTCAAGAACCTAGTTTTATATCTTTAGTCATTGGCATGATGGATGCATTTGTGATATGATAAATCTTCAGTTGTTCCATCTACTCGTTCCACCATAGAGCATCACACCACCTTCCCTTTTCCCTTTCCCTTCACCTCTGCCTCCTTGCCCTTTCCCTTCCTTCCATGGTATGAAGCACCAAAACTTGGAGCAGGAAGAGCAACAACCACCTCTCTTGTTGTTGGAAGTGGTGGATTTCTGGCACGTGGCCTTGGTTGGGGTTGGGATTGTAAAGGTTGGGGATTCTCCACACCTGCTGATGTCCTCTCCTCTTCCTCTCTCACCAATCTATTGAAGATTGGCTCTAGACGCTCTGTGGAGTCATCAGAACCCCTAGATGAATCACTTGGATTCACTACACTATCATCTTCAGAAGAAGGGAGAAATGGGGATTTTGAAGTTCGAGGTTCATCTTGATGGGGGTAGCGAAACAATGCGTGTGAATCATCACTGGATGAGGATGATGATGAGGAGGAAGTTAGATTGATTATTTCTGGTTTGATAGACATTGCTATTGTTGATGATTGTGGAATTTTGGAGAAATTAGGGTTTTTGAACTTAATTGGGGGTAATTGGTATGTGTTAATTGTGCATTGGGATTATCTTATAGGCGGAGTCAAGGCTTGATGACAATTAATGCGAGTTGGGTGGCACAGTAAAACTCAAGATATTTACTGAAGGTACTTAGCCACTTGAGTTGTTTCTGCTGATTGATCTCCTTCAGCAGATTGACCATCCTTTCTGCAGAAGTGTTAATTTTGAATTTGGTTAGAGTTACTTTACACGTCAGATATGGTCAACAACTTGTTCCGATATTTTTGACCATAAATTGGGTAACTTCTATTAATAACCTTCTTCGCATATCTTCGCCCAAAATTAAGTGATTCCTTCTTCACTCGATTTAAACACACTTCCAGTTGCGTGAATCTTAACCCATTCTCACAATTTCTCACATGGCGCTTCAATTTAAGAAAGATCATAACAAGGTTGCTTTTCTAGGAAAAGCAAAGGGTCATGAACTATATGAACCTATGGTGGATTTCTTGAAAAGGTCCAAGATTCATTATGCTCTAACGCACTCTCCAAATGTGATATATGAATCGTTGGTTGAACAATTTTGGGCATCTGCTACTAAACGAAGTGACACAGAGATAGTAGCTACGATTAATGGAACAAAGTATGTAGTGACTGAGGAGTTGATTAGGAAACAACTTCGTTTGGATGATGAAGATGGGGTTTATCACTCCAACACTATAGAGATACTTGCTGGGTTAAGAGCTATTGGATATCAAAGTACGAACACAGATATGTGGCACAAGAACAAGCTCTGTCCCATGTGGAGATTTTTTGTGCATACATTGCTACAGTGCATAAGCAACAAGTCCGGAGGATGGGATCAATTCTCTACCCAATTGGGTTGTGGTATTGTGCGTCTTTCCAAGGGTTTAACTTATAATTTCTCTAAGTTTATTTTTGATAATATGGTTGAAAATATTCAAAGGAAAAAGCATAAGTTTCTAATGTACCCTAGGTTTTTACAAATGATATTAGACATAACAACCCAAGACAGAGTCTTTTGTCCCATAGGAGCTCTTACTGCTAAATTGTTTGCTTCAATGAAGACTAATTATGTTGGGACACATCATCCTTTGCTAGAAGCTATGTTGCCACAAGGCAACGAGGCTGCTGATGAGGGTAATGTTGTTGGTGCTCCACCCTCTACCAATGTTGCTGCTGATGGCAATCCATCAGCTGCCTTTGATGAGGGCCCTTCCATAACTGTTGAAGCATCACATGTTTCTCCTGACCAACCTCCACCTACACCTCTACCTTTGTCACCTAGTCATAGTCCACCACCTACTCATGTTACTCCTGATGAGTTTGAGCCTGAGTTTAATAGACAGACCACACCTAGTCCAATTAGAGAGCCATTTGATGAAGGCTCTCCTATTTTTGAGCATGTCTATATTTCTCCTGAAAGGTCCAATGAAGCTCCCATTACCACTGAGCAATCTGCTGGTGGAGCAGAGGACCCTATTACACTTACATCTGTATATGCTCTACTGAACAGGTATGTGAAAGAGGTTGCTAATCTCAAGAAGGAGCTTGCTGATACTAAATCTTCACTTGGTGGTGAGATTGTGGAGTTGAAGAGAAAAGTTCAGGATTTAGAGGAACAACTTGGGAACAACAGCAAAAGGAAGTTTGTGGTTACTTCTGATGACGAGCAAGAGGATACTCATTTGGATTCACTTGAAATCTTGGCTAATGTGGCTCAACAGACTCATGCTTCTTCTCAAATTGTTGCTGAAACTTCAAAGCAAAAGGAACCTATTCTGTTTACTAGAAGAAGGAGAAGACAGTATTTGAGCAAGGATTCCACTGAATCTTCAAAGGTGTCAAGTGTTGCCAATGTTGCAACTACTGATGATCATATGGTGGATGTTGCTTCTGAACTTGGTCAAGTTACATCTATGCAAGAACAGTCTTGTCCTCCATCTTCAGCAGATCATCATGAAGTATTTATTGCTGGAAGAAGTTTTAACCTGGATCCTAATGCTGATGTCTCTTCTACTCTTGTTGAAGACACTCCTCAACATATTACTCCTGATGCTTGTATGGGTGTTTCTTCTGAAGTTCCCATTGTTGATACTCCTCATGCTGATTCTGCTCATGAGTCTGTTGATAAAGGTAAAGGAGTTATGGTTGATGAAGAGCTTGGTTCAGATCTTGTGAGTGAACAGGAAAGGCTACAACAAGCAAGATTGCTAGCAGAGTATGCATATATGATAAAGAGTCAAGCTTTGGCACAACAACTAGCAGCTCAGTTTACTACCAATTTTCCTCCTGAAAGACAAAGAGAACTGGATGCTCAATCTATTCATTTTACTGCTGAGCAATGGGATTCATATACTCTTAAAGCTGCTTCAAATCCTACTCTTGCTCAGAGCATTTTAGGAGCTGATTTTGATAGTGAGAACTTTGCTGCTCAAATGATGAAAGAAGCTAGCTGCAGCTGCAAAGAGAAAAGCCATTGCTGCACAAAAGGCTCAAGCTAAGAGGGAGAAACCACCAACTGCAGCTCAGAAGAAAATGTATATGAGGAATGTGGTGTATAACCAAAGTACTGCTCTCTATCAATCTGGTTTGACAAAGAAGCAAGTCTGGGATTTATCTGAATCTGAATTGAATAGCATGTATACTAGGATTATGAAGCATATTACACCTATTTCGAAATTGAAAAGGATTGCTGGTGGTATGGATGCTCCAAAAGCCAAAAGACCCAAGACAGTTGAGATTGTGGCTTATTTTGCGGATGCTAGAGCAAAGTTAAACACTCATGATGTTTCTTCTGAGGAACCTACTGAAGGGGTACATTCTACTGAGCAAGTACAATCTGCTGAACCTATGGTTATTTCTTCTGAAGCTTCTCCCAGTACTGCTGATGCATCTATGGATCCACAGGGATCTGCTAGTACTTTTGAGCATGATACTAATCCTTCTTCTGCATCTGCTGAACAAGAAGGAGCAGCTATAGTTAGGAAAGCTGAACTGGAAGCTGCTAGAGCTAAACAGGCTAGAGAAGAGCTTGATAAGTCATATGCAATGGGTGATCCTATTCCAATTCCCTCTGTTTCCACTGAAGATGCCTCTGGTACATCAGAGAAGGTACCCTCTTCTATTTATATGGGCATTTATATACCTGGGAGAAGGGGGAAAAGGATGTCTAAAAGGAGACACATTGCCATTAGGAGATCTGTGAGATTAGTTGGGACACAGGGCTCTAAAGTTCATAAATCTCACAAGGGTGGTTCTTCTAAGCATTTGGATCTAAAGGCTGCTGAGTCAACATTCATTAACGAGGAATCTTCTGAAACTTTTCTTGAGGGGTCTCATGGTGTGTTGACTGCATGGACAGCTTAACACCATCTTTAGGTTGGATAACTCTTCTATGCAGTTTACTTTCTTGAAAGACATACTTCATATGGTGGATAGGAAAGATTTGATTACTATCCATGGCCTTGTCACACAATATTATGATACTCATACTCCACAAGGTTCTGGGTTGTACTTATTGGGAGATCTTCAAGTCCTTTTTGACTCTTAATCTCCAAATGGTAAAGGGTATTCAATTTGGAGGGATTCACATAAGTGGAAGGTTGAGACTTGGAAATTTTATCCTATTCCAAGTGTGCATGTTGTGGAGAAAATGTGTGGGATGGCTGTGTGTATGTTCTCTGATAAGCTTTATCCTTTGTATGTGAAATTGATGCAACGAATACTTGGAAAGAAGTTGGAAGTTCCTCCTGATCCAGTTGGGAATGATATGCTCCATGCTGAACAATTGATTGGATTGATTAAGACTTAGCTTTTGCAACACCAAGCATCTTCTTGATTCTGGTATATTGTATTATTTCTTTCTTTCTTTGTTTTACTCTTAGTTAAAAAAAAACTATGTATATTCTTTGTTTATCTAACTTTTTCTTGCATGTTTGTTGTACATTAATCTGTTGATGGTTATCAACTCACCAGCTGTGCCTTGTGTACATCAAAGGGTTGGCTAGTCCAAAGGGTACTACTTTGGTAAAGACACATCAAATCTGTTGATAGTTGTAATGGTTTGCTCAAAATCATAGGGTCTGCAACTCACCCATGCTTAATTGCTGAGGGTTGTATGGTCATCCATTCACCATGGTTTATTCCTTTTTGGAATCCAAGAATTGGCTAGCCCACAAGTATATGGCTTGTGGTAAAGGCAGTGGAATACCATATTGGGTTCTCAATTCACCAAAGGTGATTCTTTCCCCTAAGAAGTGACTAGTCCTGAGCAAACGACTACAGGTAAAGACATCTCAAATCCGTTTATAGCTGCTGATTTGCTATAAATCAGATGGTTATCAGTGTACCATAGTTTTTGAACTTAAACATTTGGCTACTCGAGTAGTAATGGCTATTGGTAAAGAGATATCAAATCCATTATTTTCAATGATTCACCTCTCTCAGGAGTTAACACACCTGGATGTGATGAGAATAGTATGAAACTAATATGTTTTGATGTACATTTTGTCATTTGTTGCTGCAAAGATATGGAGTTTCAAAGTTTTTCCATCATAGAGATGTGATTGTTTTGGTTCTTTGCTGCTGATGTTCGAATACAATCCTCTTGTTCTGAAGTGTTAAAGATCTATCAATAATCTTGAACTTAACCATGTCAAATTCAAGATTAGGGGAGGATTGTTCGGAATTCTACTAAGTAAGAATTCTGCTTAAGAATCTGCTGAAGTGCAAGGATTCTGCTGAAGAAGAGATTCTGCAGAAGTAGAAATACCGCGTAGTTTGTTTCTGCGGATATAGATATTCCGCGTATTTTATAGTTAGTTAGGATATGCATGAGCTTTATTAGGAAGTGATAATGTATATCTTCTTTAGTTTTATGTTTATACGTTTCTTGGAAAACGGTTTAGGGTTCCTTGTCTATAAAAGGAACACATTAGTATAAATGATGTACGAGTTTGAAAAACAAGTTTTAGCATTATTCAAAGATCCATAGAGGACCAAAGTATTCTTAGTTATTTGTGGTTATACTTGTGTTTGATTTCCGCTTTAGAATACAAGTATTAGAGACTGTCTATTAGTCTGTTTGTGATTACATAAGCATTACTAACGATTCACGAGCGCTCAAAGATCTATCAAGGTCTTAGGTTAAAAAATATGCAAGGAAGATCCTGATGGCTTCCATTTTGCAATAGAAGCAAACGCCTCATCATAGTCAATGCCTTCTTGTTGACTGTAACCTTTGGCTACAAGTTTGGCTTTGTTTTTAATGACAGTGCCATTTTCATCAGTTTTGTTTCTGAAAACCCACTTCATTCCTATGACAATGACATCCTGAAGACATTTGATCAAGGTCATGACCTTGTTTTTATCAAACTGTTAAAGTTCTTCTTGCATGGCCTGAACCCAGGATGGATGTTTTAGGGCTTCAGTGACACTTTTGGGTTCTATTATAGGTAATCAACATATAGACATTCATTTGCTGAAACTGCAGTTAGTTTAGCAGCCATGCTTCTTGTAAGCATGCCCTCAGTGGGTTCACCAATGATGTTTACAAGCTCAATGTCTTGAGATTTTGTCCACTTACTTTGTGGTCTAGGATCTGAGCTTGAAGAGGTCACTAGAGACTCGGGAGTGAGTTCAGGTGCAGGAGCCATAAAATCATTAAGATCATCTATTGAGATGTCTTGTTCAGGTTGAAGTTCTTGAATAACAGGTTCCTGAACATTTGGTTCAGTATTACCTATCCCAGCATGGACTGATTGATTATCAATGAATTCACTGATAGTTGGTTCGGGAAGGTTGTGAGGTAAGACATAATATGAGATGTCAGCATCAGCTTGGTATAAGGAATTGATTTCAGTATTTTTCGCATCAGGAGGATATCTTGATGAGTTATCAATTCCTATTTCCTCCACTGAGGTGTTGGTGAACCTGATGCCTTCTGAACTCTCATCAAATGTGACATGAAAGGTTTCCTCAGCTTGTTGTCTCCTTGTGTTAAATACCGTGAAGGCTTTGGAGATCAGTGAGTAGCCTAGAAAGTATCCATCATCAGCTTTAGCATCAAACTTGCCTAGATGATCCTTGTGGTTATGAATAAACACAGGACATCCAAACACATGAAAGTAACTGATATTTGGAAGTCTACCTTTGAATATCTCATATGGGGTTTTGTTATGTCTTTTGACAATGATTGACCTGTTTTGGGTGGAACAGGCTGTTTTGACAGCTTCAGTCCAGAAATGTTTAGAGAGTGCTAAGCCATTTAACATAGTTCTAGTAGCCTCAATGAGAGTTCTGTTTTTCCTTTCAGCTACCCCATTTTGTTCAGGGTTGTAAGGAGATGAAAAGTTTTGGGAGATTCCCTTTTTATCACAGAAATTCTCAAGCTCTTCATTTCTGAACTCAGTACCATTATCAGTTCTGATTTGTTTAACAGTAATGTCATTCTGGTTTTCAATGTTCCTGATGAATGACATTATTGTATCAGCTGCCTGACTCTTTTTGGAAAGAAAGTATACCCAAGTGTATCTTGAGAATTCATCAACAATGACAAGTGTATACCTCTCATGCTGGATTGATCTAGGACTGACTGGTCCAAAGAGATCTATGTGCAGGAGGTGAAGGCAGCTTCTGATGGAGAAATTTTGTTTTGTTTTGAAAGATGCCTTTTGTGTTTGCCTTTTTCACAGGCTGAGCATGGTTTATCTTTTGCAAAAACCAGTGATGGTAAGCCAAGGACCTTTGAAAGATATTGAATTTCATAAACACATATCAAACACAAGTATGGATCGAATAGTATAGAGAGTTTAGAGAGAGAAAGTAGAATGGGAGCCTTTCTAGAGAGAGAGTAAACAAAAGAGAAAAGGTTAGATTAGAATGAAAGGTCCAACCCTCTACCTTGGGAGGTAGAGGGTATTTATAGTTTTACATAATACGCCCTATGACGGGCTGTGGATCAGGCATACAGTGGGTAAAGACTCGTCCGTCCTCCACGGTGTTGCTCTAACTAACTAACTGATAAATAACGTAATGTCCACGAGCTAACATATGCTAGACTAGAGTTGGGGTGACCGATACTTCAACATGGAATTTCTAATTCCTAACAATCTCCCTCTAAGGGAGGTCACCCCATGAAATACATTTTGTATCCTAGCATTCTATCTTTATCTTTAGTTTTGAGCTCATAGACTTCAATTCTTCAAGTTCCGCAATCTTTGTGCTTTAGTAGCGATTCTTCAAAGTCCGCATAGTTTTGTACTTTTAGTGGAGGCCTTTAACTGATCCACATCTTTGAGGATCTTCGAGCTTTATTGAGATTATCAGCCACAGTAAATCTCTGGATCACCCTTTGTAGTGTTGCCTTCATGTGATGTTGTGACTTTCGGACCGACATGCTCACACTTTCTGGATCATGACATCATTTCATCAGAGTAGCGGAAGCTTTTATTGGTTCAAGATATTTGCAGCAGCGTAGCAGAAGCATAGTATAAAAATATCTGATCCAGGTTATGTAGATAAGCACTTGTCATGATTTCTTTAATTAAGTGTGGATGTTGTGAGCATGCGGCTTTGGATTGACTCCTCAATTCTGATCAGCTGCAACCGTCCAAATGTACCTGCAAACAACAGTTAGCAATAAAACATATGAAAGTGCCTTTGATCACTTTCGTTGAATTGAGGTACACGGCCCACGGTTCCCCATTGATCAGTACATGTACTGCATGTGATCAGGTATAATTCCGAAGAATCTCCTTGACAGGGTTTCGCAGCTGCTCTAGCCGTTCTCAAACCGGAGCGTCTCAAAGAAGACAACACGGAGTGAGTGAACCAGCGAATTAAGATTCACTGATTGAAGAAGAATTGATTTGAAAAACAATCGCGTATTGCTTGAAGAAAGAGTTTTGAAATACGACGAAGGTTTTATGAGAAAGATCAATTTTCAATCAAAAATACCTTTTGTATATGAATGAGAATACACATTCGATGTGCTAGAGAAAAGAAGAGATTTGCACATCGAACGGTTTTTCCAAAAGTATTTTTTCAATCAGAGATACTTTTTATGTTTGAAAACATAAGTACACATTCGATGTGCTAGAGGAAAGAAGATTTGCACATCGAACGGTTTTTCCAAAAGTATTCGTCAATTCATTTCCTGGACCAAGGTTGATTCACGAGTGAATCGCCCCATCGTTTCTATCCAGTTGTCACAAGCTTGATCTTTAGGAAAGATCTCACATGTCACCCACCAAGAGCTTGTTTGATGTTGGCTCTAGAAGGATTTCCATCTTCATCGTGAATATTTATCATATCACTCAGATGTTCTGGCAAGACCACAAGGATAATGCGTAGGACTCTCAATATATACTTACTTTCCACATTGTGTGAAACAGCAAGTCTTCATTAATTTTGTGTCCTAATGAGATATTGTGGATGATCTCTTGGCTCTAGACTTAATTGTGCACATTTGGTTCCTATGCCGGAGACTAGGGAGAGGGTATCCTTCTTCAATATCAACAATCTCTAAGAGAATGTCGATAGATAATGTAGGTTCCTCGTGAGAATGAAACAAGCCCTTTTAAGAGGAACTTGAGTAGCTTGGGAAGGTAGGTGCAGTGCGTCACTGGGTCCATGACGTCTTGTCTTCAATACCAGTGTTACCTTAGTAACCACCAGTAGCATATGAATTGAACCCGGTTTCTACCCTAAGGTTGAATTATTGGAGGGCTATTTCTTTTCACTCTTTTATCATTCATTTCTTTTTCATTCTTCAACCCCTTCAGTGCTTACCGAGACTTCATTACTAGAACCTTGTTGGGTTAATTCCAGTTCTAGCTCTTTCTCAGTCGGCACTCTTCCCATTTCTCACTTTTCTCCTTTTTTCATCATACCTAAGGACTCTACACTATCTAGTGGATTGTCCCTGGGTAGATCCCTCCGGCTCTAGCGGGATCGTGGGAACGAATACCTAACCTAACCATCCTTATAACACCATGCATAAAGTAAATTGGCCGGTCTTTTGGTATTGTTCTTTCCTTCATGAAACCAATTGAAAAATCATTTGGAAAAATCAATCAAGGTACTTGTGATATAAAATCAAAGCATTTTGTACCTTAATTGTTTTGATCATTTTAGAAATGCTCCCCCTAAACATGTGCATATGATTTTTAAATTGTTTAGCACATGGAGGCAAGAGTTCTTTGAAATAAATTCCTGATTACAATTTCAGTAGAAAAAACCATTTGAATTTCTTTGGTAAATTCTCCCCCTCAATATGTGCGTAGGATATTTGAAATAATTTTATCACATAGAGGCAAGAGGTTTTTGAAGTACTTTTCACGATTGCCAATAGAAACCATTCGCTCCCCCTCAATATGTGCATCGATATACGAAAGAGTTTAGCACATATTAGAGAGAACTTGCACATTGAATCAAAACAATCATCTTTTATCAAATTTCATATTAAATCACAAATTCTCCCCGATCAAAAATATCAAACCCTTTGAGATTTTGGATCCCAAGTGATTTAATTAGGTTTAGAAAACATGGGAGAACTTGTGGCCTTGTTTAAATACTCTTCTGGTTTTTGGTTAAATGCTCCTCCACAATCATGTACATTATGTAATTCAAAATCGTTTGGCACATGAAGGAAGGAGTGCTTTTGAAACAATCACCCTTTAAAACCGATTTGAGATTTAAATCACGATCTCTCGCCCGATCAAAAATTTCAAACCAATTGAGATTTTGGATCCTGATTGATTTAAATCATTTGGAAAATTTTGGGGAAAGACGTGGCAAGATTTAATTTTGAAAAATGATAGATAAGGAACAATTTTTTGACATTAAAGATTGTTAGTGTCAGGTATGATAGTTTTAAGAGATCTATAAGAAAAATAAAACAATTTCACAATCAAACAAGAACATAAAAAATTTCATTTTAAAAGATCTTTGTGTTTTAAAGAAAATCATACCATGACATAACATTAAATATTTAGATCACCACTTTATGTTGTACAAACGGACTTGATTGATGAAATATTGTTTGAAAATATTTTATTTTAAATCACTCTCCCCCTCAATCGATGACCGTAGTCGATGATTGAGTGACTTAAGTTTTGATAAAATGAAGTCCGGTGATTTTTAAAATTTAGTCCAATTTATTTTCAAAACCAATATTTTTCCATTTTTCAAAACAATATTATTTAAAATTGTTTAAAAAATGTTATCATCCACTACTTGTCCTGCACAAAGATACGTTAGGTGGTTGAGCTGCTTTTGTTGTTGTTGTTGTAGGTTTGGAAGAAAACCATCTGGAAATGCAGTGAGACCTCTGACGTTGCATTTGTTATGCCAACTCTTCATAGAGGTCAAATTAAGCTCCGTTTCTTCATTTGATGATGAAAAAAACCATATGCTGATGCAGTGAGACCTCTTACGTTGCATTTTGTCATGCCAACTCTCCATAGAAGTCAAATTAAGCTCCGTTTCTTCATTTGTCAACCCAAGATATAGTTACCATTTCCTTTCGGCATCCAATCATCTTCATATGTGGGATCCGGATCGAGAACATTCTTAAATACCAATATACATGCATACGTTAGTGAACACACATACAGATATATGGTGGTCGACATCACCCAAACAGCAATCGACTAATAAAAGTCAATTCAACATGTCAATCAGATCATACAAATGCATGAGAATTATGTGTTTATCAAACTCTAATCATCTAATCCTAACAATCATATCCTAGGCACCTAGTCCTTCAACGTAGGTTAACATGTTTTACATTTAAGTATATAGGATAATTAGATAAGCTCGTTAGATGATATAGATTTGAAAACATTCTCCCCCTCAATCAATGACTTATTTTTCTGAAAAGTTTAAAAGCGCTGAAGTCATTAATTGAGTTTTCAATTTTTTACGAAAAATCTGAATCTGATTGATTTAAGCAACTCATTTACCACCATTTTTGAACAACAAATATTTTTCAGAAGAATCTTAGAAGGAAAAACATTTGTGTAGGAACAGCAGTCCTTCGACAGAAAATTGGTTTAGCGCAGCACTTTCCTTCCTTGAAGAGCGGGTTGATATCTGAAATAATAGCAAACCATGGTTTAAGCACGGGTTACAGTCTGAAATAACTGCAAGCCATAGTTTAAGCACGGGTTACAGTCAGAAGTAACTGCAAGCCATAATTTTAGACATGTTTTGAAAAAGAATATTTACACCTCCTACTCGAACTTCATCTAAAGTCCCGTGCCATTATTGAATGACATTTCTAATACCGTAGATGTTATCGATACCAGAAGACATGTCTAGAGAAAAACAATATTTTTGGAATTTTTCAAATTTTCTGATTTTTATGGATTTTTGTTTTTTTTTTTGTTTTTTTTTGTTTTTTTTTTTGTGATGGTTTTATATTTTTGTATTTTGCTTTTTGATAAATATATACAAAGAAGATGATATAGTTTAAGAAGATGATGATACAAGTACCGAGATAAGGATATCGAACAGCATATTGTAGAAGATAGAGACCATCATTTCTTAAACTTTCACCACCAAAGCTTTCGAGGCTCCAGAGTAGTCGTTAGAACATGAACCCTCAGAAAGAGAAACATCGGTAGCTTCCCCCCAAAACGACAATCTTCGTAGTGAGACCACTTTCCCCAAGTAATAGAAGTGAAGCAAACAGTCTCATTGAATGAAGCTCAACAACCCAAAGAAACATGAAAACACCAAAGTAACAAGTTGAACCAGTGATCCTTTCTGCGGTTATCAAACTCGGGATCATGATTAAGCCCGATCACATGAACATGTTGTGCATCCCCGATGTAAACATCATTCTACGGATTTTTGCAGTCGTTTGTACGGGAGAACAATATTTCAACATCTTCAATTCACCAAATGCATTCCAGTTATCTACCATATAACCAATCAGCCCATAATGTACACATGTACCCAACCAGAGTCGAGACTATGACATCCAAGTAACATGTTGAATCACTTATTATCTCTCCGGATATCAACTCTGGAATAACAGAATAAGCTCGATCAAGTGATCATGTTGTGCATCCCTGATGTACACAAATCTCTCCCCTGATGGTTGCGATCTCATCGAAATCATCATTACATAGTGTACATGAAGCAGTAACCAGAAGCACTTTATCATAACCATATCGAAGATGTCGATAAGCAATATCATCTCACGCTCCAAATATTCTTCTCATATTTCTTCCAACTGAACACTGAAGTAACACATACCAAAAGTATCCAGAGACCACTTCCCCCAAATAGTTGGAATAATACATCCTTCCCCCAAATAGTTGGAATAATATATCCTTCCCCCAAATAGTTGGAATAATACACCAGAAGCCACGAGTTAAACACTGAGTTTCTCTGCGGTTATGACATTTGTCTCCCCGGAATAACTTCAATATAGAAGAAGTATTTAGTTCAGCACGTGTACTCGTTGTACATTTAGACGTATGTCTCATTCCCCCTTGCTGGTTTTGATACCTCAGAATCAGCAAAACATAATACACTCATACACTTGAAATAGAGAAGAACACAATTAGCTCAAATGAATCTTGTGAGAATCAACTGCTACAGAAACTCTCTCTGACTATCCTTATCAACCCATATGAAGACAATTTGAAGTGACCACTGAAGAAGAAAACTTGATATACCAAACTTGAAACTGAAGTCGAATTCCCCACATTTGTATCTTAAGCTTGCACTTAATGATGAAAGAACGGTGTCGAGAATCTATGCTTCAAGCAAGTCTCTAAGTACTCACTACTCAAACAAAGTATGAGACATTAAAACCTCTTGAGATTATCCACACCGTCGGTCTTTAACCATCCACCCCGACTGCAGGTAACTAGATAAACCAATTCTTCAACTCAAATTCTTAAGCCCGAGCAAGTTATCAAATAAGAACACGCCATTGTGAAAGTCAACTTCAATCTCAAATAAGTGATAAATGATTAACTCCGAAGTAATCAACTTGTGTCAAATGTCCAACACGTGAATAAACATACAATCGGATGTACATTGATCCATTGAATGAACTGGATCAAATGATTCCTCAACATCAATGCATTCTTCCTAAAGGTATACATGTAGAGTGATAACGCTACACGCGTCGTTCGGGGTCAAGGAAACTTCCTTTTCTTCGAGCAAGTTTTATAACACCATAGGCAGTGAACCTAATCATTGTAGTGTAGTAATTAGGGTAAGCCACGGGTATTGATATCGTTCTCTAGGGGAATAGGAATGCTAGTAAGGAGTTACTACGCTAAGGTTAAGGTTGAGGAAGATTATTTTTTGTATTTTTATGTTTTATGAAATGGAAAGGTACGAATCTCGGGTATTGGATTTGGGGGGGGGGGTTGGTATTTCTACCGATTACTCTACTACTATCTAATTATCTAAACTAAGGTTGTGGGAGTCTATGTCTAATTAATGTGTGCTCGTATGATAGTTTAAAGATGTGTTTACTTAGGTTGTATTACTCCTTAATTATCTCCTATTGATGGTTGAGTTGTCACGTCTTATTCTTAGTTGCGTTGTGTGTCTAAAGTTGTAGGGTATGCGTTTCTCCCTAACTCTTTGAACTTACCAAAGGGTCTCGTCTACAAACCTACTAGGGATGATAAACTCCTACTCTAAGGCACTCTTTGGATGGTTTAGCCTACAACTACTCAGGTAATTATATTCTAAGGTTCACAAAGATGAATCAAGCATTAAGTACACAACGAATGACCTATCGCATTACTAGATCATCTATCAACTAAGATAAGAAACAACCAATCAATATTCAATAATTAAGTTTCATACTTCCTAAGCAAACACACAAATAAATTAGCCGGACATGGAGAACATGCAAGCATACACACAAATAATCAAAGACATAATTGAATTAATGAAGTAAATACTTATCTTGATGTAAGATAGGGTTTAAAACCCTAAAATACTGTACAAGACACCTTAGGTTCGGTTTTAGGTTTTCACTCCAAAAAGACTCTCCTAAAAACTGAAAAATTCGGATTCTATATATAAGATTACATATGCGACGGCGTCACCTTATGTTTCGTGACGCCGTCGTGTCGCCGTCATTAGGGTTTCGTCTTGGCCACGTTAACCTTGCGACGGCGTCACCTTATGTCCGTGACGCCGTCCTCTTCAGCTTCTGACGTCGTCTGGATTGCATCTAGGCCGTCTGAGTAGCGACGGCCTACTCTTTCACAACTAGACGTCGTCGCTTGAAAATACGAGTTTTGGGTTCTGGACCGTCACAACAATTTTGGGACGGCGTCGCCATTAGCACCTGACGCCGTCGCCTTCTAATTTCAGCAACTGTGAGTGTCTCAATTTTGACTTTGGCCATTTTCTTCATATATTCGCGCCTTTTCGTCCAAATAAGTGCCATTCCAGCATTTTGCCTTCAAGAGACCTAAAAAATGAAAAGGAACGATATTAAGCAATAACGGATACAAAAGTGATCAAATAAGGACTTAAACGACCCCTCAAAATGGTACCTTTTAAAACCTTATCAAATATCCCTACACTTGTTATTTGCTTGTCCTCAAGCAAATGTGCTTTTAACAAATTAATTTATAAGTTAGGGGTCATGAAGCATTAATTCAAAACGGTCCACAACACATATAAGCCCCGCAATAGTCATAACAAGCACGGAAATTACATACTAGCACCTCACATGGGGTGTTTGGATACTCACATCTCTCTCGGGTGTATATATGAAATATAACAAAATAGGAAATGGAAGATAAACACTCATTAACCGGTCCTAGTACATAGATTACCATAGGCTTGAAAATAGATCAAACCTTCATCGCTTTGGCGTAAGCACCTAGGAAAGACTATCAAAGAGGTCTTTAAAGGGTTGTAATGTTAGGCTTACGGTAGGGAAACAAGGGTTTGGTGGGATAGGCTATTTAGTGGTGGTAAGTCAAAAATCTCTATGTTAAATGCATACGAAGAATGGCGTTGCTAAGCCAAGACTCGACACTCTAAAACTCTAGGTAACAGAAATAAACAAACATAAATTTAAAGATAGATGTAGGATGGTAGCCCGTATGTTTTTTTTTTTTTTTTTTTTTTTTTTTTTTTTTTTCATACACTTTTACTCTACCATCTCTACGGTAACATCAAAATAATAGGGATTTATAGGCACATCCCTACACTTGAGTTTTTATTATTCTAACACTAATTTGACCCCGAATTGAAAGATCAAACACTTGGGGTACATTATTACGCAAACAAAGGGAATTTGAATTTTTAACGTTTTTTTTTTTTTTTTTTTTTTTTTTTTTTTCATACACTTTTACTCTACCATCCTCTACGGTAACATCAAAATAATAGGGATTTATAGGCACATCCCTACACTTGAGTTTTTATTATTCTAACACTAATTTGACCCGAATTGAAAAGATCAAAACACTTGGGGTACATTATTACGCAAACAAAGGGAATTTGAATTTTTAACGTTCTCTTCCCGTCATTTCATAAACTTTAACTTTTCCCTTGAATCCCAATCATCCCAAAACTGTATACAAAGGATATGACTCGACTTAGCAACTTATGCAAGCAACTAGATAATTGAACTAAGGGTTTGGGGTGATAACAAACATTTGCACTAAAAGTGAGTGCATAAGGGGTAGGCTAAGGCGATTTGGGTGTATATTTGGGGGTAGGGTGTAAACAATGCTCTTCATTGATATTCCGGAAAAACCGAAACATCACGAGAACCGTGAAAAGGATAGGCTCTGAGGGGTTAACTAGGGGTATCGTGTACTAAAGATGAGTACAACGCAAAGGGTGTGGGGGAATTACTCAACCGATATGGAAGAAGTAATTATATTACAGGTATCAAACAAGGGTTATCCTAATGCCTCTTATCATTTAGTTATTCCTAACTACACAAGTGTAGCCTCACTTGCGATCTCGGAATGCATCACAAAACAAGTTATAGAATCTAATATACTACCGGTTCACACTCTAAGCATTGAAGATGAATGCTTTAATTCCTACTAATCTAAGGGTGATCCTCACATTTTGGTGGAATTTGGGTGGTAAAGGGTTTTTGTGCTAGTCATGCAACTTCCTATCCATGAGACGCTTTTGTTAAGACTAATGGCCCACTCCTATATGTTATAAAAAATTTTAAATTTGGTGCCAAAATTACCCTAACCGACATTTTCTCATGGTTTATTACACAATCACATTTGGACAAAGCAAATGGTCAAGGATAAGCATAGTTTCAAAGTTCCCGTTTTATTTTCCCTCCCTACACTTAAACTGAACATTGTCCCCAATGTTCCCCGAAAGTATCAAAGTTATGATAAAAGAAGGTAATTAAAAACGAAAGAAACTAGTACTCCCCTGATTAGCTCGGTAGGATCCGTGTAAAGTGGTGGTTAAATCCTTTTCAAGAAGAATTATTGCGTGAAAAGCTCCTTCCAATCTTATGTAACTTCTTCTTGACAAACTAAACCTGTACACTTGAAGAAAACAAACGAAACCTTCGCGTAAAATCGGCGGTAATAATATATATAAGACTCGATTTAAACTAGGATATAATGCTTGTGGAATGGATGTTTACAGAATTTCTAAGAAAATTAAGACCTGGAAAATTCCAAAAATTTATAAGTAGCTCAGAAAACGAGAAAAAAGTAATATGATGTTTTTACTCCTTCCTGACGCCGTCAGGTTGCAATCCTGACGCCGTCAGGTTATCCTGACAAAAACTGGTCTGCGATTTTCTGGAAAATTTACATCTTTAGAATCTGGAAAAATTTCTGCAAAACATTCATTATGACTCGATACAAGCATTTGACTCGAACAAACAAACATAAATATCCTTTAGTTAATTGTTATTCTCATGTTTACGTTTCTTTTGAAAACGTGTGTAATCCTCCCTACACTTATCCCTTATGTAAAATACCTTTATATGTAATTAAGATGAAGTTAAAAACAAAATAAAGCATTTTTACAAATTTAAACATGAGGATAAACAATTAATAAAAGATATATGACACTAACAAGAAAACAATTAAGCATGGGTTGCCTCCCACGAAGCGCTTTTCTTTATTCAAGAGTCTTGTAGCTAGACTCATAGTCGTGCATCTACGTTGCCCTAATCTTAGAGGCCCATTCGATCTCCTTAACTCTTCTTTCATCACGAATATATTCAGACCCTAGTTCAAGACAAGCAGTGTAGTAAACTTTGTTCTTCCAGTCTACTTCGAATGCCGGAATGTTATCTACATCTAAATTATCCATGCCCTCAAAATTCTTATTTTTGTGGGGCATTATATATTTAACATTCTCGGTTTCATTTGAGAACTCGATTATCCCTTTCTCTTTATCATAAACCATCTTAGACTCTTCTATAAATGGTTTCCCAAGTATCACATCTCCTAAAAACCCATCAATGATTCCTTTGACATTTTCCAGAATCATGAAATCACACCTATATGTGAAGTTACCTATGAACACGTGCAATCCCTTAACCCTCCCCACATAGTTACTTGCTTTCCTAGGGCGAAAGGGGTCCCTCATAGGCTCTAGCTTTTTGCTCATGATCCAATTGTAATAGAGCCTAGACATTATATTCATGGGTGCCTTATAATCAATGTAGGTGTGATCCCTATATAAGTATCCAATCATACACGGTATTTTGATGTTTTTAGGGTTTCCCCTCCTTATACGAGGCTCGAAAGGTGGTCTTGGAAAATTAACCACATTATGGTGATAAGCGGTTTCTTTCCTTTTAGGGTATGAATCAAAGTACTCTCTAAGTTCTCCCTTCTCCTTACTACCCTCCATAATTTCTAACATCTTATAATCTCTTTTTTCTAGATCATCATCCGAATCACTTGTAGTCGAATCACTATCTAGAGGTTGATCAGATTCCTTAAGGGCTTCCTCAAGTGTATTCTCAATTATCATATTGAATTTCCTAAGCTCTCCAATCTCACTCATAATACGGGCTCGAAGTTGGTTAGCAGAGGCTGGGTCAAGCAGTGGGTATTTGTTTGGTGGTGAAGCGTTGTTTGGTTGTTGGTTATCGAGTGGTGGTTGGTTATCACCTTCCATGATGAAAAGTGATAAGATTACGAACAAAGGTTACGAAGAAGGGGGATAGACTAAGAGGAAGCTAAAAATGAGAAAAAAGTTACTTGATAGGAATCAAGCAAAGAACCTAAACGAGGTGGACTACTAACTAGCTATTCTATTCCCCGGCAGCGGCGCCAAAAACTTGATAACGCTACACGCGTCGTTCGGGGTCAAGGAAACTTCCTTTTCTTCGAGCAAGTTTTATAACACCCTAGGCAGTGAACCTAATCGTTGTAGTGTAGTAATTAGGGTAAGCCACGGGTATTGATATCGTTCTCTAGGGGAATAGGAATGCTAGTAAGGAGTTACTACGCTAAGGTTAAGGTTGAGGAAGATTATTTTTGTATTTTTATGTTTTATGAAATGGAAAGGTACGAATCTCGGGTATTGGATTTGGGGGGGGGGGGGGGTTGGTATTTCTACCGATTACTCTACTATTATCTAATTATCTAAACTAAGGTTGTGGGAGTCTATGTCTAATTAATGTGTGCTCGTATGATAGTTTAAAGATGTGTTTACTTAGGTTGTATTACTCCTTAATTATCTCCTATTGATGGTTGAGTTGTCACGTCTTATTCTTAGTTGCGTTGTGTGTCTAAAGTTGTAGGGTATGAGTTTCTCCCTAACTCTTTGAACTTACCAAAGGGTCTCGTCTACAAACCCACTAGGGATGATAAACTCCTACTCTAAGGCACTCTTTGGATGGTTTAGCCTACAACTACTCAGGTAATTATATTCTAAGGTTCACAAAGATGAATCAAGCATTAAGTACACAACGAATGACCTATCGCATTACTAGATCATCTATCAACTAAGATAAGAAACAACCAATCAATATTCAATAATTAAGTTTCATACTTCCTAAGCAAACACACAAATAAATTAGCCGGACATGGAGAACATGCAAGCATACACACAAATAATCAAAGACATAATTGAATTAATGAAGTAAATACTTATCTTGATGTAAGATAGGGTTTAAAACCCTAAAATACTGTACAAGACACCTTAGGTTCGGTTTTAGGTTTTCACTCCAAAAAGACTCTCCTAACAACTGAAAAATTCGGATTCTATATATAAGATTACATATGCGACGGCGTCACCTTTTGTTTCGTGACGCCGTCGTGTCGCCATCATTAAGGTTTCGTCTTGGCCACATTAACCTTGCGACGGCGTCACCTTATGTCCGTGACGCCGTCCTCTTCAGCTTCTGACGTCGTCTGGATTGCATCTAGGCCGTCTGAGTAGCGACGGCCTACTCTTTCACAACTAGACGTCGTCGCTTGAAAATACGAGTTTTGGGTTCTGGACCGTCACAACAATTTTGGGACGGCGTCGCCATTAGCACCTGACGCCGTCGCCTTCTAATTTCAGCAACTGTGAGTGTCTCGATTTTGACTTTGGCCATTTTCTTCATATATTCGCGCCTTTTCGTCCAAATAAGTGCCATTCCAGCATTTTGCCTTCAAGAGACCTAAAAAGTGAAAAGGAACGATATTAAGCAATAACGGATACAAAAGTGATCAAATAAGGACTTAAACGACCCCTCAAAATGGTACCTTTTAAAACCTTATCATAGAGACTGATATGGAAGATTCACCAATAATATCTTTGAGCGGTTGAGGTAGTCATTTTCCTTAATGTTCATGAGGTTGATATATAGCGTGTACAATGAGAGGAACAATAATCCATGAAAATTTGGCAAAGGAATACCAAGGAGCGGATCATTATTCATGAACAATAATCCGTGAAGATTTGGCAAAGGAATACTAAAGAGCGGATTATTATTCAATAGTGGAACTGCAATATCATGATAGTCATTATTAACGCCTTGTGAAATAACTGGAGATAAGGTTTTCTTGAGAATTCCGAGAAGTACTTCTTAGATGGTGAACCAGTTGAGTCAGTAGGAACCGGAGCATGAACTTCAGAAACTGGATGATCAACATTCGTTGGAGGTTGGAAGTACTCATCAAACATATCTTGACACAATGAATCCCAGTTATCCTTAGTAAGTGAAGCATTAGGCATTGAAGGAGAGTCATATGACCATAAATCAAGCATCCATCAACATGTAGTATATGCACTCTTCTCCTCCTCAAAAATTGCATCCGAAGTTGCCATTTTTGATTTGAACAAGTGAATAAGAATATACACCAATGAACGTAGATCCACTTGAGGGTTGAAAGAGCGTGGAAAAACATGAAGCTTGTTGATGAGAATGGTCATAAACATGAAGATTTCTCTTCTTTTGAAGATAAAGCGCACTTAAGCGTACACCTTTCTTTTCTTTGAGGAACGGGGCCTGAAGTGTTATCTGCAGACGCCATAGTGTTGAAGAACGAGGCCTGAACTCATGTGAACATACGTCATAGCCGAATGAATATCAAGATTGAGTTACTTGAACCCGTGAGTTATGAGATATCAATCCATTTGTAATCCATACTTTAAGCCAGTCCATGTAGTGAAGGATCGAAGTATCTGCAACTGAGTAAGGACTACCTGCACTAATATTACAAACTTGATTGCATATATTTTGGTTAGTGACATTAGTATCCAAACCCTTTGGGGTTTCACAGTCAACCTTGATTTTGTCATCGGTAAACAGCTTTCCGGTAGGCATCCACCTAAGTCCAACATCCTTAAACATTTTACCAGACGGAATCCACTTAAGGCAAGGTCTAGGATTGGTGACAATCTTATGCACAGTGGAAAACTTATCGTTATTCCTAGACTCCAAATATTTAGCAGTTGGGATCCATCTAGGCGAAGTTTTGGATTTGTTTTGCTTCATAACATGTTGAACCTTAGCCATGAAGGTAGTCTTAGTGGATTGTACCTTAGCATGTGAATTAGGAAAATGTTTCTTATTCGGAAAAGACTCAGAATTTCTAGTTTCATTTTCTACATGCTTAGCATTCTTCTTCATATAACTACTCTTAGATGCAAGCGAACCCCTAGTCTTTTGAGAGTTCCTAGGTAATGGTTTACTACTACTAGCAGTGCCTTGAAATCTCGTGGAATGCATCACCCTAGGTCTTGCACCTAAAATTCTGTCTTTTCGAATCTGTGCCTTTTTGCTAGCTTCTTCTAGATAATAGTTCTTCCACAAGTCATTCATATCATATGAATTCTGGGTTTTAATTCTTGGTTTTGACACTGTTTTCGAACTAATCCTAGAGGTGCTGGGAGTAGAAGTAGCTACTTGTTGAGGGTAAACGGAGCTAGAAGCATTATTTTTAGGTAACTCAGGTGACGTGACTGGTTTTGACAAAACTTGTATCGCATCAACTTGGGGGCAAGCCTTGTCTTTAAAGATTTAGTTCTTTCAGATAAAAATGCAGTAGGCTGCCTAACAACTGGCCAGTCTCTAGTGGGATGAGAAACTGGCTTCCCCAAGGTTGATGGTTTTGTAAACTTAGTGTTCACACTTTTCCCTAAGGTTTTTCTAAGCTCATTTTTTAAGGCAACAATAGCGAAACTCTTTTCCTGAAGTTGAGCTTTAAGATCATTAATTTTTGCTATCAAAGAGTTTGTTTGTTCCATTGACTTAGTTCTAGCTTCTTTGACAGAGTCACTTAGTTCAATGAGATGCTTTCTTAAAGTCTCATTTTCCTTTAGTAATTTAGCCACATAGATTGACAGTTCATTATTTCTTGTTAAAATATTATCAATGTCTTGTGCAGTCTTGACTGAATTACTTTTCACATGCATACCAGAAATATGTTTCTTCAAATTGTTGATAGTCAAGTTTTTGGCTTGAAGCTGAGCTTTTAAATCGTTTATTTCAAAAAATTCACGAAATTCATGAAATTCAGGATTTTTACATGGTTTCTTAGTTTGAAAACTTTCCTCCTTTCTTTGTATTGCAATTTCAAGAGAAATGCAATGTTTTTCAAGTTTTGAGAATTTGTTTGAATGTTCATCAAAAGCTCTTTTATCAACCATATCATTTGTTTTGAATTTATTAGACTCAGCTTCAACCAAGGAACATTTATCAGAATCATGTTTAGCATTAAGATCAGTTAGTTTAGGAACATTAGCAGATGCACTATGTTGATCAGTTAAGGGTACCTTATCACATGACACCTGTTCATTTGTCGGTCTGATATTTGCATCCATATCATGTGTAACAAGAGTCACTGATCTACTGGTTGTTTCAATCTTATCTGTCTCTGAGCCTCTGTATTCAGCAACACCCGATCTTTCAACTGATACATTACTCGACTCATCACAACTATCATTCAATTGCACCTGACACTCATTCACCCGACCTTCATTCACCTTGTCATCATTCTGTGCACTTTCCTCAATATACTTCTTAACCTTATCCAAGAGTTGGATTAATGTTTCTCTGAACACATTTGCTTCCATCCTAGTGTGATCTTTGAAGAGCTTTTCAGTCATATGATCATCATAATCCGAAGTATATTCACCATTGAAGAATGACTGAAATTGTTTGTAGATCACCTGAAGTGCAGATTTAGAACCGGCTTCTTGACCTTTGTCTCTGTCAAGTTGTTGTTCCAATTGTTCTAAGTTCAAGAACAATGTGCTCGTGAAAGTTGATAATTCTTGATTGAAAATTGTATTAAATGCTCGTTGGATTCCCCTTGTGTATCTTTCTTCAGTTCGAAGTAACATGAGGTGTGAATGAAGTTGTCGATACGGTTCAATGCAACTTTCCTTACCCATTGCAAGAGCATTCTGTAACCTTGACTGGTGCATTTCTCTCTCTTTAGATTCTAAACACGGAGATCTCACATCCTCATTTATTGATTCCATCATCTTTAACCGTTCAGTATAGTTAATATTCTCATGGTTGTCCACAGCATCATACAGTTTGAGTACTTCTGAAATCAATGAATCAGGAGTGTAAGACATGATGTTTTTGTGTACACGGGATTTTACAGGTCTGTGATTTAAACCGAGAATTAGAATCTTTCGCGGGATTTTACTAAAATCAAGACCAAACCGTAAGATAGTGAGAAGTAGAATGTAGTAAAGGAACTAGAATATGATAAGGAAGTGAAAATATGTTGGTGTTATGGTTGAGTATGTGATATTCCCTAATTCTTTTCGGAAAAATTAGGGTATGAAAACAAGGATTTTGTATGTTAGGTTTAGAGACACATCGCATGAATTGCCAAATTACAGTCCTTGACAAGTCGCTTAACAGATAACTCGCATAAGACAACTCGATTCAATAAGCAAGCAGACAACTCGCTTATGTGGGCAACTCGCATAGGACAACTCGCTTCAATAAGCAAGCAGACAACTCGGTTATGTGGGCAACTCGCATAGGACAACTCGCTTCAATAAGCAAGCAGACAACTCGCTTATGTGGGCAACTCGCATATGACAACTCGCTTCAATAAGCAAGCAGACAACTCGCTTATGTGGGCAACTCGCATAGGACAACTTGCTTCAATAAGCAAGCAGACAACTCGCTTATGTGGGCAACTCGCTTAACAGATCAGAACAACTCGCTTCCAAGAAATGTACAACTCGCTTAGCAGATGAGGACAACTCGCTTCCAGGAAAATGTACTACGAGACTCAACTCGCTTCCAATCCAATATTCAAAAACTCCACTTTTCAATCCAAAAAACAACCCAACCACGATGATTCAAGCCTTCCAAATCAAAACCTAAACACTTATGATGATTCTAAACACAAAAGTACAATCAAAATCCAAACTTTAAAACTAGAAATGATCCAAATGATGCAAACTACTCTAAACTCATTCAAACCCAAAAACCTTATGAAAGCCACTAAAAATCCAAGAACATGAAAGATGAGTGATCAAACCATGGCTCTTGATACCAATTGAAAGATATTGGATTTCATAAACACATATCAAACACAAGTATGGATCGAATAGTATAGAGAGTTTAGAGAGAGAAAGTAGAATGGGAGCCTTTCTAGAGAGAGAGTAAACAAAAGAAAAAAGGTTAGATTAGAATGAAAGGTCCAACCCTCTACCTTGGGAGGTAGAGGGTATTTATAGTTTTACATAATACGCCCTTTGACGGGCTGTGGATCAGACATACAGTGGGTAAAGACCCGTCTGTCCTCCACGGTGTTGCTCTAACTAACTAACTAACTAACTAATAAATAACGTAATGTCTACGAGCTAACATATGCTAGACTAGAGTTGGGGTGACCGATACTTCAACATGGAATTTCTAATTCCTAACAACCTTGTTTTGTTTTGCCAAGTTGTTGATGTTTTTGAAATTTAAGTGTGAGAGTATCTTGTGCCACAGCCAGTTGACAATTTCAGTGGCTTTGGCAAAGAGACAAGTTCCATCTTGAGAGAGTGTTGACATGTCTAAGACATAATCATCATCTCTTCTAGGAGCTATTAAAACAACTTCTTTGTTGGCATTAAAAATGGTGCCTTGTTTGTCATTGAATTGCACAATGTACTTAGCATCACATAGTTGACTGACACTGATGAGATTTTTAGACCATTGACATAAGCTATTCTAGAGAAAACTATTCCATTACAGTATACTGAACCATAACCTTCAGTGGGACATGATGAGTTATCACCAAATACTACCTTGGGTCCTGGTTCCTTTACATACTTGTGCAGATACTCCTTAACACCAGTCATGCTTCTTGAGCATCCACTATCTAGATGCCAAATAGGCTCCCTGGCGTGTCTATGCACAAATAGAAAACTGGATTAGTTTCTCTTGCTGACCCACATACTAGTGGGCTTGGGTCTAAAGGTCTGTTTGAATTTGCAAATTGACTCATGGTCAGTGGTTGAGTGCATTGTGCTACCACAGTTTTTGCATTTGGAAACTGAGGATGACTTAGTGATTCTGGGTTGTTTGGAACTTCTCCTTGCTTGGATGACACTGTCTTGCTGGGAAGTCTCATGAGCTGGATTTCCACAAATATCACAGCATATGTTCATGAGACAATCATCAGGATGATGATCATTAAAGCCACAGTGTGGGCAACGAGGAAAAGGTTTTGCTTTAAACTTTTGAGCAGGTTTGGAGGATGAAGCATACTGATGACCAACTTTGGCATAGTTTGCTTTACTGAGAGAACTTACATATTGTAAGTGATCAAAAGTTCTGTGATCATCCTTTTTGCATATCATACAAAAAAGGATTCTACAGCAGTTGTCAGTGGTATGACTGGTATAGTGGCATAGATCACACTTCTACTTGGGTTTGGTGATTGACTTTGACTTTGATGAACTAGAGGAGGCTGACTTTGTTTCCTTGATTGATTCAAGAACCTTTTCGATGGATTCCATCTTATCAGTTAGCTTCCTCACAAGTTCAGTCAGTTGATGAATTTGGTCAGCTTCAGTGGGGACTGAGGATGTGGAAGTCTCAGTGGGGGTAGACTCTTGTTGGATTGGTTTTGTTGGTCTTTTCAGGATGGTTCTACCATGTCTAGACCTTTCTTTTGGTGAGTGAGGATTGAATTGTAATGGAGTAAGCTCAGAGCTAGGAGCAGCACCCTGAAGAGGTTTCAGGTGTGGAAGTGGTGCTTGAGATTCTGCTTCAGACTCATAGATGTGTTCAGTACTACTGGGCACATCAGGGAGTCCAAGCATGCTCTTTAGAGCTTGACTTCCAGGCTCTAGAATCCTTCCAAAATCGAAATTTGGAAGCTTACTATCAGGATTAACCCGTTCAATCCAATCACTGGGCTTAGGAATTGTCAACATATTGGTAATCATGCCACCAGACACAAATGGTTTGGGACTCTGGTCTTTGTTATGAGAGTCAGGGAGATGATTTTCACCTAAGACTCTCTTTTTGCTACTGGGAGCTCCCACAGCATCAAAGACCCTTGGATTCTTAGTAGTCCAACCTTCAATGATATCTTTTTCCTTTTTAAGTTCATCTTGAAGAGCCTGATTTCTTTTGACTAGTTCAGTGTTTTGAATTTGCAAAGTGACAGCTTCAAGCTTAGCTTGTTTTAAAAGAAGCAATTCATCCCTACACTTGTTTAATTCAAAACTTAACTTATTGTATTTAGAAACTTAAGGTCAACATTGATATAGTTCATAAAGAACTGCCAATCAGAGTCATCATCCATAGAAAGTAAAATGTTTACCTTCTTCATTGTGATATTGACCCATTCTCCATTCCTGGCATGATTTTTCCCAACAGCTAGCTTGTCCTCTTCTGAGAGGGCCATCAGTGCGCTGACATGCACCATTTCATCATCTGATAAGACTGACTCTTCATCCCAGTCGAAGGTTTCAGCAACTAGGCCTTTGTTTTTACCCTGCACAGATTTAACATTGTTTGTTGTTTCTGAGGAACTGGCCTCAAGCAATGCAAGCTTAGCTTTGACTTTCCTGTAATTAGCTTCAAAATCTACATTTTTGTTTTGATCAAATTTGTTTTGAAAATTTTGATGAGACTGATAGATTTTTGGTTGAAATTTGCTAAAGCCTGAGGACTGATTTGACCCTGATGGTTTGTAAGAAGGTTCAGAAATTGTTTTTGAAAAACAGTCTTTTGCAAAATGACCTTTTTTGTGACACTTAAAGCATTCAGTGTCCTCATTTGCTTTAGCATTTGAAAAACCTTTGTTTCTTTTTATAAACCTTCGTGAGTTATCAAGGAATGCCCTTTCCTGAAATTCAATGTTCAGGACATTTAGGTACTCCTCACTTGATCTCTCATCAGGCTCATCATCTGAATTTTCCTGAAAATCTTGAACCACGCTGTTAGAATAAAAAGCAGTTGATATTGGTGTTGAAGTGGTGGTCAGGGACTTCTTGACTTCCTGAGACTTCTTTAAGTCAGGGTATCGTATGTTGATGAGGTTTTCCTCATAGAAAAATTTCCCGTAAACTTCAAGAAGTTCAAGATTCTGAATATGATTAGCATTCCTAAGTCCCTGAGAGAAATTTAGCCACTTCTCAGAGAGACTATTGACAAAACCAACATTGATTTCATGTTTGGACAACTTAACACCATCATTTGATAGTTCATTTAACAAAGTTTTGTATCGTGTGTAAGTTTGAGACAGAGTTTCTGAGTCCTTAGCCCTGAAGGTGTTATACTCAAGTTTCAGGTCCATTCTCCTGTTTTCCTTGGTATCAGATGGGCCTTCATGACTATGGACCAGGTCATCCCAGGTTTGTTTAGGTGTACTACAGCTTATAACTGACTCCAAAATATCATCAGGAAGACATGATATGATGATACTTTTGAGTCTTTGGTCTTGGTTGACCACTCTCCTCTCATCCTGAGTCCACTGAGCTTCAGGTTTAGGCAAACCTTCATCAGTCTTTGGGATAAATGGACCTTCATTTATACACTTGATATAATAAGGTTCCATCCCAATCAAATCGCAAAGCATACGCTTATTCCATTTGTTAAATTTACCAACTTCAAGTCTAGGGGCAACAGCTGAATAAGCTCCACCCTTTTTATCGACTAGTTGGGGTACATCAGTTTCAGCCATTAGGATCCTGATTTAAAAACAATTTTGAGCAGCCTTGAAAAGGGTTTTATAATCAGCCCGCTCTGATATCACTTGTTGTTTCCTATTCACTATCGTATAAAAACAGTTAAGTATTTAAAAACAAACTAATAGTGAATCAATGACTGAAATGACATAAGTAAAAACACACTGATAAATTTTCAACATAATATTCTTTATTAGAAATGAATCGAAAAGAATACATTACCCAAGTACTTGCGGAATAGTACTTGGGATTGAAATGACAAAGGGTTGGTACTCCTCACTAAGCTCAGGCTAAGTCTGAGCACAACTACTATGGAACCACTGAGCTATCTCAGGGACTGAGTTGTATTTGGAGGAGTGAAAGATGGCTTGTGTGTGTGTTTTACAATTCACAAGCTTAAATCTTTCACTCCATCTCTTATGCTATTTATACAAGTATGAGTATTAACTTTATCCTAAGTGACAAACTGACATTTTACAGAAGACAAAATACTGATGTATTTTGTCTCTGTTTACAAAGACTATATTAAGTAAGAGACAAGGCTGCTTTCCATAAGTCAGTGATGACACTGAGCCTGATAGTTTGCCATTCAGGGAAAGTTGACTTTGGTTGATAAGGACTTCGTCTTATCTGATTCAAACTTATCCCGCCTTATCCCGCTCATTCTTCAGTCTTCATTTCCTTCAGTCTTCTACTTCAGTTTGTCTTCAGTGTAAGTAGTTGGTGAGGAGTTTAGGGATTCAGTGAGTTATTTTCATCACTCACTGAATCCACCATCTCCTTCTTGACTCAGTCTTCACCCCTTAAGTTCTGCCTTACTGAGTGGAGAGACTTCTTCTTCGCCTCTTACTGAGTATCCTGAAGATGGCTCACTGAGAGACTATGCACTCAGTAACCTGTTAGTGTTTAACGGTCTAAACACTTAGGGTATTTTCTATTCAAATCCTAGATTTAAGGGGTTTGGGTATTTACTGAACCCAACAATTTCTCCTTTTTTGTCGCACATTATTGGAATGTCGTCGAGGTGGATGTCGTAGTCGATAAGAGCTTGTTTCATCCATAGAGCTTGTTGATATGCCTTTCCAATGCTTATGTATTCGGCTTCTGTTGTGGAGATAGTAAGCGCGGTTTATTTTTTAGAGAACTAAAAAGTTAGACAACAACCCATGTGTCACACTCCCAAAATTGGGTCGCAGCGGAAAGGTATCCAGGGTGTGACTTCATAGTACAAAGTTACAGTTATATCAAATGACCTACATGAGTCATTTGAGAATACACATTTTATCACATCGATAAGGTTTTACAAGAAAATGTTTCAAGAACCAAACATTTTAAAAGTAGTACAATAAATCTTTGAAATGATGAGACTGCAAAAAATGTGACTCTAGTAATGATGCTCCATGTGCTAACCACGCAACATGTCTAAAGATCTAAGAAAGTACATACTAAAAAGGTCAACATAAAGTTGGTGAGTTCATAGGTTTTAATAAATGTAATTATCAAAATGTGGATCATAAAGTTTCGGTATATGACTATTATAACAAATACAATGTCATATAAAAAGGAATTACTATCGACCTAAGCTCATGACCCCGAAGCATTATTGTTTATAGTATTGTGCCCCTACAAGTGTTCCTTTTCGTGAACACTCAAGTTACTCAAATGATTATGCTCCCGTTTGACATACTAGTCAAGTAGGGCAATTACTTGGACGGGGGTTTCAACCCAATAGATCTATTCACAATATTTGCGCTTACTACATAATTAACGGTTCATGATAGTGGAGACTTAATTGAAAGTTGAGTAATTTAGGCAATACGTAAATGTTTAAGTATTAGTATCCAAGAAAAAGTAACTGAACATGTAATAAGTAAACGAGTAATGTGTTCAAGTAAATGAACCTGTATTCGAGTAAAACAAGTAAGGTATTTGAATAAACTAGTATGTATTCTCACCCTAAAGTACTTTAAAACATGTAATAAAATCAAGTCAAAGTGGGCTATGTAACTCACCTTAAGCAAAGTAATACAACACGAAAATATGTGCACGAAAATCAAGGTATGGAAGCTCTAACCGAAACCTAAATTAATAATATGTCTTAGCTTCAGCAATAATGTCGTGTATGCAATTTTATAAATTATTAAATCACCCGTAAATCTTTGCAATAAGGTTTAGTAAATAAAATGTAGTTACATCATAGTTTCCTTTTAATAGTCAAAGTATTCACTTTATGTGACGTAACTAGTTTATCTCGTAATTAAACTATAGTCGTCTCGTTAATAAGTATTTTAGAAAATCTCCAACTCGTCTAACAAGTACGTATAAAATGCTACAACATTCGTTTAGGTCGTTTTGGCTCATTTAGACGTTTAGGGTTCGGGAATTGTCTTTGAAAATATATTTAAGCATATACTTGTTACCAAAACTGTCAAAATAATTAGTTTCGTCCAAAACTTCAACGAGTCGTAACTCTCTCGTTTTAACTCCGTTTTCTAAGTTTTATATATCCCCGTGAACGTATTTAGATATACTAACTCGTTTTTAGTGTCTCGGCTAGCCGGTTTACAATTTTAGGTCTGGTTTTACCTTGTAAAAATTCCCAATAGCATGTTATTTTCAGAAAATTGTTTTCGTTGTCCAAACTTCAATCTAACGTAACTTATTCGTTTTAAGTCCGTTTTTACCCGTTCAAGCGACTACGTTTTCATTATGAAGTATATTTTCTATCACTATGGTCAAATCGTACTCCAACCTAACTAATTTTTCTGTTTTAAACCAAATGGGACAACCCTTTATTAATAGCATCAAAACTTCGTTTTTTTTAGTTTCTATTACCAAAATCCGCTCAAACACAATTCCAAATCTATTCCTAACCCTTTCACCAATTCTTCAACAATAAAAGTAGTGATGTACCAACATAATAGAGGTAGTAAGAATCCAAGACATCATAAAATAATTAAATAACATGTGTAAACAGTTATAAAAACACTTACTAGTTTGTTTATGTAGATTTAGTTTTTACAAATTAATCGAAGTGTGAAATGTAACTTATGTCTACATGATAAAATAAAAGATTTCAGCCTTTTTAAATAGTTACTAACTTGTTGTGATCTTAAAGATTACAAACATGTAGAAATGGTGATATATGTCTATGTAAAGATGGTAACAAGCACTTGTAAACTTAAATATTGCATAAATAAATTGTGTAAGAATTATGAAAGTAATTATTATGACTTACGAGATTCACTAAAACACAATTGTACCCAAACCAATATTCTAAAACACTTGTATATTAACTTGTACACCCAATAAGCTAGAAATAAGCACTTATTAAGCAAAAATCAATCTTTCTCTCTTTTTTTCCTTCTTGGTCAATTGGGATAGAGAGAAAAAGAGGCGATGTGTGTTTTTATTTGTGAGAAATAATAATCTAAGACTCCCTCTTTTATAGCAAAACAAGGTATGGTGTTTTAGATTGTTTAATAAGCTAGACTTAAGCTAGGATTAGAAAAATCAAAAGGCGTTTGCTTGTTGCTTAAATTCAGCCGAAAGGGCGGGGGGTTGAGCATGCCTGTTCCCTTGACTAGATTTTTAGTTTTACACACAGGATTAAGGTTTTATTTGGTGTCTTATTTGGTCTAGTAAAAAATGGTTTAGCTTATATAATAAGAACTAGTTAACTATTTGGAGGACAATAGGGTGGCTTATATATGGTTAAGTGTGTATGTATTTGTTAAATTTTTATAAATGTATTTTGTGTATGTATTAGGTATTTAAAACATGTATTGTTTAGTTATTAGGTAATTAAATAAAATATATATAGTTAAGTTTATATAATAAAAGAAATAAAAAAAAGTGAGGGAAAAAAATATTTGTATTTTTGTAGTACTTTACCAAGTATAAGAATGTATTAAAATAATTATTGAGAGTATTGGGTACATTGTGTGTGCATGCAAATTATGAAAAGCGTTTATTAAATTAATAATTGTACGTAAGTAATAATGCAAACGTGTTAGCAATTAAAATGTGAACTGTAACTGTGGCAATGTACTGGAAATATGTAAACTAAAACTTTGTCCAAAGTCATAGTGCACAAGAGGGTTGTTTCTTGTTTTACATTATTTAACTAAAAAGTTATTCGTAAAATGTACTCGTGTAAACTTCAAGATAATAAATTTGAGTTTAGTAAATAGTATTGACCTGGAAAATAGCGGTTTGTCACTTCATGAAGGTACAAACCCCACTAGTGCTTTTGATCTACGTAATCTCCCGCATGATCAGAGTCGGCATAAACAATAGTTTCTACACCGGTCCCCTTGGGATAATATAATTCCAAGTGCATAATGCCTATAATGTATAAAAAGATACGCTTAACCGCTTAAAGGTGAGAGGTTTTGGGATCCTCTTAGAAGCAAGCACAAAGGCAGACACTAAACATGATATCGGGCCTACTTGCCGTTAGGTATAATAAACTACATATCATGCCCCTATACTTAGTATTGTCCACAGACTCACCTTCTTCATCTTTCATGAGTTTCGTATCCGAGGACATGGGCTGTTTCATTGGTTTAGACTCTTCTAAGCCAAATTACTTAAAAGTTTCTTTAATATACTTAGATTGATTAAAGAAGATGTCATCTTTCATTTGTTTTATTTGTAGACCATGGAAGAAATTTAATTCACCCATCATGCTCATTTCAAACTCGTCATATGATGATTTTCGCAAAATCATCACATAACTCTTGATAAGTTGAACCGAATATGATGTTGTCAACATATATTTGAACAATGATGAGACGTGAATTTCCTTTCTTCATAAAAAGTGTATTATCTATCATCCTCATGGTATACTTATGTTTAAGCAAGAAATCTTTTAATCTTTCGTACCAAGCTTTAGGAGCTTGTTTAAGGCCATATAATGCTTTCTTGAGTTTATAAACAAGATTAGGTTTTTCGAAATCAGCGAATCCCGGAGGTTGTGCAACGTACACCTCCTCGTTGATAAAACCATTTAGAAATACACTTTTCACGTCCATTTGATATAGCCTGAAATCTAACGTACATGCATAGGAATTGAGTATACTAATAGAATCTAGTCTAGCTACGGGTGCATGGGTTTCATTGAAGTTTATTCCTTCTTGTTGATTATAGCCTTGTGCCACTAACCTAGCCTTATTCCTAGATACAACGCCATTCTCATCAAGTTTGTTCCTAAACATCTACTTAGTTCCTCTGATGGTTTGATTCCTAGGTGGAGGTACTAAATCCTAAACTTGATTTGCGGTGAATTGATTTAATTCTTTTTGCATGGAAACTACCAGCTTTCATCCTTTATTGCATCACCGACATTCTTAGGTTCTATGATAGATATAAAACAAAAGAAATTGCTTTTTTTGCTTGTGATCTGAGGGTTCTTTGGTTTAGGTTTCCTATGACATTGTCTAACGGATGATTCTTAGACTCTTTAATGTTGACATCTTCATCAACTTCTACTATTTCATCCTCAATATCATTTCCTATGTTTTTCTTGCCATTTTCCTTTATGGATTCTTCTTCCACTAAATCATCATCCACCAAGGGTGATGTTTTAGCCGGGGGAGGACTTTCATCGAATGTCAAGTTTAGTGATTCTTCGACTTTCATTGTTTTATTATTGAGCATAATGTAGCCTTTACTATTTTGGAAGTAACCTAGGAAGACAGCTTCGTATGACTTTGGGTCAAACTTAGTGAGGTATTCCTTTGTATTTAAAATGAATCATTTTCTTCCAAACAATTTGAAATAATCTAGAGTGGGTTTTCTACCTCTGAAGATTTCGTACGGTGTTTTTCCTAATATTGGCTTACTGAAAATCCTATTGAATATATAAGTTGAGGTGTCTACGAAATTACACCAAAACTTTTGTGGTATGGATTGTTCGTTTAACATCGTTCTACTCATCTCTTGAGATTTTTCCTCTCAACTACACCATTTGAGTGTGGAGTGCGCGGAGCCAAGAAATTGTGTGTAATCCCATTAGCATCACAATATACTCTGAATTGCACTTTATTATAAAATTCCAACCATGATCCGTCCTGATGGAAACTATTAGAATACCTAATTGATTTTGGACTTTCTTCCTGAATATTTTGAACTGCTTAAAAGCTTTCATTTTATTCTTAAGAAACCTTGCCCAAGTGTACCTAGAATAATCGTCTACTGTTACTAAGGTGTGTAGGTTTATTCCATAACTCTGTATGGCGGATGGACCAAATAAGTCCATGTGCAGAAGTTCTAAGCATCTAGAGGTCGAGAGTATATTCTTAGCTTTGTGATTAGCATGGGCTTGTTTTCCAATTTTGCAAGTGTCACAAGTGTTGATCAAACTTAAACTTAGGTAAGTTTCTAAATAAATCCTTAGATGCCAAAGATTGAATCAAACTCATATTATTGTGACCTAGTATCATATTCCAAAGTGTGGAGTATTTGTCTATGGATGCTAGGCAAAGTTTGTCTTTCAGCTTGTTTCCTATTTTCATCACATACAATTCGTTTTTCCTAGATCCTCTACCTATGGTCTTACCATCCTTACTAATCTCACTACCCTCTTTGAAAAGTATTACCTTATACTTATTATCATATATTTGACTAATACTAAGAAAGCTAAATCATATGTTATCTACATGCTCAACATTTTCAATAGTGAGGGAGTTGTGAGTGATCGTATCTTTTCTTATGATGTTCCATTTTAATTTACTACCACCAAATGTAACGTTACCTCTGTTGTATGCTTTATACGATGAGAATAGACTTCGATTTCCTGTCATGTGATTAGTGCATCCACTATCTTTGACTCATTCATCGGGCTCCAAGTCAATTTCCAAGTATATCTATTGAATAACACAAAAACTCAAACATTCGATCCCCAATATATCATGGGTCTAAAGTTGTTAGTGTTGAACATCCATGCATTTGTTGCATTTGATTTGGATGTTGAAATGGAGGAAAAATTTCCCAAGGCAAGTAACTTTGTTGTTCAAAGTTATTCCAAGTTATGGGATTGCTATTTGGATAACTTTGCCTTCTAAATTACTTATAGGTTGCGGTGTTTAAGACCGAGGTTTAGAAGTATTTATTTTTCTAGGTGGAGGAGTTTTTGGTCTAGGTACGGGTTTTACAAATCCAAGTACAGGTTTTAAAGATGGTTTGTAGAAACGTTTAACTTCGTCTTTTCTAGCAATAGGTACTTTGACTTTGTTAACTTCTAAATGTTTTGGTTTAGGACTCAAAATATTTTTCAAAAATCAAAATATTTTTCAAAATATTTTGCTAGCAATGGAGGAGTATTTGTTTTGCACGTTTAAATCCATGAATGACTTGATGCATTCTAAATTGTTTCATTGTCAGTCAACGATACGAGAGTATTGTTGAAATAAGACAAATGTATGTGTCTGCCAAACTCATATGTTATTCAATGTGGTTGAATATTAGATACCCCAACCTGTGTGAACCCACTTTATGGATTAGTGACATTAAGTGAACTAAACGTATGGTAGTTTTCTTTATTTATTCTCAGACTTGAGATGCAAGTAATTCTTACATAAGTGAATGGCATTTCTTGATTCTGGCTAAACGTTATCCTAGATAAGGTAGTTATAAAAGTTACTTTCAGAAGTGTTATGAAGCATGTGAAAAGACACTTGTAGTCAAAATAGAATTTGTTCCTCCACGTGTTTGGGAGTTAGATACATACTGGGCCCCTCATTGAGTTGATCATATGTTTGCATGGCCGTGCCCAAACTGTAGTCAAGATGACTCTTGTTACTTCTGGTAATCTAGTTCAATTTTAATAACGAGAAACAAAAATGTTAAATAATAGAATGACTTTGATCCATATACATTTTAACACTGTATCTGAAGCAAAAGGATGAATAAGAATAAACCATTAAAAATGAGATGTTTAACGAAACTACACTCAGGTATTTTTGAGAGCATTGGTGTGTTGCTAGACGCTTACCAATGTTAGTATGTTATACTATATGATCATGACTTTCGCAAGTGGGAGCTGTTCGGATATTTATACGACTAGAAATACGTGAGCCTACGAGGTCACACACGTATACACTTAGATATTTTTTTAATAATGTATTTAATATATATTGTATATTATTAGATATATGTTAATAAACTAGTGATAAAACCTAACAGTCATTAAATATTTCGTTAAATGAATATTAAACTTTATACCTCTTAATCATGTGTAAATGTACACATTTATTAAAAGTCAAAAAGTTCACCCTTGTGGGCTTAAAGGGGGAGGGGGGGGGCATAGGCCAAGGGAACAAAGGGGGAGTGGGTTTTGATATAACTTTGGCCCTAAGTTACTAGTTTTTGATGCCCTAATTCAAAAACTATTAATAGGGATCCTTAGTTATTCATTCAAGCTATCCCTTCCCTCTTTTCTATCCTTTGGCCGAAAATCATAAACCCCAAGTAAGGGTTCATTAATTTTTACTCTTCTTTCGTGGAAGCTCGGGTTTTTATCATCTAGGTTTACGAACTAGCATTTAGGCTATTGGTTAACGTGTAGTGTAGATACACGTAAATGTTACTTAATTTAATAACTCTTGGGTTTCGTGGAGTGTCGTGCAAGTGGATAAGACACTTGCGTGTTTACGAGATTTGTTCTACGTTAGCGTTTATCGTTGAAAGGTGCATTTTCCTTTTATTATTTTATGTTGATTATTTCATCATACGTGTTTCCATTTCCGCTGCGTACTTGTATTTATTATATGTAATATAATAGGTTATTAGACAACAAATCCCAACAATCTTACTTTCTCTCCTTTGCCTTTAACTATATCAGAGTCTTTCTTGATTATCATTTCATGAACTTTCAAGTTTCCTATAAGTTCATCAAGTGATAATGTCGCTAAGTTTTTTGACTTTTCAATGGCGGTGACCTTTGCTTTCCATTTAGGATGTAGAGCCATAAGAAACTTCCTAACATAATTCTTGCTAGAGTAACCTTCATCAAGAGCTTTAAGACTAGTGATAATAGTATTAAATCTAGCAAAATCACTATCTATAGTTTCATATTCTGGAATAGAAAATTGTTCATATTGTTTCACAAGAAGACCAATCTTATTCTCTTTGACTTGACTATTACCTTGATGGATGACTAATAAAGTTTTCCAAATCTCTTTTGCCATATTACACATAAAATTTCTTTCAAATTCTTTTTAAGCAAAGCGTTATAAATCATCATTTTAGCCTCATTATTTTTGGCTAGTTTCTTTTTAAGATTATCACTTTGTTTTTTATAAGGAACTATTTCATCCTTTTTAGTTTCCGTATTTTTTTCAATCGGTTTAAAGTAACCTTTGGTAATGACATGCCAAAGATCAATATATTATGATTTCACATATGTTTCGAATCTTATTTTCCAATAGATAAAATAATTGGTTTCAAAAAGTGATGGTCTTTGCATAGATTGCCCTTCTTGATATTTGTCGAAATCCATTGATAGATTCAAGTTTAAAATACAATATATTTTAAAAATCTTGGTTGAATTGGATCTGGTACAAATTGTAGAAAATTAGAAGGGGTAGGAGGTTGAATAGTTTTACCATTTTTAATTCGTATTAAATTTAGTTTTGAAAAACTTTGATTCGAGTTTCCCTAAAATCAATCAATTGCAATATGAGCACAATTATAACAATACTAAAGTAAACAACCAATAAGTACTATGAGATATAAAAAGTGAGAGATGGAAAGATCAAACCAAGACACCGAGATTTATAGTGGTTCGGAAACGAAGCCCCTCTTCGCCCTACTCCACTCCCCGAGTACCCAACTCGGGAGTTCTAAACCCTATGTCAGCAAACTCCCTTTAGGCGGAGAAAACGTACAACATCGCTTATCACAATTTCCGACACTAAGCTAAATGTCGAGTACTAATCTAGCTAGTACCAATCTCACTCACGATCGACCCGATTTCTCACAAATCACACAACCTAATCTCTACACGATCACAATGATCCACACAATCTAACAAGTTATGATGACTAACCACTTGATGTATAATAATATACAACAAGTACGCAACAAGTGTTACGAGTGCACTAAACTAATACTACAACACTTTGTATCTTCCTGATATGGTGTGTTATTCTTTTACACTGGTTGAGGAATGAAGATGATCACTTGGTTGGATGATTGAATCACTCTAAAACAAAAACAAACTAAATGATCAAAGAATCAAAATTGGATTAGGTAGAACTAAAAACAGAAAATTATGTGTGAAAAATGATGCATTAGAACTGTAAAATGATCCAGTATTTTTAGGCAAAGAAAAACTAGCCGTTACAGGCGACGGTACCGTTAAAGCTCAGACGGTACAATTATATTTAACGGTACCGTTCGGTTTAGTGGTACCGTCCCAAACAAAAGCGCTCATATTTTTGTTTTTAGCGGTGAAAGTTTATTTGGGGATGTTTGGATCTGTTTTGGGGGGAAAATAGCATTTTTAAACTTATTTTTAAAAGAATATCTCTTTTTAATTCAAAATTAATTTGTAAATGTATTTTTGAAAAAATATTAATGTGAAGTATTTGAACAAAATTTATTTCCTTGATCATTTGTCAAATTGTAAATTAATGAATATACAATATAAGCTCCACATACTCAAGGTGTTTTACACACTTTATTTTTTTATTTGCACACATTAGTACAAAAAGCCTATAATGTAATTTTCTTTTAATTATTAATGAGATTTTAATTTTAAAGTTTAAAAAAATGAAAATGAAAAAAGAATAAAAATAGTGATTGTGGTCACCTTATTACAGTAAGTTGGTTGTGAAGTTAGTTGTAGTGAAAGAAAAATGAGTTGACGCTTATATGGCAATAATGACCACGGTCATATGTGCTCCTTATTACACTTAGTCTAACATTGCTTGATTTAAATAGTTGTAACACATTGAATAAAATTAAAAAAACATCACAATAAAAATTCAAATAAAACAAAACTACAAATTAGTATTATTTGTTTAACGCTAAATGTGTTTCACTAAATCGGCTTTAAGGCTTATATGAGTTTCGTCGTTGACTAAATCTCTAACAATTTGTAACGTTTTTTCATATGCACGTACGAGATCATCATTACGATGTTGCTCCTCTGTATAAAAGTCGAGAGAGATTGCCTCCCTTTGTATTTTATAATCGTATTATGTAACATGATGCATGTGTACATCATATCTATTATTTCTTATGAGACATTGGCCGCGCATGACTTTTTACTATAGCCCACTTTTTCTTTAGCATGCCAAACATCCGTTCCACATCTTTTCTTGTTGCATTATGCACTTGCTTATATCTTATTCGCTTCGTATAATTCGCTCCTCACTTTGAAATAGACTTAACAAGACTAGACCATTCCGGATATATCCCGTCACTAAGTTAATATCCTAATTTATCAGTTACGTCGTTAGCCAGAAATGGAACATATGGTGCTTTCTTGTCTTTAAGATCGTTGAAAATAGGTGATTGATGTATAACGTTTACGTCGATGTTCATCCCGGAAACACCAAAGAACTCATGCCAAATCAATAAGTCTTGTGAGGCAACCGGTTCCAATAAAATGAATGGATGTGGCCTGTGATCACCCCTAAAATATTGAGCACCATATGCATTTAGGCAATTAGCCCACGGCCAACCCGTATAATCCATCTTTCCTAACATCCCAGAAAAACCATGTTTCTCTTTGTGAAAAGCATAGAGTTTTTCGACATCAGTATAAGTAGGCCTTCACAAATACTCGTCTCCATATAAGTCCTTAATAACCTTACAGAAAGCTTGGAGGGAATCACAGGAAGTTTTCTCACCTATTTGCAGATATTCGTCTAGAGCATCATGAACGGTGTCGTATGTCAATTGACGAATTTCAAATGTACATTTCGTCAATAGGAAATGCCAAGTCTTCCCGTACAATCACTACTTTGTTGGAAATTCGGCGGATTATCAGTTAATTCCCGAATACTGCGTGTGAATAGTGATAGGCTTATTCGGAACCACTTACGGAATAATTTTCACCATACATTAACTTTTCAGAGAAGTAAGTGGCCACTAGACAATCATTGGCACCGTAACGATCTCTATCTATCATGTTTTGATAAGCCGGGGTTTTTGAGATTGTATAATTTGAAGCTTGAAAAACCATAACGACCTCTTTTAAAAACTCTAAATCGATACTATTAACTTCTTCTTCTTCATCATCATCCGAGGATTTAAAAAAAGATTGATCGGAATCTATTTGTTAAAGATGAGATGGGTAAAGTGTATAAGAAAAAATGTGTTTGAAAGTGTGTAAAAATGAAGAAATATTGAAATAGTTATACAATAAGTTTATTTACATGTTTAAATAATTTTTTTATTAATGACAAAACGGTCATATCCTTTTTTCATGTGAAGAAGCGTTTCTTCGAATCGCCGTAATAGAGGAGGACGCGTCCTCGATGCACACAACCAGTCGTCCGATCCCCTATTACGGGTGGTCTTAGATACTATATACCTGTAAGAAAACAAATGTATGCAAATTAATTATTTTCAGACAGATGGCCCGTCTGAGAGAGCCTAAATATAAATTACAGTAAATGACAACAGTTAATATTCGCATGTTATTGATGTTAATACTTTCACAGTTTCACGTATCGCGATAGTGTAATTAAATGATGTGCTAATAAATGATGGTACCCCCTAGCAAAAAATAAATGAATATTACGAGTAGAAGGTAGAGTCGTTTTTTTTTTCTTCTTACTATTTTCTGGCAAATTTGAAAATGAAGACAAAGTCCAGTGCATATAAAAAAGCAATTTTTCACGGGGCCCTTGAGTAAGTTGAGTTAATGAACATTAAAAAATGTTGTCATGGATACTTACTTGACTTCATTAATTGGTGAGCTATGTCTTTATTTTTCTTTCTAATTTATGTTGCATAAACGTAAATGTGTTTTTTTCCCCTACCCATAGCTAAATATTATTTGTATACATCATAGTTATTCGAAACAAAAGGAGAGACATTAGGGGGACGTTTCTTTTCAATTACTGAGTAAGTTCAACGTTTATTTTCTATTATTTGGGGAGGTATATAAAAACTTCTTTCTTAATTAAAAGACTAAAATATAAAAGATATTTTCAAACCGCTTAATTTAGTAAACAACCTCTTAATACTTGCAAGTTATAAGCTGGTCAAAAAACTTCTTCAAAGTATGCAAATGAGAAAAATAAATATATTTTCATGTTTATTGTATTCGTTTCATTTATCTGTTCATGGGTATAGACAGTATAGTTTTAAGACAAATGCATTACACCGTGTTATTATTGCTATCGTATATTAATAAATCATTGGCTAATTATATATATTTTATTGCCTGCGTACACTTGGTGTGCGAGGACGGAACTAGAAAACAAGATCATCAGGTGCATTTATGAAAAATCAAACAAGACTATATGCAAAACTTTTTAAAACTGAATGCATTTATAAAAAAATAAAGGTTTTTATTTAACACTACGAGACAAAAATTCGTAAGTATCCAGAGACCTCCGGGAAACCTCCTATTTCCGTTCTTGTTGGTGTGAGGTCTAGACCAAACTAATACCAAAGTGGCCACTTTTAAGCAGGGTTATCGATTTGCCAAAACTTTACAACAAAATTTCCAATTGAGATTTTCTAGCATTTCTCTTTCCAATTTAGTTCACATTTATGAAAACTTGGATACAACGGATTTTGAAACCTTTATTACTCAAAATCTTTAGAGCCGAGACATTTGATTTTGAAAGTTTGTTTAATTTGTATTTATGGCTCGTATGTACATTGAATTTAATTTATTTTCTATGGAGGGGCAAAGTGGTCGTCACAATTAGTTGCACTAAAAGTACCTTAAATTTATTGGATGATTTTAAATTTTTGTTTATTGATATTGGTGGAAATTTATGATCATTGAAATCCTTGTGAATGAGTTTTAATGTTCCATTGAAGTGTTTCGTTACCATGATGGAATGTAGCAAAACATTTACGCATTTATTTGGCACTATGTAATGAACGTTATAAATGAATGAAGTAAATAAAATATGGCAAAATGTGATTTTATGTCGTAATGAAAGTGGTGGTTACAAACGCAATAGAATGAATCAAAGAATAAACCATTCCATTATAAAACTCAAAACGATTAACATGTAACAAATTTATATTCTATCGTGATGATTTATTCAATTCCAACTTTGATTCACGCATATCAAACATTATCTTAGAGTATTAAAATTCTATTTTCAACGAACTATTAAGGTGGTTCAAAAACTCGAGAAATCGACAGACCGAGCCGCTCCATTTGAAGCGAAACCTAAATCAAAAAACATGAAAGTGAAGAAACCAAAGACAATGAATAAACTCCGTGAGCTGTTATGTCTTATTGATCCACAATTTATAATGGTGAATACATGTAAAACCTTAAAAACCCTAAACCAACAAACGAGGTTGGACCTATTTATTTTCTGATACTCCCCCGCTCGAGCAGCGAAATCGGAAAAGCTCGGATTGGATGAGAAATCTAAATAAACATTGAAGCAATGTTGATGAAGACGTTCGACAGGGAATAAAGACAAATCTTCATCTGCAGCATCAAACTACAAAAGCAAATAAAGCGGTAGCAAAGCAAAGGCACTAAAGCAAATAATTAATTTTGATGACAACATCCGACAACATGCGGAAATTAATCTTAATCATGCAGCAATATCAAAATTAATCTTAACCATTGGAGTTTTAGTCCAATGGGTGGAGCTCTCGTACACGAGTCAATAGACCCGGGTTCGAGTCCCACCCTTGTCCTAAAGTTCTCAATGGTATCATCCCCCATCGCAAATGCTCAGATTGACTGGTCAATGAGGGGCCTATTGAAGAAAATGGTCAGGGTTAAAAGCACACATCCAAATAAGTACAGTCACTTAGACAGGTACTCATTGCCTGGGGCTGGGTCCTTGGAGGAGGGTTAGGTTAGCATCCTTAGAATGCATGGGACTAGGGTGATCCCACCGTTCTTCACCTTTTTGAAGAAAAGCAAAAGAAGCAAGGAAACAAAAATAAAAACAAATCATATAAATTTTTTTAGAAAATTAACAAAATAGACCAAAAATCCAACCTTGATCCATTATTTGGTCATTTTTAACATCTTTTTCTCATTTTGGTCATGCTCAACTGATCAACTGTTCGATTCCACCCAAATTTTGACACGTGTCATTCCTTTTGCTGCTCAACTGCTCGACTTGACTGCTCAACTGCTCGACTTTGACTGCTCAACTGCTCGACTCCACCTAATTTTTGACACGTGTCATTCTTTTGTACTTTTTTCTGAAAAAAAAAAGTACAAAAGAATGACACGTGTCAAAATTTGGGTGGAGTCGAACAGTTGATCAGTTGAGCATGACTAAAATGAGAAAAGGATATTAAAAATGACTAAATAATGGATCAAGGTTGGATTTTTGGCCTCTTTTGATAATTTTCTCTTTTTTTATATATACAACTTGCGTTTGAGAAGGGGATATGGATATTTGGTGACAGCTAGGGTTTGATGGGGTGACATAAAGGATGTGGCTTAACTTAGCCATTTAGGTATGCGGATTAGACATGCTCCGATACCATGTTAGACTATGAATAAATCCTGTAAGCTGTTATGTCTTATTAATTCACAATTTATATTAGTGACTATATAACCATAGAAACCCTAAACTCACAAACGAGTTGAGCCTATTCATTTTCTAATAAATATCACGATTTGTTTTCGATTTCGGTCTCTAGTTTTATATACCAACACTACCCGGAAAATGTATTATGTATATGTACAAGGTTTTTAGCCCGCGCTAGTAACGGCGGTTAGTAGGACTGTTTGTGTAACGAACGTCTAGCATAAATGACCAATTATGTAAAAACAATTTACATCGTTAGTCCCTAGAGGACCTATTTGGCAACGCAAGTTAAACCTCAGGGACTGTTATCGCATTTTCGGTTTTTGAAAAAGTATTAAACAAAAGTAACGACCATTAGTAGATAACGGTTGTTAACTAATAACCGTTAGTTACTTTTACATCGTTAGTCCCTAGAGGACCTATTTTGCAACGCAAGTTAAACCTCAGGGACTCTTGTCGCATTTTCGGTTTTTTTTAAAGTATTTAAAAAAAGAGTAACGACCGTTAGTTACTATACATTTCATTGTTCATTGAACTCCTATTAACTGTGGCAGTAGCACAAAACAACTTGCCTCTAGCAACATTCATAAATATACTTATAAGTAAGTATATTTCAAAAAATTATATTTTAACTAAGTATTTATATAATTCTTCATATTGTATAAAGATTACTTGGTATTTTATTAAGCCAATGCCATTACTCACATGTATGTGACACATTATCTATCTAAAATTATTGTGTCAAACGGTTTTATTATAATTAATTATTGCATTGTCATAAACAAGTTCACTAACAATCTTAAACGTTAGTTTAATTATTTTATAATTTGAATCATGTTATCTTTAGTTTTGTTCACCAAGACTAAATGTTTATAACGGTTAACCGTGACCTCAACCAGGGGTAACCGTGCAATTTGATACTCGTATATCCAGATACTCGCCTAATGCTGTCCAATTGTAGGTAGTGAAATGAAGTGCTCGTCCCGTGAAAAAGGTTTAAATTTTCAAAAAGCCAAACCACTTCGTAAAAAATCCGTCAAACTATACAACTTCTATTTGTAAGTAGACTGGAGTCCATTTATAAAGAAAGGTATAGTTGGGATTTACTCTAATTTCAGAACCTGAAGTATGAATTAACCAAAGTTTAGCACTAAATATGAAGGCCCTACTCTATATAGTAAGGTATAACTTTTAAGCATGTGGCACTCTTCAATACATGAGAGCAACATGTAAACTACAAACTTTAACCACGCCATTTTCTAATTAGTACAACTATTATTACAACAACAGGTACAGCATCATCAATAGCTATCTATACATCCTTTATTATGGGTAATTAAATAGACTTAAACCATTCCACAGTTGAGTTATGGCATGGACCTAACAAAAGAGTATTTACGTGACGCTTGAAGAAGCAGCTATCTATTGTTTCAGTTAAAATTTGGGAGGGAAACTATATATATATATGGGAAATACACTTTTCAATTAGGGTCTTTTTTAGTTTTTCGGAAACTATCTCAATTTCTTAGAAAAGTTGAGTCTGAATACATAATAAATTGATTTTGATATGGTGTACATTATATATAATAATCTCTTTTTGCTTTTAAAAACTTATGAAATACTTGGCCTATGTAATCAATTGCATGAACCTAGCTATATATGATAGAGCAAATGCTTGTCAAAACAAATTACTAACAATCTTATCGTATAGAGTTGCTCTTTCTAGATAACATACACGCTGAGATGATATCGAATTCAGCATGTTATTAGTCTTGATGAATCATCCAGCATAAATTAATGATACTTTAAAAAAGCTACGAATATAAGGCCATGTATTAATGGTATATAGCCATGATATGTCACGTCATACAACATAATTTATGTATGGTTTTAACGGCAGACATAAGGACGACTATACTGCTCCAATATTCAAACGTGTTGTGTTGTTGTGACGAGTCATTAGGAGAATTTTGATGGCTCTCGAAAGATGTAGAGACTTCAACGTCGTCGTTGTATTTAAATGCATTTATAGGCGTAACAAGTTGAATGAGATAAGTTATAGTTGCTCACAAACCCTAGGTTCTATGATGCCCTATACTCATTTAAACATCGATGACTAATACTTAAGATGACTAAATGCATTTCATTAAAACGATAACTTCAATGGTCCCGTACCCATGGACATCTAATTCAACAGAGTTTGCGTGTCAGTGGACCAAACGGATCTTTATCAATGCTTGTTCAGATATTACATCTTATTTACCAATCACTTTCTCTTTTAGTGAAATGTTTAGCCATAACAGTTAACTATAAAAGCGCTTGGTACGCTTAACATAAGTGATAGTAAATAATGTTTCATCATTCATAAAACCATTCTGAAACTTTGACAAAAGACGAGGACGTGCATGTAGATCGAGCCATAAGCTCTTGCTTTTCACCCCACGTAGAATTGTGAAAGATGCCAATTGCAATTTGCAAAGACTAACGCTTGTAGATCACAACTGTTGATCGTTTTCAGAAAATTTCATATACTTTCTTGACATGTTACTAGTATCATATAGAAAACAAAAGTTGTATACGCAAAACAAATCACTAATAGCAACTTGAAAGTGACAAATGTACTACAAAGATATGGTAGGGGCTTGAATCATTCACCTGTAGAGTTGTAGTATAGAGTGGTCTTGGCAAGATTAGGACATAATTAAGGCCAGCAAAGTGAAATTTAAAATTAGGGCTTAGAGTGTATTTGTGGGGTATATCGTTAATTATTTCATGTGCTACTCTTTTAGAAAAAGGGGCATATATACATCATATATTTACTCTCTCCATCTCACAATAACTATTCAGTTTTGACTATATAAAGGCTTTTTTTTTGAATATATATATATACATATTTTTATTTATTTATTTATTTTTTCAATTTTGACGTTAACTATTTTATTTTATCTATACTACTTTATAATGCATTTAGGCCTTCTAAAATTAGAAGGCTTAAAAATTCAGACTTTTTTACTTGCTTATTATGGAAAGATATATTATAATGCATGTAAAATTAAGATAAGGAGCTCCAATCATGAGATGACATGTGTCACTTCTTAACAAACTCCAAGGCTAACTTCTAACAAACTCCAAGCCTAACTCCTAACCACCAAAAATTAAGATAAGGAGCTCCAATTATAAAATGACATGTATCACTTCTCAACTAAAAATTCATCTTTATTTTCAAATTAAAATATCTTTTTATCTACTTATTTATATTATAATCTAATTTCACCATATTTTCTAAAATTTTATGCTCTTTAATTCAACATCCATTTTAATATATTTTTATGAGTTTTTAGTTTTTATATTTTTAGTGGGTTTATTTTATTTTAATTCAAATTTTTACAACTTTAACCTTTATTTCATTTATTCCAATCAATATAATCTTGATTCGTCAAAATCATATACTTTTGGGGGAGTGTTTGCCGCGTAAGAGATTGCGAGGGTATTTTTATATGCGGGAATAATGATGTCGCGTGAAAGTTACGGGTAACCCAAACAAACACTTACAACTAACACATATACATTCGAAGTGTTGTGAAACGAATTCACTAAACGGGTAAGCAAACACATATAACTATACTTATCGCCGCCGCTGTCACCACCATCTCATCACATCACCACCTCAAAAC
>BPTQ01000009.1:244623652-244776019 GCA_019973895.1 Chrysanthemum seticuspe
TATACTATTCTATGTGTGTTGAGATCAATAGGAGAAAGTAGTGCTAGCCATGTTATTCCTATTACATTTTAGTTATCCGGCTATTGGTGCAACGATTCAATTGTAAAGTATTAGTGACATCAGGATGTGTCGGAAGTATATACTTGGTCCAGACAATACCTACATACTCCTATATAACCTAGACTAGACCACTTGGTCAATGCATCTAGCCTCTACACATGTAATCTCCTAGGTAATTTGGTCCATGCACGTATCGGACTACAAGCATGCATTAAGTCATGTCAACTAATCTATGTGATTTATCTATGGTACCCACTTGGCCCATGCTATACCTACTCTTCCCTACTTGGTCCATGCGAGAAAATCACTATGCTAACTTAAGTGTTCTCATAATATACATCTAGTACCCACTTGGTCCTCGCGATAACTAGACTTAAAATACTCGAACATATAAACAAGCACGTATTAAACGATAAACACATAAACTAAACAATACTAAATATTAAATCTAAATAGATGGAAATAACTATCATATAATATTCATAAACATGGCTAACACCAAGGGTATTATCCCATAATGTACGTAAAAGCACAAGAAGGTAATTCAAACGAAGAACAAATAGAAATCATGATGAAGTAGATATGAAAATAGAATGCTGAAACCTAATGTGATGATACGAGACCTTCTCTTCTTGATCTCCTAGCTATTGGGACTGATCTTGAGGCCTTGGAAAGGTGAAATTCGGCTGTGGTTGAGAGTGATGAGTGAATGATGTCAAAAACTCCCGTAGATGGTTTGTACTTATAGTCTTCTGTCAGGGCTGGAATACGGTGTATTCCATAGGGTATACGGCATATTTTGGATATCTTAATTGCTGACGAAGAAAGCATATTCCAATCATATTCTGCGTATCTTTTAAAAACGATGTATTGTCAGAGTTAAATACACCGTATACCTTTAAATCGTGATATGCTTGGGTTGGGGATAAGATCTTTAATACGGCGTATGGCCATAGTTTCATATGTTGTATGCCTTCAATAGTTGACTTGGGCTTTGACGGTAGAGCTTCCAAATACGGCGTATTGCCAGAATTAAATACGCCGTATGCTTCAGTATTCACCAATACTTAGTGAATTATTCCAGATATCAATACGGTGTATGGCAAGAGTTTCATACGCTGTATGCTCTTTTATAGCTTGCATACAAAATCATCAAAAACAGCTCCAAATCATGTCTTTTTCCATATCTTTTGTAATATTGCTCCATAATCACTGAAATATGAAAAGTTAGGTAATTGAGTATCAATTTAGATATAAGCATGCAATATATGAGCAATAAACATGTGATAAGTATTCAACAATTTAGGACTTATAACATATCCCCCACTTGACTTCTACTTCTCCTCAAGTAGACTCTAGATTAAGTAATTAGAAAAATATCCCAAACCTTGGTTTATGAATTAAGCATCAAAGTAATTAACACAACCAATAGTGCATAACCATTACACCTCACAAAATAGGAAATGAAATTTGCTTATCTCTCATAACTAATCTAGGGTGTTTATTTAGTGGTACACTCAATTGGACAATCATGGTGAGTATACTATCATAAGCTTGGAAAGGATGCACATCTCCACTACTAAAGTCTAGGACAATTACCAATTTCAAAGGAAAACTGGTTAAAATTGTGAAGGTTTAAGGGTTCGTCATTCTTTATAGTCTCTATCGATACCAATATTCCAGAAAAGGTGACAAAACCACAAATACATGATCGTAATGACGATCACGATACTCGTGACTGCTCTCTCCCTAACTCGAATAAGCTAAAGTCTAGGACTAAGTAATTATCCCAATTATATTATATCAAAAATGGCGACAAAATCACGAATACATGATCGTCACGACGACCACGATACTCAAGATTGCTCAACTCCTAATCTCAATAAATCAAAGGTTGGATGAAGAATGAATAATGTTAGGATGAGGCATGAGAAACATTTATAATTTGTGTAAATAGAAAATGAACAAAAAAAATAGATTAAGTCTGACACAACCAATTGTTACTAGCTACTACCTTACCACAAACCTGAAAGAGTACTTATCATAGACTAACTCACGCTTTAACATGGATAACATATGCTTTATGATATGTGAATAAGAATCAAATATACCACGATCAACATCATCAAACATACCAAGTTGGCTCTCCCAAATTACCGATTCATAAAATCCCAAAATATACAATACAATAGTGGCAAAGTTACGGCCACTGTACACTAAAATAAGTGATTTATATTACGTACCACTTAAATTAATACTAAAATTTCACATTATTTTTTTGTTTCTTTTTCTCTCTTTTTTTTTACTAAACATAAACTGAAAATCAAACTAATGGTACCTTACTCTACCATTTCACCAATAATACTCCATCATATAATACTCGTTATCGTATAGGAATCCGAATTAAATAAAGACTAGTGAAAGTAGTTGTACAAGGATATGACACAAATTACATACTTTCACATTCCCATTGCATCATGCAATTCTCCTGACCAGTATCTTACTAGAAAAGAATTGAACGAAAAACTCACACGAATACAGGAAATACACGAGAAACATGTAGCACCTAGCAACCAAACAATGGACTTAATCTACATGGTAAGCTAAGGTGTAAGGGTGTAATGATACAAAAACATTTAGTGGTATAATGATACGCGTAAAACGAGCGTTCGGGGTCAAAGGAAACTTCCTTTTCTTCGAGCAAGTTTTTCAACTACCTAGGCAGTGAACCTAATCGTTGTAGTGTAGTATTAGGGTAAGCCTCGGGATTGATATCGTTCTCTAGGAAAATAGGTATGCTAGTGAGAAATTACTACGCTAAGGTTGGGGTTGAGGAAGATTATTTTTTATCTTTTTTTTTTATTTTTTAGAAAATTGAAAGGTACGATCTCGGGGTATTGGATTTGGGGGGTGGTACTTCTACCGATTACTCTACTATCTATTTATCTAATTAACTAAGCTAAGGGGTAGTCTATGTCTATTGATGTGTGCTCGAATAATGATTAAAAATGTGTCTAACTAGATACAATTACTCCCTAGTTATCTTTTATTGATGGTTGAATTGTCACGTCCTTATTCTTAACGCGTTGTGTCTTCTAAGGTCGTAGGGTATGCTTTTCTCCCTAACTCTTTGAGAATACCTTAAGGTTATTGCCTACAAAACCTCTAGGATTCATAAACTAACACTAAGGTTATCTTTGGATTTTTAGCCTACAATTACTCTAGGCGATTATAAACTAATGTTCACAAAGATTACTCAAGCATTAAAAACACAACAATGGCCTATTTCAATCCTAAGCCAATTATAATTAAGATAAGAAACAACCAATCAGTATTCAATAACTAGGTTTCATAGATCTAAACAAACACACAAGTAAATTAGCCGGACATGGTGAACATGCAAGCATACACACATACAACTGAAGACATAATTAAATCAATGAAGTAAATAACTTATCTTGTTGTAAAATAGGGTATGAGAACCCTAAGATACTACCCAAGACAAAAAAAAATCATTTTAGGTTTTTACTCCACAAATCTATCTCTCTAAAAGTCTAAAAATCGAATTCTATATATAGAGTTACAACTGCGACGGCGTCACCTTTTAATTTTGACGTCGTCGGATCGCCGCCATTAGGGTTTCGTCTTGGCCAAGTCAACTTTGGGACGGCGTCACGTTGTGGTTGTGACACCGTCAGATTCAACTTCTGACGCCGTCTGAATCTGGATCTAGGCCGTCTGGGGTGAGAAATATTCGTGACGCTCTACTCTTTAAAGCCTGACGCCGTCATGTACAAAATAGCAATTTCACTCCTAAGCCGTCGCAAATAGAGGGACGGCGTCGCCCTTTTTCTGTGACGGCGTCGGGTGTACTTCCAGCAGCTTGAGTGTCTTGATCTTGACTTTAGCCATTTTCTTTACATAAGCATCATTCCAGCATTTTGCGTTCAAGAGACCTAAAAAGTGAAAAAAAAATGAAATTAAGCAGTAACGAATATAAAAGTGGGCGACTAAGGGCTTAAATGACCCCTCAAAAGTGTACCTTTTAAATCCTTATCAAATATCCCTACACTTGGTATTTGCTTGTCCTCAAGCAAATGTGCTTTTGGCCAATCAATTTATAAGTTAGGGGGCATGAAGCATTGGTTTAGAACAATTCATAACAAGTATAAGCCCCGCAAAAGTCATAACAAGCACGTAAATTACATACTAGCACCTCACAAGTAGTGTTTGGATACTCTCATCTCTAATGTGTATATGAAATATATCAAATTGGAAATGGAAGATAAATACTCATTAATCGGTCCTATTACATAGATTACCATAGGCTTGAGACTAGATCAAACGTCCACCGCTTTGGCGTAAGCACCTAGGAAAAACTATCTAAGAGGTCTTTTAAAGGATCTTTATGTTACAAGCATGAGAAGAATGGCCTTGCTAAGCCAAGACTCGACACTATAAACTCTAGATAACTTTAAAACAAACAAACATAAATATAAAGATAGATGTAGAGTGGTAGCCCGTATGTTTTTTTTTTTTTCATACACTTTTACTTTACCATCCTTTACCATAATATCAAAATATAAGGGATTTATAGGCACATCCCTACACTTGAGTTTTTTATTACACTAACACTAATTTGACCCGAATTGAAAAGATCAAAACACTTGGAGTACATTATTACGTAAATAAAGGGAATTTGAATTTAACGTTCTTTCCCGTCACTCCATAAATTTAACTTTACCCATGAGTCCCAATCGTCCCAAAACTGTATACAAAGGATATAACTCGACTTAGCAACTTATGCAAGTAACTAGATAATTGAACTAAGGGTTTATGCAAGTAACAATAATTCACTAAAAGTGTGAGTGCATACAAGGAAGGCTAAGGCGATTTGGGTGTACATTTGGGGGTGGATTGTAAACAATGCTCTTCATTGATATTCTGGAAAACCGAAACATCACGAGAACTGCGAAAAGGATAGGCTCTACGGGGTTAACTAGGGGTATCGTGTACTAAAGATGAGTACAACGCAAGGGTGTGGGGGAATTACTCAACCGATGTGGAAGAAGTAATTATAATACGGGTATCAAACAAGGGTTATCCTAATTCCTCTTATCATTTAGTTATTCCTAACTACACAAGTGTAGTCTCACTAGCGATCTCGGGATGCATCACAAAACAAGTTCTAGAATCTATTATACTACCGGTACACTCTCGAAGCATTAAAGGTGAATGCTTTAATTCCTACAAATCTAGGGGCTTCTGCTAGTCATATAACTTTCTATCCATGAGACGCTTTATTAAGACTAATGGCCCACTCCTACATGTCATGAAAAAATTTATATTTGGTGCCAAAATTACCCTAACCGATATTTCTCATGGTTTATTAAACAAATGAAATTGGACAAGACAAATAATCAAGGATAAGCATAGTTTCAAAGTTCCCGTTTTATTCTCTCTCCCTACACTTAAACTGAACATTGTCCCCAATGTTCCCCGAAAGTATCAAAGTTATGATAATGGAAGGTAATTAAAAGAGAAAGAAACTAATACTCCCCTAATTAGCTCGGTAGGATCCGTGTGAAGTGGTTAAATTTTTCTCCAAGAAGAATGTATGCGTGAAAAGCTCCTTTCAATCTTATGTTTCTTTTTCTTGATAAATAAAACCTGCACACTTTAAGAAAACAGACGAAACCTTCGCGTAAAATCGGCGGTAAAACTATATATGATTCTATTAACTAGGATATAATGCCTGTGGAATGGATGTTTACAGGTTTTCTGGAAAATTAAGACCTGAGAAATTCCAAAAATTTATAAGTAGCATAGAAAATGAGAGAAAATAAGATAAGTGGTTTCTGCTCCTCCTGACGCCTTCAGGTTGCAATCCTGACGCCGTCAGGTTATCCTGACATAAACTGGTCTACTGCATTTTTCTAGAAAAATTCTGGAAAAATTACATCTTTAGAATCTGGAAAAATTCCTGCAAAACATCCATTATGACTCGATACAAGTATTTGACTCTAACAAACACATACATATATCTTTTTCAAAAATTGTAATTCTCATGTTCACGTTCTTTTGAAAACGTGTGTAATCTTCCCTACACTTATCCTTTTTGTAAAATACCTTTATATGTAATTAAGACGAGGTTAAAGACAAAATAAAACATTTTCACAAATTCAAACATGAGAATAAACAATTAATGAAAAGACATATGACACACAAACAAGCAAACAATTAAGCATGGGTTGCCTCCCACGAAGCACTTTTCTTTATTTATGAGTCTTGTAGCTAGACTCGAAGTCGTGCCCCTACGTGGTCTCGTTTTTCATCCTTAATGAAAACTCTATCATATTTACAAAATTCTCATCTACTCTATACCTAGGCCCGAGGGTCAAGCAATCCTTATAGTAAAGTCTCCTTTTCTCCCACATGAAGCTCAAACCTTTTTCAACATCGTCTTCGCTCTTTTCCTTAAAAGATCTAATGTTGTCTCGCTCATAAAAGGGATAAAGGGCCATATCCATTCATTTTCCAAGGCATCCTATAAGTGATCTCATCGTTTCCTTCCATAAACCTAACCGTTCCTTCGGATTTATTATAGCTCATTTTAGATTTTTCAACAAACGGTTTTCCTAGCACAACTTGGGACAAGCTATAGTCAATGACACATCCCATGTCTTCTAGGACCACAAAATCAACTAAGTAGGTGAAATTTCCTATAAAGACGTGTACATCCTTGACTCTTCCCACAAAATTGCAGACCCCACCCAGATACTTAGGGTCTCTCCTAATCTTAAGTCGCTCATTCATAATGTCATTGTAAACAACTGATGACATCACATTAATGGGAGATTCCGTATCTATGTAGGCATGCTCGACATTCCTAAATCCAATCATACAAGGGATTTTGATGTTCCAAGGATTTCCCCTCCTAATCTTTGGGCATATCCTAATGATGGGTGATCGAGGATTGTCGATTATGTATTGGTGGTAAGCAACCTCTTCCTTAGTGGGGTAAAGATTGAAGTAAGCACTATCCTCCTCATTCACATTTTTATTCACTAAAACATTATCCGAATTACTGCTAATCATAGAGCCAACAACTGAGGCGCTAACCACTTTTTCAACAACATCCCTAATGGTACTGTCAAATACCCTTTGTAAATCTTGAAGATCGTTGTTTCTACTCAGAAGTCGGTTGCGGGGATTGTGTTGGTCAGTGGGTTGTGGTTTGAGTGAAAGTGGTTTATTTGGTGGTGGGTTATTGTTTGATGGGTTATCACCTTCCATGATGAAAAGTGATGGGATTACGAACAAAGGTCACGAAGAAGGGGGATAGACTACGAGGAAGCTAAAATTGAGAAAAAAGCTTACTTGATAGGAATCAAGCAAGGGAACCTAAATGAGGTGGAAATCTAACTAGCTATTCTATTCCTCAGCAGCGGCGCCAAAAACTTGATACGCATACAACGCGCGTTCAGGGTCAAAGGAAAATTCCTTTTCTTCGAGCAAGTTTTTCAACCACCTAGGCAGTGAACCTAAGCATTGTAGTGTAGTATTAGGGATTTAGGGTAAGCCTCGGGATTGATATCGTTCTCTAGGGGAATAGGAATGCTAGTGAGAAATCACTACGCTAAGGTTGGGGTTGAGGAAGATTATTTTTTATCTTTTTTATATTTTTTATAAAATTGAAAGGTACGATCTCGGGGTATTGGATTTGGGGGGTGGTACTTCTACCGATTACTCTACTCTCTATTTATCTAATTAACTCAGCTAAGGGGTAGTCTATGTCTATTGATGTGTGCTCGTATGATGATTAAAAATGTGTCTACCTAAATACTATTACTCCCTAGTTATATTTTATTGATGGTTGAATTGTCACGTCCTTATTCTTAACGCGTTGTGTCTTCTAAGGTCGTAAGGTATGCTTTTCTCCCTAACTCTTTGAGAATACCTTAAGGTTATTGCCTACAAAATCTCTAGGATTCATAAACTAACTCTAAGGTTATCTTTGGATTTTTAGCCTACAATTACTCTAGGTGATTATAAACTAATGTTCACAAAGATTACTCAAGCATTAAAAACACAACGATGGCCTATTGCAATCCTAAGCCAATTACAATTAAGATAAGAAACAACCAATCAATATTCAATAACTAGGTTTCATAGATCTAAGCAAACACACAAGTAAATTAGCCGGACATGGTGAACATGCAAGCATACACACATACAATTGAAGACATACTGAAATCAATGAAGTAAATAACTTATCTTGTTGTAAAATAAGGTATGAGAACCCTAAGGTGCTGCCCAAGACAAACCAAAATCGTTTTAGGTTTTTACTCCACAAATCTACCTCTCTAAAAGTCTGAAAATCGAATTCTATATATAGATTTACAACTGCGACAACTTCACCTTTTAATTGTGCCATCGTCGGATCGCCGCCATTAGGGTTTCGTCTTCGCCAAGTCAACTTTAGGACGGCATCACGTTGTGGTTGTGACGCCGTTAGCTTCAACTTCTGACGCCGTCTGAATCTGGATCTAGGCCGTCTATGGTGAGAAATCTTCATGACGCCCTACTCTTTAAAGCCTGACGCCGTCAGGTACAAACTAGCAATTTCACTCCTGAGCCGTTGCAAATAGAGGGATGGCATCGCCCTTTGTCTGTGACGCCGTCGGGTGCACTTCCAACAGCTTGAGTGTCTTGATCTTGACTTTAGCCATTTTCTTCACATATTCACGCCTTTTCGTCCAAATAAGCATCATTCCAGCATTTTGCCTTTAAGAGACCTAAAAAGTCAAAAGGAACGAAATTAAGCAGTAACAGATATAAAAGTTGGCGATTAAGGGCTTAAATGACCCCTCAAAAGTGTACCTTTTAAATCCTTATCATATAACAAATGAAAAGATATGCTCAACAGATTATAATATGGGTATCTTACTCTAAAGAAAAGAGTAATAAAAGGGTTTAAACAGGTGGTCAACTAACCAGTATAGTTATTTGATAAACAAACATTTATAATGACATGGGAAATTTGGGTGAATCCTAATAATTCTAACTTTTTCGTTGGTTAAAGCCAATTACACCAAGTTTCCTTAATGCAATGCTCGTTCTTTGTGGAATAGATATACCAAGCCAAGTTCTAAAGTCTACATTAATCCACCGACACACTCATATTTGTTTGGAATTTGGGGTAAAATAGTGAAAACGAAAAGGTTTCAATTCTCACAAATAATATCAAAGGTTGTTGTGCGTGAGTTATGCTAGTAATGATCTACGAAGAACATGTGATCTTTTTTCAAATTTTAGCCATTTTAAATCATTTTTCATAGAATAAGACAAGTAAAATTCTAGCTACCTCCCTCACTTGAATTGTACAACGCCCTCGTTTTTTAATTGTGTTAGATATTGGATTTCATAAACACATAACAAATCAAAAATATGGTTCGAATGAGATGAAGTAATTTAGAGAGAGAAAGTAGTGTGGGAGCCTTTCTAGAGAGAGAAAGTAACAAAAGAAAGAATATTATTGAAAGGTCCAACCCTCTACCTTGGGAGGTAGAGGGTATTTATAGTTACATAATAAACGTCCTCCTTCGGACTATGGATCAGGCATACAGTGGGTAAAGACCCGTCCTTCCTCCACGGTGATGCACTAAACTAAATAACTAACTAAATAACTAGTAAATAACGTAATGTCTACGAGCTAACTTATGCTAGATTATATTTGGGGTGACCGATACTTCACTATGGAATTTTCTAATTCCTAACAATCTCCCCCTTAGGGAGGTCACCCCGTGTTTTACATTTCAAATCCTAGCATTCTATTTAATCTTCAGTCTTGAACTCGTAGACAGTAATTCTTCAACATCTGCATCTTTGTGCTTTAGCAGTGATTCTTTAAAGTCCGATAACTTTGTACTTTAAGTGGAGGCCTTTATACTGATCCACATCTTTGATGATCTTCGAGCTTTAATTGAGATCATCAGCCACAGTAAATCTCTGGATCACCCTTTATTGTGCTGCCATCATGTGAAGTTGTGACTTTCGGACCGACATGCTCACACTTTTTGGATCATGACATCTTTTCATCAGAGTAGCGGAAGCTTTACTGGTTCATGATATTTGCAGCATCGTAGCAGAAGCATAGTATAAAAATATCAGAACCAGGTTATGTAGATATGCACCAGTCATGATTTCTTCAATTAAGTGTGGATGCTGTGAGCATGCGGCTTTGGATTGACTCCTCAATTCTGATCAGCTGCAACCATACAAATGTACCTGCAAACAACAGTTAGCAATAAAACACACGAAAGTGTCTTTGATCACTTTCGTTGAATTGAGGTACACGGCCCACGGTTCTCCGTTGATCAGTACAAGTACTGCCTGTGATCAGGTATAATTCCGAAGAATCTCCTTGACAGGGTTTCACAGCTGTTCTAGATGTTCTCAAACCGGAACGTCTCAAAGAAGACAACACGGAGTGAGTGAACCAGCGAATTGAGATTCACTCATTGATGAAAATTGATTTGAAAATAATCGCGAATTGCTTGAAGAAAGAGTTTTGCAATACGACGAAGGTTTTATGAGAAAGGTCAATTTTCAATCAAAAATACTTTTTTGTATTTGAAAAAGAATACACATTCGACGTGCTAGAGAAAAGAAGAGATTCGTACATCGGACGGTTTTTCCAAAAGTATTTATTCAATCAGAGATACTTTTTGAGTTAGAAATATGAATACACATTCGACGTGCTAGAGAAAATAATGTTTGCACATCGAACGGTTTTTCCAAAAGTATTCGTCAATTCCAATCCTGGACCAAGATTGATTCACGAGTGAATCGCCCCATCGTTTCTATCCAATTGTCACAAGCTTGATCTTTAGAAAAGATCTCACATGTCACCCACCAAGAGCTTGTTTGATGTTGGCTCTAGAAGGATTTCCATCTTCATCGTGAATATTTACATATCACTCGGATGTTCTGGCAATACCACAAGGATAATGCGTAGGACTCTTGAAATATATTCTCACTTTCCACATTGTGTGAAACAGTGAGTCTTCATTAAATATGTCCTAATGAGATATTGTGGACAATCTCTTGGCTCTAGACTCAATAGTGCACATTTGGTTCCTATGCCGGAGACTAGGGAGAGGGTCTCCTTCTTCAATATCAACAAACTCTAAGAGAAAGTCGATAGATAATGTCGGTTCCCCGTGAGAATGAAACAAGTCCTTTTAAGAGGAACTTGAGTAGCTTGGGAAGTTTAGTGCAGTGCATCACTGGGTCCATGATGTCTTGTCTTCAATACCAGTGTTACCTTAGTAACCACCAGTAGCATATGAATTGAACCCGATTTCTGTCCTAAGGTTGAATTAATGGATGGCTATTTCTTTTCACCCTTATCTCATTTCATTCTTTTTCATTCTTCAACCCCTTCAGTGCTTACCAAGACTTCATAACTAGAACCTTGTTGGGTTTATTCCAGTTCTAGCTCTATCTCAGTCGGCACTCTTCCCATATCTCACTTTTCTCCTTTTTTTATCATACCTAAGGACTTCTACACTATCTAGTGGATTGTCCCTGGGTAGATCCCTCCGGCTCTGGCGGGATCGTGGGAACGAATACCTAACCTAACCATCCTTATAACACCATGCATAAAGTAAATTGGTCGGTCTTTTGGTATTGTTCTTTCCTTCTGTAAACCAATTGAAAAATCATTTGGAAAATCAATCAAGGTACTTTGATACGAGATCAAAGCATTTTGTACCTTAATAGTTTTGATCATTTAGAAAACCTCCCCCTCAACATGTGCATATGATTTAGAAATTGTTTAGCACATGGAGGCAAGAGGACTTTGAAATATTTTCTTTGATCATAATTTTCATAGAAAAAGCCATTTGATTTTCTTGTAAATTCTCCCCCTCAATATGTGCGTTGGATATTTGAAAATCATTTTGCACATAGAGGCAAGAGGTTTTTGAAGTACTTTTCACGATTGCCAATAAAAACCATTCGCTCCCCCTCAATATGTGCATCCATATATGAAAGAGTTTAGCACATATTAGAGAGAGCCAACACATTGAATCAAATGATCACCTTTTATCAAATTTTATATTAAATCACCAATTCTCCCCCGATAAAAAATATCAAACCCTTTGAGATTTTGGATCCCAAGTGATTTAATGAGGTTTAGAAAACATGGGAGAAAATGCACCTGGTTTAAATACTCTTCTGGTTTTTGGTTAAATGCTCCTCCTCAACATGTGCATTGTGTATTTGAAATCGTTTGGCACATGGAGGCAGGAGTGTTTTGAAACAATTACCCTTTAAAACCGATTTGAGATTTAAATCACGATCTCTCCCCCAATCAAAAATTTCAAACCAATTGAGATTTGTGATCCCAATTGATTAAAATCATTTAGAAAAGTTTTAGGGGAAAGACGTGGCAAGATTTAATTTTTGAAAAGTGACGGATAAGGACCATTTAAGACATTAAAGATTGTTAGTGTCAGGTATGATTATTTTAAGAGATCTTTAAGTAAAATAAAACAATTTCACAATCAAACAAGAACAGAAAAAAATTCATTTTGACAGATCCTTGAGTTTAAAAAAAATCATACCATGACATAACATTAAATCTTTAGATCACCACATTGTAACGTACAAACGGACTTGATAGATGAAATATCGTTTGAAAATATTTAATTTGAAGTCTCTTAAGATTTGACAGAATAAAGTCCGGTTGATTTCAAAACTTTGAATCCGATTTATTTTCAAAACAATATTTTTCCATTTTCAAAACAATATTTTTCAAAGTTTTAGAAAAATGGTATCATCACTATTATCCCTGCACAAAGATAAGTTAGGTGGTTAAGCTGCTTTTGTTGTTGTTGCTGAGGGTTGGAAGAAAACCGTCTGCAGATGCAGTGAGACTTCTTACGTTGCATTTTAATGCCAACTGAGGTCAAATTAAGCTCCGTTTCTTCACTTGCTGAAGAAAACCATCTGCTGATGCAGTGAGACCTCTTACGTTGCATTTCATGCCAACTCTCCATTGAAGTCAAATTAAGCTTCGTTTCTTCATTTGTCGACCCAAGATATAGTTGCCCTTTCCTTTAGGCATCCAATCATCATCAATAGTGGGATCCGGATCGGGAACATTCTTATATACCAATATACCTGCATACGTTAGTGAACACACATACAGATATATGGTGGTCGACATCACCCAAACAGCAATCGACTAATAAAAGTCAATTCAACATATCAATCAGATCATATAAAGGTATGGGATTTATGTGTTTATCAAACTCTAATCATCTAATCCTAACACTCACATCCTAGAAACCTAGTCCTTCAACATAGGCAATTATATTTTTCAGATAAGCACGTAGGATGATTAAAAAGCCCGATAGATGATATAAATTTGAAAACATTCTCCCCCTCAATCAATGACTCAATTTTTGAAAAGTTTAAAAGCGCATAAGTCATTGATTGAGTTTGCAAATTTTATAAACATTATGATACTGATTGTTTTTCAAGCAACTCATTTTCCACCATTTTTTAAAACAACAAATATTTTTCTGAAGAATTTTAGACGGAAAAACATTTGTGTAGGAACAGCAGTCCTTCGACATACTTTCCTCAAATAATTTTAGGATAAGCGCACGAAATATTTTGAAAAAATTGGTTTAGCGCAGCACTTTCCTTCCTTGAAGAGCGGGTTGCTATCGGAAATAATAGCAAGCCATAGTTTTAAGCACGGGTTACAGTCTGAAGTAACTGCAAGCCATTTTTTTTTAAGACATGATTAGAAAAGAATATTTATACCTTCTGTTCGAACTTCATCTAAAGTCCCGTGCCATTATTGAATGACATTTCTAAGACCGTAGATTTTATCGATACCAGAAGACATGTCTTGAGAAAACAATATTTTTGGTCTTTTTCAAAATTTTCTGATTTTTATGGGTTTTTGTTGATTTTATATTTTTCTATTTTCTTTTGTTGGTTTTATATTTTTGTATTTGGTTTTTGATAAATATTTACAAAGATAGAGAAATAGTTTAAGAAGATGATGATACGAGTACCGAGATAAGGAAATCGTTTAGCACTTTGTAGAAGATAGAAGTCATCATCTCTTAAACTTTCACCACCAAAGCTTTTGAGGCTCTTGAATCGTCGTCAGAACTTGAGCCTTCAGAAAGTGAGACTTTGGTAGCTTCCCCCTAAACCGACAAACTAAGAACAAAGACCATTTATCCAAGAAGTAGAAACGGACAAAAACGGTCTCATTGAATGAAGCTCAGCACCCCGAAGAACATGATAACACCAAAGTAACAAGTTGAAACATTGATCGTCTTAGTGGTTATCAAATCCGGAATAACTGATGAAGACCGATCACATGAACCTGTTGTGCGTCCCCGATGTACACATTACTCTTCGAAATTGACCAGTTGTCTTATTCAGGGGAACAATACATCAACATCTTCATTTTACTAAATGCATTCCAGTTATCTTCCATATAACCAATCAGCCCATAATGTACACAAGTACCCAACCAGAGTAGAGACAACAACATCACACTAACTGGTTGAATCACTGATCTCCTCTACGGATGTCAACTCTAGAATAACTGATTAAGCTCGATCACGTGAATATGTTGTCCGACCCTGATGTACACATATATCTCCCCTGATCATTGCGATCTCATCAGAATCATCATTATATTGTGTACATGAAGCACTAACCGGAAGCACTTTATCATAAATCATATAGAAGATGTCGATATGCAATATCATCTCACGAACCAAGTATTCTTTTCACATTTCTTCTAACTGAACGCTGAAGTAACACATACCAAAAGTCTCCAGAGACCATTTCCCCCAATTAGTTGGAATAATACACCAAAGGCTACGAGTTAAACACTGAGTTTCTCTACGGTTATGACCATTGTCTTTCCGGGATAACTTCAATCAGGTAGAAGTGTTAAGTTCATCATGTGTACTCGTTGTGCTTTTAGATATATGTCTCCTTCCCCCTTGCTGGTTTTGATACCTCAGATTCAGCAAAACATAATATACCCAAAAACTCGAAATCTTGTGAGAAGAACTCAAATAGCCCAAATGAATCCTGTGAGAATCAACTGCAACAGAAACTCTCTCTGACTATCTTTATCAACCCATATGTAGACAATTTTGAAGTGACCACTGATGAAGAATACCCGATATACCAAACTTGAAACTGAAGTCAAATTCCCACATTTGTATCTTAAGCTTGCACTTAATAATGGAAGAACGGTGTCGAGAATTTATGCTTCAAGCAAATTTCTAAGTATTCACTACTCAAGAAAAGTATGAGACATTAACACCTCTTGTGATTATCCACGCCGTCATATGAGTGTGACATTGAGTAAAACAAAGTAACTCCTAATAGTGATAGTTAACCAGGTCTTCAACCATCCACCTCGACTGCTGGTAACTAGATAACCCAAGACTTCAACTCAAATTCTTAAGCCCGAGCAAGTTATCAAATAAGAAAATGCCTTTGTGAATGTCAACTTCAACCTCAAATAAGTGATAAAAGAGTAACTTCGAAGTAATCAACTTGTGTCAAATGTCCAACACTTGAATAAACATACAATCGGATGAACATTGAACCACTGAATGAACCGGAGCAAATGATTCCTCAACATCAATGCATTCTTCCTCAAGGTATACATGTAGAAGCTGATCTGGAAGAATTACCAAAAATGTCTTCTAGCGGATGATGTAGTCATTTTCCTTAATGTTCATGTGGTTGATATATAGCGTGCACAATGAGAGGAACAATAATCCGTGAAGATTTGGCAAAGGAATACCAAAGAGCGGATCATTATTCAGTAGTGCAACTACAATATCATGATAGTCATTATCAACGCCTTGTGAAGTAACTGGAGATAAGGTTTCTTGAGAATTCTGAGAAGTACTTCTTAGATGGTGAACCAGTTGAGTCTATAGGAACCGGAGCATGAGCTTCAGAAGCTGGATGATCAACATTCGTCGGAGGTTGAAAGTACTCATCAAACATATCTTTGTAAAACAATGAATCCCAAACAATGAATCCCTCCCAAACAATGAATCCCAGTTATCCTTAGTAAGTGAAGCATTAGGCGTTGAAGGAGAGTCACATGACCATAAATCAAGCATCCATCAACATGTAGTATATGCACTCTTCTCCCCCTCAAAAATTGCATCCGAAGTTGCCATTTTTGATTTGAATAAGTGAATAAGAATATACACCAATGAACGTAGATCCACTTGAGGGTTGAAAGAGCGTGGAAAAACATGAAGCTTGTTGATGAAGAATGTCGATGAGAATGGTCATAAACATGAAGATTTCTCTTCTTTTGAAGATAAAGCGCACTGAAGCGTACACCTTTCTTTTCTATGAGGAACGGGGCCTTAAGTGTTATCTGCAGACGCCATAATGATGAAGTACGAGGCCTGAACTGATTTGAACAGACGTCATAGCCGAAAGAATATCAAGATTGAGTTACTTGAACCCGTGAGTTACGATATATCAATCCTTGTGTTATCCATACTTTAAACCAGTCCATGTATTGAAGGATCGAAGTATCTGCAACTGAGTAAGGACTACCTGCACTAACATTACAAGCTTGATTGCATATATATTGGTTAGTGACATTAGTATCCAAACCCTTTGGGGTTTCACGGTCAACCTTGATTTTGTCATCAGAAAACAGCTTTCCGGTAGGCATCCACCTAAGTCCAACATCCTTAAACATTTTACCAGACGGAATCCACTTATGGCAAGGTCTAGGATTGTTAGGCTTCTTATGCATAGTGGAAGACTTATCATTATTCCTAGTTTCCAAAGATTTAGCAGTTGGGATCCATCTAGATGAAGTTTTAGGTTTGTTTTGCTTCATAACATGTTGAACCTTAGCCATGTTAGTAGCCTTAGTGGATTGTACCTTAGTATGTGAATTAGGAAAATGTTTCTTATTCGGAAAAGACTCAGAAATTCTTGGTTCATTTTCTACATGCTTAGCATTCTTCTTCATATAACTACTAGTAGTGCCTTGAAATCTCGTGGAATGCATCACCCTAGGTCTTGCACCTAAAATTCCGTCTTTTCGAATCTGTGCCTTTTTTCTAGCTTTTTCTAGATAATAGTTCTTCCACAAGTCATTCATATCATATGAATTATGGGTTTTAATGCTTGGTTTTGACACTGTTTTTGAACTAATCCTAGAGGTGCTGAGAGTAGAAGTGGCTACATGTTGAGGGTTAACGGAGCTAGAAGCCTTATTCTTAGGTAACTCAGGTGAAGTGACTGGTTTTGACAAAAGTTGTTTCTCATCAACTTGGGAGGCAAACCGTGTTTTTGAAAATTTTGGTCTTTCGGATATAAACGCAGTAGGCTGCCTAACAACGGACCGGTTTCTAATGGGATGAGAAACTGGTTTCCCCAAGGTTGATGGTTTTGTAAACTTAGTGTTCACACTTTTCCCTACAGTTTTCCTAAGCTCATTTTTTAGGGCAACAATAGCGAAACTCTTTTCCTGAAGTTGAGCTTTGAGATCATCAATTTTTGCTATCAAAGAGTTTGTTTGTTCTGTTGACTTAGTTCTAGCTTCTTTGACAGAGTCACTTAGTTCTATGTGATGCTTTCTCAAAGACTCATTCTCCTTTAGTAATTTGGCCACACAAACCGCTAACTCATCATTTCTCATTTGAATATCATCAATAGCATTAACATCAGAATTACTTGTAACCAAATTACTTTTCACATGCATATCAGAAATATGTTTCTTCAAATTGTTGATAGTTGACTCTTTGTTTTGAAGCTGAGCTTTCAAAGTGTTAATTTCAAAAAGTTCACGGAATTCAGGAAGTTCCGGATTTTTACATGGTTTGTTAAGTTGAAAACTTTCTTCTTTACTCTGTATCGCAATTTCAAGTGAAATGCAATGTTTTTCCAGTTTTGAGAATTTGTTTGAAAGTTCATCAAAAGCCTTTTTATCAACCATATCATTTGTTTTGAAATTATTAGACTCAGCCTCAACCAAGGAACATTTATCAGAATCATGTTCAGCATTAAGATCAGTATGTTTAGGTACATTAGCAGATGCACTATGTTGAACAGTTAAGTGTACCTCATCACATGACACCTGCTCAATTTTTGGTCTGATATCTGCATCCACATCATGTGTAACAAGAGTCACTGGACCGCTGACTGTGTCAAGCTTATCTATCTCTGAGCCTCTGTATTCAGTGTCAACTGATCCATCATCTGGTGCTTTACCCGACTCATCATTATTTGTTGTCTCTGACATTCTGCATGCAGCAATACCAGATTCTTCAACAGATACATTACCCAACTTATCACAACTATCTCTCAACTGCACCAGACACTCATCTACTTTTTCATCTGTCTGAGTAACTTACTCAATATACTTCTCCACATTCTCCATGAGATGGATAAGTGTCTCTGTGAACACACTAATTTCCATTCTAGTGTGTCTCTTGAAAGACATCTCAGTCATGTCTTGATCATAATCTGATGTAAATTCCCCACTGATGAATGACTGAAATTGGTTGTGGATCACTTGAAGTGCAGCACTGGAACTATCCTTTTGAACCTTTTCTTTATCAAGTTGTTGTTCCAATTGTTCTAAGTTCAACAGTAATGTACCCGTTAATGTGGATAAATCTTGATGGAAAAGGGCAATACATGTTCGTTCCGTTGTTGTGGGTAGAAGTAACATGAGGTGAGAGTGAAGTTGTTGATAGGGTATAATGCAGTATTCCTTTTGCATTGCATTCTGTACCATTAGCAGGTGCAATTCATTCTCATTGTACTCAGAACGTGAAGATCTCACATCCTCATTGATTAATTCAAACATCTTTAACCGTTCAGTGTAGCATACATTATCATTGTTGTCCACAGCATCATACAATTTAAGTACTTCTGAAATCACTGGGTCAGTAGTGAAAGACATGATGTTGTAGTATGCACGGGATTTTACAAGTCTATGATTTAAACCGAGAAATAGATTCTTTCGCGGGATTTTACAAAATCAAGAAGAAACCGTGATATAATGACCAATAGAACGTGTTAAGATAACTGATGGACCGACACAATGATAGAGGATTATGTGTTAGGAGTGATGCTTGTTTAAAGGATTAGCTGAAGTGTTATTTGGTTGTGAATTGGTTTTGTTAATGCACGTTTTTACGGTGAAATTTAGGTCTAAAAACTTAAAAGCTCAATAACTTCCTTTCGGAGAGGATTTGGGCCTCGAAAAATTCGTTTCACGACTTTGGGGTGAAACCTCACAATATTCAGCCTGTTCCGGTCGTTTTGACAGGTATTTCGCTGAAAACGGAGTTACGATTCAAAAGTTATGGCCGTTTGAAGTTTTGACGTAAAAAGTCAACTTTTGGTCAAACCGCTTCAATCAACTCGCATCCAGGACAACTCGCTTCCAAGACAACTCGCTTAAACGACAACTCGCTTAAGGTACAACTCGCTTCCAAAGCAACTCGCTTAAATGACAACTCACTTAATTTACAACTCGCTTAAACAGACAACTCGCTTAATAGTCAAGTCGCATAATACAACTCGCTTCAAAAAGCAAGAGGCTCAACTCGCATAAGCTGTCAACTCGATTTCAAAGCAACTCGCTTAAACGACAACTCGCTTAAGCTGACAACTCGCTTAATATCCAAGTCGCTTTAGAACTCAAGTCGCTTAAAGAAACAACTCGCTTAGAACCCAAGTCGCATAAAGAGTCAACTTGCTAAATAGCTAAGTCGCATATACCAACTCGCTTCCAATAACAAAGCAACTCGCTTCGAAGAAACACAACTCCGAGGCTCAACTCGCTTCGTACAACTTTCAAAAATAACCACTTTATCAATCAAAAACAACCAAACCACAATGATTTAAGCCTTCCAATTCAAAACCTAAACACATATGATGATCCTACACACAAAAATACAAACAAAATTCAAACTTTAACACTAGAGATGATCCAAATGATGCAAAGTACTCTAAACTCATTCAAACCCAAAAACCTTATGAAACCCACTAGAAATCCAAGAACATGAAAGATGAGTGATCAAACCATGGCTCTTGATACCAATTGTTAGATATTGGATTTCATAAACCATAAACAAATAAAAAATATGGTTCGAATGAGATGAAGTAATTTAGAGAGAGAAAGTAGTGTGGGAGCCTTTTTAGAGAGAGAAAGTAACAAAAGAAAGAATATTAGATTGAAAGGTCCAACCCTCTACCTTGGGAGGTAGAGGGTATTTATAGTTACATAATAAACGTCCTCCTTCGGACTGTGGATCAGGCATACAGTGGGTAAAGACCCGTCCTTCCTCCACGGTGATGCACTAAACTAAATAACTAACTAAATAACTAGTAAATAACGTAATGTCTACGAGCTAACTTATGCTAGATTATATTTGGGGTGACCGATACTTCACTATGGAATTTTCTAATTCCTAACAAATTGAATACATAAAGTTAAGAGGGTAGAATTAGAAATGGAAAAATCCCCTAATATTGCTCGGACTGATCCTCCAAGGTTAGAATGTGAGCAACTTTTTATGTTCTAGGAAAAAGTGTTGCTTGTATCCCAGCATGGCTATGCAACACCTAGAGTGACAGAATGTGTAAACCACCACTTTTTTATACTTCACCAAACTTGTAGATATATGAAACAATAGCATAAAACTACTTTTGTAGTGTTAGAGGGTTAGGAAAAATTTCAAGAAAGTCGTGTCCAGATCCGGAGAATGATACGGTGTAATCCATTAATTGGATACGCCGTATTGGTCAGGCTGGGGTAAAAATACCTTGCTGATGTAATATAGACTTCTGTTCATACACCATATCTCTGAGATTGGATACGCCGTAATGAACAATCTGTATGGAAAAACAAATTATTGGTCAGGGCTTGAATACGTCATATCCCAAAACAGGAATACGCCGTATCAAGGGCCTGACAGGTAGTTTATAAAATAAAAATCTTAAAAATGCATAAATACTAATGACGGATGGAGGTTGAGGATAGAACATGTTCGGTCCCTCGCCCTTATCTCCTTCTCCGGAGACTGCAAATGATGGGAATCCTATCGATAAAGAAGAGGTATAAGCATCGCCTCTCGATCCAATCCGTCTTCCCTGGCCTCCCCAAAACACTCTTGATAAGAAAGAGACCTCCCGCCATTGAGAAGAGATCAAAAGTATGGGTCCCCTCGATCACCCTCCCTTGAAGCTGAACTGGTCAAGAGAGATGAACCCGCACCACATTTTATAACCTTCGAACCGAAAGCCCCAACTAGAGATGGAATTCCAGAACCTAAACCACTCCGTTGAGAGCTCCGTGACTCAACAAAAGTACGGATTTTGAGAGTGGAGTACACCATATCCAGTAGTTGGATACGCCGTATCTACTCTGTAGAAAGAACAGTAATCTAATAAAAGAAAAGAAAATTGAAAAACATTTCAGGTTGTCTCCCTGAAGCACTGTTGGTCATTTCTGAGTCGTTCAAGTTCGACTATCTTCCTCCTTACGTCATATCTTTGAGAATTATATATTATTCTCCTTCTATTACAATCTTCTCCTCATAATACTTTTTTAACCAATGTCCGTTGACTTTTAAACTTTCCACTTCACCTTGTGATATTTCAATAGCTCTATACGGGTAGATTCTTCTAACCACATATGGTCCGGTCCATCTGGATTTTAGCTTTCCTGGGTACATCTTCAAACGAGAGTTAAATAAAAACAATTTATATCCTACATTAATATTCTTATTTTCTCTATATATTAGCATCATGCCATTTTTTTTTCTTTATATATGCAGTTATTGTCGTATGCTAAAGTCCTAAGTTCATCAAACTTGTTTAATTGCATAAAATGGTTTTTCCGAGCTCTATGTAAATCCAAATTGCAATTTCTTAATGCTCAATATGTATTATATTCTATTCTTACTGTTAGATGACATGCCTTTCCATAAACCATTTGATAGGGTGTGGTCCCTGTTGGAGTTTTAAAAGCATTTCTGAATGCCCAAAGAGCATCATCGAGCTTTACAGACCAATCTTTCCTATTATTGTACGCCGATTGTTCTAATATTCATTTTATCGCTCTATTACTAACTTCATTTTGTCCATTAGATTGGAGGTGATATGAAGTGGAAAGTCCATGAGTAACCCCATATTTTCTTAGGGATTTCTCCATTTGAACATTACATAAATCTGTTCCACTATCACTAATAAGAGCTCTAGGAACACCAAACGTAGAGAATAATCTCCGTAAAAACTTAATTACCACACGAGCATCATTAGTAGGAAGAGCTTGTTCTTCAACCCATTTAGATACATAGTCAACCGCCACTAAAATATATTTATTTTTATTTGATTCGGGTAATGGTCCCATAAATTCGAGTCCCCAAACGTCAAATATGTCACAAAACTGAATGTCTGTTCATGGCATTTCTCCTCTAGAGGTAAGATTTCCAGAGCGTTGAAAAGCATCACAGCTTTTTATGAAAGTGTCTGCGTCTTTGAAGATAGTGGGCCAATAAAATCCACTTGTGAATACCTTTTTTGCTGTAGGGGATGCCTCGTGGTGCCCTCCGCTTGGCCCAAAATGACAATGTCTAAGAATGTCAATGATTTCATTTCCAGCAACACATCTTCTAATAATACTTTCCGCACAGTGCCTGAATAGATATGATTCGTCCCAATAATAATGTTTTACTTCAGAGAAGAATTTTTTTCTTTCATGATATACCAAATTGGGGTTAACAATTTTAGAGACAATAAAATTGACATAATTGGCGAACCACGGAGAGTCCTCCTCATATGTTATGATCAACATAAGAGATTCATCTGGGAATTCATCTTTAATTCTTTCTTCATTTAATGACTCTAGATTAGGATTTTCAAGCCGAGATAGGTGGCCGGTTGCCAGATTTTCTGCTCCTTTTTTGCTTTTATTTCGATGTCAAATTATTGAAGTAACAATACCCATCGAATAAGTATTGGTTTAGCATCTTGTTTATTGAATAGCTTTTTAGTGCTGAATGGTCAGTAACGGCAACTGTTTTTGATAAAATTAGGTAGGACCTGAATTTTTCGAATGAAAAGACCATAGATAAGAGTTCTTTCTCACTGGTCGAGTAGTTTTCTTGTGCTTCGTTCAAGGTTCTGCTTGCGTAATAGATTGGCTTAAAGTGTCTGTCCATCTGTTGTCCTAAGACAACGCCAACTGCGTAATCGCTAGCATCGCATATTAATTCAAAGGGTAATTCCCAACTGGGGCAATAATGATAGGAGCTGAGGTCAGTTTATCTTTTAAAATATTGAATGACTTCTTGCATTTGTGAGAGAAATTGAATTTTTCTTGTTTAGTAAGAAATTGGGTCATAGGTTTAGCCAGCTTAGAAAAATCTCTAATAAACCTTCTATAGAACCCAACATGTCCAAGGAAGCTTCTGACGCCTTTCACATTAGTAGGATAGGGTAATTTAGCTATTGTGTCAACTTTGGATCTGTTGATTTCAATGCCCTTTCTTAGAGATGTTGTGTCCTAGCACAATCCCTTCTCTTACCATGAAGTGACATTTTCCCAGTTTATGACAAGATTTGATTCTTTACATCTAGCGAGCATCTTCTCTAAATTTCTTAAACAATGATCAAAAGAATCACCGAATACAGAGAATTCGACCATGAAAACTTCCATGAAATCCTCAACCATATCATATGATAAATTGCAGTCATGCATCTTTGAAAAGTCGCAGGTGCATTACTTAATCCGAAGGGCATTCTTCTATAAGCAAAAGTTTCATAAGGATAGGTAAAATTTGTCTTTTCCTGGTCGTTTCCTAACAGTCGTTCAAGCTTTTGATATATAAATGGAAGAGGAAAGTGATCCTTGCGAGTTGCGTCATTAAGTTTGCAATAATCAATGCAAACCCTCCATCCTGTAACAGTTCTTGTAGGAATCAACTCATTTTTTCATTAGTTACTATAGTCATCCCTCATTTCTTTGGAACAACGTGGATTGGGCTAACCCAAGGGCTATCTGATATAGGGTAGATCAATCATGCATCTAACAGTTTCATTATTTTTTCTTTAACGATGTCTTGAAATTTAGGATTCAATCTTCGTTGTGGTTGTATTAAAGGTTTATAAGTTTCTTCCATAAGGATTTTATGTGTAAAATACGAAGGGTTAATCCCTTTTATGTCAGAGATGTCCAAGCAAGGGCTTTCTTATAACATTCTAGAACTCTTTTTACCGATTCCTTTTGTACGTTGTTTAGCACTGAATTAATTATGACATTATTGTTACAATTATTATTCTTCAAGTAGGTGTATTTTAAATGAGCAGTAAGTTCTTTAAGTTTTATTTGTGGCTCTTCACAAGCTTCAGCAGAATAAACAGAGGCTTGTTCATCGGGTCGGTCAAGGCTAGTAAAAGGGCCAATTTTGGGGTTTTGTAACATTCCAAAGTTTAAGAATTCGATTTATTGCTTTGTTCACGTCCCCATCTTCGAGGGATTCTTTGTCGATGGTTCCTTCTATTTGATTACCCCACTAATTTTTTTCAAATTCGCAGACAACGGATCATAAGGAAGAAGGTCATCCACGTATTCGCTAACTGTTTCATCAATAAGGTCAAAGTTGTAGAATTCGTCATCAGAGTAAACCCCCTACGGGCGGTCGTCTGTCGTCGTAAGCATAGCATTTCTGGTCGAACCCGCCTAACCCAACTAAGAAGAACCAACCCTGACAAACACATCTTTTTCCTTTGGGGAGGGTACTCCAAGTAGTGGGTACCTCGTAGGACCTCGACCCAAGTGGTTGAAGGATTTTTCATAGAATGGTCAATATCAAATATTATCTTTTCCTTCCCAACTTCTATTGATATATATTTATTAAAAACATCAATCATAGCATGTACAGTTGCCAAAAAGGGTCTTCCTAATATTATCAGGACCCTGGTGTCCTCGGGCATGTCCAAGATTAAAAAATCGACTAGGTAGATGAATTTGTCTACTTTAACTAATACATTTTTGCTAATGCCCTGCGGGTATTGAACAGATATTCTGCATGTTCAAGACACATCCGTGTTGGTATTAGCTCACCTAATCCTAACCTTTCGTATAATGTAAAGGGCATCAAGCTGATGCTTGCCCCTAGGTCGGCTAGAGCGTTATTAATCAAAAGGCCTCCAATTCGAAAAGGAATAAAGAAGATGTGGAAAACTAGAAGGGGGTTGAATAGTTTTGCCGATTTTAAGTTAGTTTCAAAAACTTTAGATTCGATATTATATGAAATCGTATGGATGAAGAGAAAGTATAGATCTAATGGTAATGCAAGTAAATAAAGTAAAGTAAAGGATAGAAATGACACAACCGATTTATAGTGGTTCGGCTACAAGGACACCTTCCTTGCCCTACTCCACTCCCCGAGTCACCTACTCGAGAGTTCAAGCACTATGTCAACAAACTCCTTCAACTTGGCGGAGAAGCCTTCACAACGTTGCTTACACCTTTTTCCGGTACAAAGCTAAATACCGAGTTTGTAACACGGTGGACCAAACCAACACGACTATTACACAACAACTATGTGAAATATCAAATACAAGATCTTTCCTACAGAAATCTTGTGGGGGAACAAATCAACCAAGGACCCCTTGCTTGGATGACTTGTATAATGCTCGTGATCTCGCCTTAGAGAAGGACCTATATGAGAATCACTAAAGAAAGAAAAAAGAGCAACTCTCTAGATCAAGTGATCTTTTGTTAGAAGAGAGTAAGAGTATATGAGAGATTTAGGAAGAAGAGAGGTGAGTTAGAATGAAGAAATGACTCTCTATTTATAGGCAAAACTTGCCACTGTTCCCCGGATCCCACGGATCCCTCCCTTAAGAGATCCGTCTAGTGTAAACCTAGGGATCCGTGGGACGCTCCTCTTTGCCCATGGGTTTTTTGGTTATGGGTCATGGGTCATGGGTCATGGGTTATGGGTTGGTCCATGGGTATTTCATTAGATACAATGTATCTAATAGATGCAATGCATCTAGTCAAATGGGTATGGGTTAATATCATGGGTTATGGATATGATCCATGGGTTGTGATTTTTACCCATCCTAATAAACTGTTGCAACAAATGATTTATTACACCAATTTTTATTAAATGACTATATGTAAATGCTTTACAAAAATAACATGTATCCTTATAATTTTACTTATGATAACATTATATTTTTTATCAACAAAACACAAAGAGATCGTAAAATATTAATAAACGTTTTTACGGTTTATTTGTATTAACTAAAGCTTCCATGATCTTTTTTGTTAGAGGGAAGCCTATTGAAGAGAAAGCTGAGCATCTTTCATTCATAACGATTTTTGATGATTCCTCAAGCTTAGATTTATTAGTTAGGAGATCTTTCATAAATTTAGCATACTTAGGAATTTGGACCAATGCTTAAACAAAAGGAATGTTGATATGCAATTGTCTCAAGTTTTCAAGAAATTTCTTTTGCAATGCCTCGTCGTTTTTCTTTTTTATCCAACCGGGATAAGGTACTAGAGGTCTTAATGGCTCAGGATGTGGCTCATATGTAGGAAATGTTTCACGTTTTACTTGTTCTCTAGTGACCTTGTGAGGAATCATGTTAACAATTTCAAGCAAATCATTTTGAGCTTGTACAGGATAAGGTGGCGGTTAAGTTGCTAACCCGCTTCTAGTTGTGATAGCTTTTAGATAATTTGGTTCGCTGAGTTTGTTTAGAACCTGTGTTAAGTTACTTATTTCTTTTTCAATTCTGAATATTGCCTCCCCGTGTTCTTTAAAAATTGTTTCGCTAGAGTTTTTAAATTCCTGTAACATTCTTAGGCTTTCTTCATATCTTTTACTTGATTCATCCCTTAGCTTATCGAGATTGTTTTCAAGAGCATTCATGCGCTCTTTATGAAAAGAAGGATCTGAATTTACATAAACAATGACTTTTTTTTCAGGTTTATGGATCCTTTCTATCTCTTTTTCAATTTTGCTAAGTTGCATTGTTATTGAAGCTACCCATTGCTTCTCACTCTCTTTCGAAGTTTTCTCATGCCAGACTTGGGAATGATCAACCATTTCCGGAATTACTCTTCTGGCAGCAGTTGGGGTCTTTATAGATGTTTATGATAATTTGCGAATCGCAAAGTGGATGCTGGGGGGCATTTACAAAGAAGTGTATTATATCTCTCCCAAGCATTATACATGGTTTCATTAGTTCTTTGCTAGAAACTATAAATTTATTTTATTCGTTGAGCGATGAGAGATGTCGGGACATATTTATTTAGGAATTTTGCTTTTAAATCCTCCCACGCGACAACACTTCTTAGTGTTAGGGATTTAGCCCAACGATGAGCCTTACCAGTCAACATCATAGGAAAGATTCTGAGTAAGATTTGATCCTTAGTAATACCTGGTTGATGAAAAAGATCTATTATTTCGAGAATTTTTTCAATATGTTTGTTATCATCCTCATAGTTCTCTCCAATAAAAGTTTTTTTCCTGATTTCTTTGAGGATTTGGCTTTGTACTTCAAACTCGATTGTCTCACCAAAGGTTGGTCTCACAATTCCAGGTTTTCGTTATGAACACGATTCATATATTTTTCAATAGATTCAGGTATTACTTCTTCCTCAAATAGGTTGAAAAGAATATTTTCGGTGTTAGGTTCGGTGAAAATGTCAGTTCTAGATGAAGTATGTTCAATTTTGGTTTCAGATTTAGAAATTTTCCTTCTAGAGTGGAATTCACGATCAGGTTCGTCAAACGGTGGGGGAAGGTCAGATTTTGAAGTCCTAGTCATTGAAAATAAAACTAATCCTTAATATGCAAGCTAAAATATTTTTGGAGTTACTGTTCACCCAATACGCCGTATACAGAAAAATGTATATGCCGTATTCAATCTTAAAACAATATGCAATATCCCAGTTTCTCAAAACGAATACTGAAATTAAAATTGATACGCCGTATCAAAATAATCAATTGCCCTATAGATTAGCAAACTACGGAATTAAAAATTAAACTAGAAATAAGAAAAAGAAAATGAAAATGAGAATTAAACTAGACAACTAATCTGTTTCAGCAGCAAATACGCCGTAGGATGGAAAGCAATATGTCGTATCTGAGTATCAAGCAATACTCTGTATCCAATAGAAGTAAATACGCCGTATACCTAACCTGAGACCGAAAACAGTTAACAAACACAGAAAACACAAAAACAAATATAAACAAATAAAACCTAACTAAACTACCAAAAATACAAAACACACTAAATTAATCCTAAAACTAAACTATTCTCCGACAACGACGTAAACAACTTGATGTGTGTTTCGTTGTAGGTATTTGTTAATACAAATAAGCCATAAAAACGTTTATTTATATTTTACGTTCTTCTAATGTTTTGTCGATAACAAACGTAAAATCATTTTAACGAAACAAATAAAATACGTAAATGGTTTGAACTAATAGTTTCTAACATATTTACATTTTCACATAAAACACTAAAACAAGTATAAGTGATTTTGTGATTTAATATTACATATGTACAACAACTAGTGTTTACATATTTGGGTAAAATATACACATAACTAGTATGTAGTATATTGGGTAATATAAAATGGGTAGAAACTTAAGTATCATAACCCATTAACCAAGTACATTGAATGTAGTTGGGTACAACCCAAAGCTCATGACCCATGGAGCTTGACCCATAACCCATTGCATGACATCATGCTTATATCATATATGGATAATATCCATAACCCATGGTTTTGACCCATACCCATGTGACTAGGTGCATTGCACTCAAGAGATACATTGTATCTAGCTAAAGACCCATGTATCAACCCATGACCCATGACCCATAACCAAAATACCCATGGGTAAAGAGGAGCGTCCCACGGATCCATAGCTTTACGCTAGACGGATCACTTGTGGGAGGGATCCGGGGAACAGTGAACATTTTCCTCTATAAATAGTGAGCCATTTCTTCATTGTTCCTCACCCCTTTCTAACATACTTTCCCTTAGAGTTAAAAACTCTTTAACCTCAGATCCAAGAGATCTATGTTTGTAGTTTTGTTTTTGAGTGATCTTCTAGGTTCCTCTTAAAGGCGAGATCACCACCTTTGAAGTCGAGCAAGCTCAAGTCCATGAGTTGCCATGCTTCCTCATCAAAAAGACTACTGAAGTCTTCTTGTTGATGATTGTTTTTCTTTTCTAAGAAGTGTTGAATACATTTTTGAAAGGTGTCTCAAGTGTCAAGACGAAGATATTAGTGAAGGGTATCTTTCGTCCATATCATAAGCACTTGTGGCAGGTGCTTAGAAGTCAAGACACAAGACATTAGTGAATGGTGTCTTGAAGATCTAGTTAAAGGCATTAGTGAAAGGTGCCTTAGATGTACATTCGATATGGTGTGTTTCGATGTACAAGATAGATTAGTACTAAATCCAAGGATATTGATATCCTTGATGATGTTGTAAAAAGGAGTTGATCTCCTTTTGGGATTAGTCGTTGGTGTAGTGTTGGGTAGTAGTTCCTCCATTGCAATGGAACTAGGTGCTTAGCCTAGTACCTAATAAAGGGTAGGCGACGTTGTGTAGGTGTGGTTCACCTTGGTGTGAAAGAACTAGGTACTTAGCCTAGTACCTGATAAAGGGTAGGCGGCGTTGTGTAGGTGTGGTTCACCTTGGAGTGAAAGAACCAGGTAGTTAGCCTAGCACCGGAAAAAGGGTAGGTGACGTTGTGAAGGCTTCTCCGCCATAAGGAGATTGGTGTAGTGATTACGAACTCTCGAGTAGGTGACTCGGGGAGTGGAGTAGGGCAAAGAAGGTGTCCTTGTAGCCGAACCACTATAAATACTCGCGTTGTGGTTTTGTGCTTCTTACTCTTATCTTTTCATTACATACCTTTATATGCTTGCTTATCAACATCCAACACACACATCCAAATAGATTGACATAAGTCGATCTAAATAAATTAAAAGGAAGTTTTAATTGGCAAAACTATTCAACCCCCCCCCCCCCCCTTCTAGTTTTCCACAATTGGTACCAGAGCTTCGTTACCAAGTTTCTTAAAGTATATTGTACTTTAAAAACTTGATACGATCCATGGTTAATTGAAAACTACAAAGAAATTTTATCATAAAAACAAACACCATGTTTTTTAAAACTATATGTTTGGATGTTGATTTGATGACAACATTTTTCTTATTTACTTTTTCACTTAATTGCACTAATCCTCTTTGTCATGTTGATTAGTCAAAGCTCACATCTATCAAGCCATATGATTTGCCTGATAATAAAGATTACCTTCCCTAAGAAGGTATCTTAAGCATAAAGGAGCTGGAATTGTCTTCTGACATTTGCTGTGTCATTTGTAAAGACATTCCTAAATGCATTTGAAGTATGACTTTCCACTTATCTCTAAATGATATTAGTTTAATAAATAAGTGTGATTACTTGGGTATTTATTTGAGTAGCTTTCGTGTATACACATGTTTTACATATAGCCTCATTAGGAAGTTTTTTTTTCTCACATACGTGTTACCTTTTCGTCCAAAGTCGGGGATTATATAATTTATGTTTTATTTCATCTAATCCAAAAATCATATCTTTCTAATAATAAAACACGAATCTCAAAAATTCCTCTTTTCCTATAAATACTCCCACCGTCATCCACTCCATCAAATCCCCACTTTTTCAAATCTTCCAATTTCAAAAATTTCCTCTCATTCAAAACTTCATCTTCCTCCCCAATTCATCTCAACCGAAACCAAGAAGGATCGTCTTCAACATGGTTTACAACGCCCTCGTGCTCATCGTCTTAACACTCATCACTCTTGTGTTCCCAATGACGAAGTTCTCATACTGAGACATTTACATTGTTTTGTTAATCTACATTGGGGTTATATACCCAATCCTTTGTATCATTCTTAGCATCGAAATAAAATATTACTAATAGTCTAGTTTATCTAGGTTATTATCATAATGTGTTTATCATTTTTTTATTTCATTCTCTCGTGATACATTAGAAGTCATGTATGCATGCTAAAAGAAAATATAGAATAAAACACATATCTTGATATAAAACTATGAGATCTAAAAACCTATGTTTTTGTTCATCATGAAATCTGTTTCTATAACTACAGATCGATGGATCCCGGAAGATACACTAGCCGGATCCCTTTTGAAAGGGAACCGTACTACTGGAGAACAGTTTTTCATGCAAATTAAAAACCACTTTTCTTTTAAAAGTAATATTCCACTAGAATGTCAAAAACCATAAGTGAGTTAAGTGTCATTATTGTTAAAAGCCATTGTTAATAAAAATCTAGTAAAAACATTAGATAATCATTGGTTGACCACAAACATCACTTTCTATTAACTCATCATTCCACGAAGGACGTATTGTAGACACCTCTCTACAATTCGAAGAAGGTATCAATACCTCCTTCCGAGCCATAGGACTAGAATGTCTTCTTGAAATCAACGAGAAGATATGTCCAAGGTTCATAATGGAATTCTTCCGTCAAGTTGAACTCGTTCGTAACGAGGATCGCTCTCTATCTCTTTGGTTTTATATCAAAAACCAAAAGTTTACTTTAACCCTTGGGCATTTTGCTTACATCCTCCGGATTCCAAATCATGGACAATGCGCCTTCACTGAAGATTGGTCTCTTGATTCTCTCTTCAACTTTCGTGAAGAAAATAGTCCATATTGTTCACACATACCCTCCCCGGAAGATTTAAATCGCATATTATGCAAACCTCGACCATATTACTCCGATCCAAACATTATCTTCACACGGGACATCCGAGAAGAGTACAAGCCCCTTGCACTCATCCTACGTGAAAATGTTTGGAGTCTTAGGGGAAATCGAGAAATCCTTCCCGCTTGTTGTGCTCACATAATGTATTGTTTGCTAACACAACAACCATACAATCTCGCCTACTTCTTCGCAAGGCGAATTGTAAATCTCCAAGGCTCCAAGAATAAACTCATCCCTTATGGAATGTTCTTGACGCGCCTCTATCATAATGTCATGCATTTTCATCCTCAATTTCAAAGTCCGTTGTACGTACTTGTGAACAAGATGATGGAACCGCTAAACATATCTCTCATGAAGACTTTCTTCATTCTTGATTCCACCAACACTCATCAACCACGTGATGATCCTTCTAGCGAAAACGCTCAAGGAACTTAGTAGTATTTCAAATAGGATCAATCCTTTTGTACTCGTGCTTTATCAATGTAATCCAATTTCCTTCATGAAATAAAACATCTTACATTTGATATCCTAGTTTTAGAATCTCTCAAACTGACCTTGGACTATAATGCATTATCAAGATCATTGCATACCTTTAGTAAAGGTTCTGCTTAGCAGATGGACGGATCCCTACCCTTAAGGAACCGTGGGATCCGGCAAACAGAAAATGCAATTGCAAGCATTATATTTCAAACATATCCTTAGAACACCTCACACTAAGTTACACATAGTGTCTTAAGGCAAATTAAGTCCTTATCAAGTTAAGTAGATCCTTCCTACTCACATATAACTCACCTAGATCACACTCAAAGACGCTTGTAGATCTATCGTTTCACTTTAATCCATTACTCTTCCGCTCTCAAGCTCACACATCATTTTTCACATAATCTCTCATATCTAACCTTGGAGATCTTTTATAGCAAAATTGATCATAATCATCCTTGCGTCAAAATTGGTCGAAATTGATCAAATTCTATTTTTTCCATCTTAAGCCTTTAGGATATTCTCCAAAGCATTAATCTAAGTCACTATCTGATCTCTAGGATCATTTAGCTTCACTTGACACTCTCAAAATCTTTAGTGTCATCCTTGTTCATTCATTGGTACTCATAAAAGCTCCAATTTCTTCCATAAAAGGCAATCATTAGCTACATCACTCATTACCTTCAAGTACTTAAGCATCCCTTCATTTAAAACACTTAGGAGGACTGATACACTCAAGATGGCATAGATCTTAGACATTAGAAACATCATTTCTATTCTTTCATAGCTGCTGAGAGCCGGATCCCTAGGATTAGCCTAGACGGATCCCTCGTTGGAGGGAACCGTGGGATCCGGGTGACAGATTATGTCAACTCTAGCTAAAACAATCATTTCAAGCTCATCTTCCTGACTTAAACACTCTATCTCATCTTAAATGAGTTCTTTGATCAGTACAAACTCTGAAGTTGACTCTTGTGCATGTTAATCATCACATTCCAATGAATCTTAGTGGCTTAAGGCTTGAATGCACTTGCCAATTCTCTTGCTTTATAAACCACATTGTTAGGACTTCCATAGTCATCATCTTCATCCTCATTTTATGCAATTAAGAAACCCTTACAAAATTCTAGAAATCATCCCATCATGAGGAAAACTCCAAGTAGTAACTTATCCACCAAAGAACCACCCAATAAAATTGCTCGTGTTGTACACGAAATTTCTTCAACCGAATCATCTCTGTTCAAGCCAACAAATGCAAGGATCTCTTCTCAACCAATCAAACCAATTCCTAAAAGGATAGTACCCACAAAACTACCTTTGCCAAACACCACCATACCTCCTAGGCCAAACAATATCATCTCCACTAAACCATCACCATTGGTTCCTAGAGCTATCTCTTTTACGTCTCCACTATCATCACCACACCTCTACAATTTAGAGGATTTGCCTCCTAGGCCGTCTCATCCTCCTCCGCCGACAACATTCTCCTCATTAGGAGGAATAATGGTACAAAATCAAGGTGTTGAGTCAACATTAGCTCCGGCTTCCTTTTTGTCGTTTCCATCATATAATCCCATTTGGATTATGAGAAATCATCAAAGTCAACCACTCGACCATATAGAAATTGACACTTCTCTACCACCACCATCATTCTTGGTCGAGCCATTCTCAAATGCGCCTCCACCAATCCCTCCGTCGTTTGATGCTCCACAAGCCGCTTCACTTGATCCTTCGCATCAAGCCATTCCATTTCTTCCACCACCACTACCTAGCCATGACAAAGATTGTTATCATTGTCAACATGTTGAAATTTTGATACATGAAGTACGAGAAGATCAACGTTTCATGTTCTATCACCTCCTCGAACGTTTCGACGAGATTAAACCTAAAAAAACTTGAGCTAGAAGATTTTAGTGGTGTCCTAGTATCAAGCGTTAGTTGGTCTAGAAATTCCTAGTCATGTATCGTTTATTTTCTTAGTCTTTAGAGTCATGTATATCATAACTCTAGTTTTAATAAATGAAATTACATGCTACTTGCTATATTTCTGAGTATATGATTATGTTGTATAATACATATCTCACTTTGGTGATAACATTATTTGTTATACCACCATTTCGCTGAATTTATTCAACATCCAGACGGATCCCTTTAATTTGCCTAGACGGATCCTTATTAGAAGGGAACCGTGGGATCCGTGATACAGAAAACTATTTTTCTACTAACTTGGATCACATTTGCAGGAAATTGTGCATTATACTTGTTTCCTAACCTTTGTTTTGTAGTTATTCAATTTACACATGAAGACTTTGACACCCTAAAGTTAGGGGGAGCTTTGTGTCAAAGCATATACATTGCAAATTACTTGCAATAGTAGGATTAAATCATCAAGGGGGAGCACATTCCTCATGTAGATGAAATCTTTTGCAAACTTAGTTGCAAACAAACTAGCTTAGTTTTACTACCTTGACGCCCTTACATAGGGATGGACTCGTCAAGGGGGAGTTAAGACGATATTCTTTCCCATTACTTGCTCTCTAATTCTTCTTTATTTTCTACCTTTCACATGTTTTTCTTAAAAACAATGTGTTAGTTTTCTCTCAAAGCACTTTTTGTTTCGACAAAAAGGGGGAGAAGAAAGTAAAAACTACAAATTCAAACTTTTACGAATTTTAGCTTTTCCTTAAAATAATTTTATGTTTTGTCATCAACAAAAAGGGGGAGATTGTTAATACAAACAAGCCATAAAAACGTTTATTTATATTTTACGATCTTCTAATGTTTTGTCGATAACAAACGTAAAATCATTTTAATGAAACAAATAAAACACGTAAATGGTTTGAACTAATAGTTTCTAACATATTCACATTTTCACATAAAACACTAAAACAAGTATAAGTGATTTTATGATTTAATATTACGTATGTACAACAACTAGTGTTTACATATTTGGGTAAAATATACACATAACTAGTATGTAGTATATTGGGTAATATAAAATGGGTAGAAACTTAAGTATCATAACCCATTGACCAAATACATTGAATGTAGTTAGGTACAACCCAAAGCCCATGACCCATGGAGCTTGACCCATAACCCATTGCATGACATCATGCTTATATCATATATGGATAATATCAATAACCCATGGTTTTGACCCATACCCATGTAACTAGGTGCATTGCACTCAAGAGATACATTGTATCTAGCTAAAGACCCATGGATCAACCCATGACCCATAACCAAAATACCCATGGGTAAAGAGGATCGTCCCACGGATCCCTAGCTTTACGCTAGATGGATCCCTTGTGGGAGGGATCCGTGGGATCCGGGGAACAGTGAACATTTTCCTCTATAAATAGTGAGCCATTTCTTCATTGTTCCTCACCCCTTTCTAACATACTTTCCCTTAGAGTTAAAAACTCTCTAACCTCATATCCAAAAGATCTATGTTTGTATTTTTTTTTTGTATGATATTCTAGGTTCCTCTTAAAGGCGAGATCACCACCTTTGAAGTCGAGCAAGCTCAAGTCCATGAGTTGCCATGCTTCCTCATCATCAAGACTACTGAAGTCTTCTTGTTGATGATTGTTTTTCTTTTCTAAGAAGTGTTGAAGACATTTGTGAAAGGTGTTTCAAGTGTCAAGACGAAGATATTAGTGAAGGGTATCTTTCGTCCATATCATAAGCACTTGTGGTAGGTGCTTAGAAGTCAAGACTAGAAGCATTATTGAATGGTGCTTAGAAGTCAAGACACAAGACATTAGTGAAAGGTGTCTTGAAGATCTAGTTAAAGGAATTAGTGAAAGGTGCCTTAGATGTACATTCGATATGGTGTGTTTCGATGTACAAGATAGATTAGTACTAAATCTAAGGATATTGATATCCTTGATGATGTTGTAAAAAGGAGTTGATCTCCTTTTGGGATTAGTCATTGGTGTAGTGTTGGGTAGTAGTTCCTCCATTGCAATGGAACTAGGTGCTTAGCCTAGTACCTAATAAAGGGTAGGCGACGTTGTGTAGGTGTGGTTCACCTTGGTGTGAAAGAACTAGGTACTTAGCCTAGTACCTGATAAAGGGTAGGCGATGTTGTGTAGGTGTGGTTCACCTTGGAGTGAAAGAACCCGGTGGTTAGCCTAGCACCGAAAAAGGGTAGGCGACGTTGTGAAGGCTTCTCCGCCATTAGGAGATTGGTGTAGTAATTACGAACTCTCGAGTAGGTGACTCGGGGAGTGGAGTAGGGCAAGGAAGGTGTCCTTGTAGCCGAACCACTATAAATACTCGCGTTGTGGTTTTGTGCTTCTTACTCTTATCTTTTCATTACATACCTTTATATGCTTGCGTATCAACATCCAACACACACATCCAAATAGATTGACATAAGTCGATCTAAATAAATTAAAAGGAAGTTTTAATTGGCAAAACTATTCAACCCCCCCCCCTTCTAGTTTTCCACAGTATTTTTAATTCAAGTTTTAAATTTATGATTGTCGGACTTATACCTTAAGGGAGACACTTTCTCGGGCAGTGTACCCGATCAGATGTAGCCAGTGGGGTAAGTACGAGGTCGATCTCAGGAATATTATGCTTAGATTTAACCTAGTGAGTTTTGTAGATTTAAAAGGGGGTTTTGATTGATTGATTTATAATTATAACTACTAAAACATGAAAAGTAAATTAAACTAAATTATTCTACGTGTGTTGAGATCAACATGAGAAAGTAGTGCTAGCCAGGTTATTCCTATTACATTCTAGTTATCCGTTTATTAGTGCAATAATTCAATTGTAAAGTAATAGTGACATCGGGATGTATGGGGAGTATCTCCTTGGTCCAGACAATACCCCCATGCTCCTATCTAACCTAGACTAGACCACTTGGTCCATGCATCAAGCCTCTACACAAGTAGTCTCCTAGGCCATTTGGTCTATGCATCAATCGGACTACAAGCATGCATTAAGTCGTGTCAGCTAATCTATGTTATTTATCTATGGTACCCACTTGGTCCATGCGATACCTACTCTTCCCTACTTGGTCCATGCTAGACAATACCCCCATGCTCCTATCTAACCTAGACTAGACCACTTGGTCCATGCATCAAGCCTCTACACAAGTAGTCTCCTAGGCCATTTGGTCTATGCATCAATCGGACTACAAGCATGCATTAAGTCGTGTCAGCTAATCTATGTTATTTATCTATGGTACCCACTTGGTCCATGCGATACCTACTCTTCCCTACTTGGTCCATGCTAGAAAATCACTATGCTAACTTAAGTGTTCTCATAATATACATCTAGTACCCACTTGGTCCTCGCGATAGCTAGACTTAAAATACTCAAACATATAAACAAGCATGTATTAAACGATAAACACATAAACTAAACAATAGTAAGCATTAAATCTAAATAAACGAAAATAACTATCATATAATATTTATAAACATGGCTAACACCTAAGGGTATTAGCCCATAATGTACGTAAAAGCACAAAAAGATAATTCAAATGAAGAACAAATAGAAATCATGATGAAATCGATAGGCAAATCGAATAATTAAACCTAATGTGATGATACGAGACATTTTCTTCTTGATCTCCTAGCTATTGGGACTGATCTTGGGGCCTTGGAATGGTAAAATTCGGCTGTGATTGAGTGGTAAGTGAATGATGCCAAAAACTCTCGTATAAGGTTCATATTTATAGTCTTCAGTCAAGGCTGGAATACGGCGTATTCTGGATATCTTTATTACTGACGAAGAAACCATACCAAACATATTCTACGTATCTTTTAAATACGGCGTATTGCCAGAGTTAAATACGTTGTATACCTTCAAATCTTGATATAATAGGACTGGGGATAAGATCTTCAATACGGCATATGACAAGAGTTTCATACGCCGCATGCCTTTAATGGTTGACTTGAGCTTTGACCGTAGAGCTTCCAAATACGGCGTATTTCCAGAGTTAAATATGTCGTATGCTTCAATATTCATCAATACTTAGTGAATTCTTCCAAATATCAATACGGTGTATGGCCAGAGTTTCATACGTCGTATGCTATTTTACAGCTTGCATACAAAATCATCAAAAACAGCTCCAACTCATGTCTTTTTCCGTATCTTTTGTAATATTGCTCCATAATCACTGAAATAGGAAAACTTAGGTAATTAAGTATCAATTCAAATATAAACATGAAATATATGAGTAATAAACATGTGATAAATATTCAAGAGTTTAGAACTTATCAACAACTTCAATATTTCATCTGAAGCATTTAAAGTATATTAATTTTCTAAATGCAATTAAATGTCATTTCTCGTTTCCAACTGACGTTCGTCAAAATCCCATTCGATTTATTCCCTAAAGAATTTATTCTTTAAAACATCAAGTCCAGAAATCTTACAAAATAAGTGAGATTCATTCGTCAAAAATAAAAAACTGAGACAAATTTGGTCAGAACAGGCCACGGTACCATTAAACATGGCACGGTACCACTAAAGTCGGACCGTGACCTGTTGGTACCCGTTTTCTCTTTTATTTTTCTCACTTTTAACAATTCAAGCCAAACAAACCTTCTACTACTGTTGTGGCGACTAAACCCATTCTAAAACCCAAATCCACCATCTAAAATCGAAATCGAAGTTAAATTATTGAAGAATCAAACATATATCATCAAATTTTACATCATTTGTAAGTAGTTTCTTCACAAACTTCTCAAATCTCATGTATAGGGTTCTATTTTGCACAAAAACTGAATTGGGGGGTTTTTATTTTAGTCATGTTTTTATGCAATTAGGACTAGGATTAGATAATGTATAACTAATATGTTTCCCCTAGATGTAGCATTTGAATAATTGAGTGTGCTTAGTATGTTTCAAAAACTACTTACACCCCAAACTCATTTTCGAAAATTTTCTCACAATTAAGAACATCATGAAACCATTTTCGTGCATTGTTAATACATTCTAAAAACGTTTTCTCATGCATACATGATGAACTCTCAAATTTGAGTAAGTGTGCATAACTAATATGTATTTTTCAAACACATTCAATTGAGCAAAACTGAATATAGGAGCGTTTGGGTAAACTCATTATTTTTATTTTTTAGTCGAGTTTACCGCACCTCCACATTATTTGCATATAGACACACACTAGGCATGTATTTTCTAAATGATAAATTCATGTTGATTTGAATCACTTTCATTTCTATAGGTGACGATATGTATCATATGTTTGACTATGATCATGAAATGACCATTAAATACATTCCCAAACTTTCACTTGAACCAAACACTCCCTCAACTCGCATAAAAAGTCTTCGTAGTCTTAAGTCACGTTACTTCCAAGAAGGTCGAGTTGTCGAGTCATCATTCATAAATCATGATTATATTGCCACTATGTTAAGTGCAATTGGATTTGGTTATTTGTTTCACATTAATGAGCAATTTTTTCCTCATTTTGTCTTAGAATTCTATAGAAACGTAACGAGGATCAAACTTTGTCTCTCCAATTTTTTGATACAAAACCAAAATATCTCTCTCACACTTGAAGAATTTGCTCAAATTCTTAAACTTCTGATCCATGGACAATGTGCCAACACGGAAGGTTGGTCTCTTAAAACTCTAACTAGTCATCGAGATGAGTACGGTCCTTACCATACATTAGACCTACTCCGAATGAAATTAAAGAACACATTCGTCTTCCATAAAAAGTCCATGGATCTCTAAAGGAGAATGAACAAATCAAGTTTCGTGATCTCATATCTATGATTTAGACCAATCAGAATTTGCTTAAATGAAGTACGTCTAGATCTACTTAGATGGGCGAAAGTTATTCAGGAAAATGTCTTTTGTCTTCCAAACAATCGTGAGCACCTCCCGACATGTTGTGCACACATGTTATATTTTCTTGTCACCGAGAAACCTTACAATCTCGCTTACTTTGTTGCCAAGAGAATTGTAAATTTCAAGGGTAGAAACGATAAAGCAGTACCTTATGGCATGTTGTTGACTCGTCTATACTGTTATGTCATGAACACCTTTCCACAACTCCGTAATTGTCAATACTCCCTTGTGATCCCGTCATGACACCTTTGAGTGAATCTACTTTCTCATCTATCCTTTGGGATGGTTCATCACCTCATGAGGGCCATGATGATAAATCAATATCTTGTTATGATGTCTCGTCAAGCGATGATGATCAACACATGTGAAGGTACGTGGGTTAAGTCAAGTCAATCATGGAGAGTGAAGAAATTGGAAGTGGTGTGCTCCTAAGAAATATAGTTTAATTAGGATGAGAACTTAGTACTCTTAGATCTAGATTACCGGTAGAAGCTCATTAGTTTCTTAACTATGATTGAATGTTTGAATTACTTGTAAGGATAACTTTCATCCTTAGTTATGATTTTCCTTAACATGCTTACTTGTTTGTGTCACCTTGTGAAAATTAAATTGATTCTCATTGGATGATTATTTATTTTGTCATGTAGTATGCATGCTTGTAGCCTAGATTAGATAATCACATGAACACATTAGTTGCTAGTTTAGCCATACTTAGGAAAACTATATGTTATTCTATAGTGATTTGAGGCGTTAGGATTTGATGCAATTAGTTCCCCTAGAACACCACTTTTTTAGCTGCTGGAATAGTAGAAATATGTAGATATGGAAAATTCGTGACCAACAGGTCGCAGTACCATTAATTTAATGGTACCGTGAGGTATTTAACAATACCATCACCTGTTTTGATGAATTCTCACTATTCTCTTTACCTTTTTGACTTCTTTCCTCTTAAAACCTGCAACTTTTTGCAAACTCTCATAACCTAAATAATAGGAAATGATGCCTTTCTTTAACCTTAGGATAATTACACTCACTCATTTTCAAAACCTCACCATTGCTGGTTATTTAAAGCCTTTTCCATACAAGTATTGTCTTGCACATTCCTCTCATCTTCAACCTTAGAACACCTTTGAAGATGTCATCCACACAAGCTTCCATCACTCACATTGCTAAGAAACCTATGATTTCCATCAAACCACAAACCATTTTCATTGATCTTACTAAAGAATATCTTGAATTTGAAGCTACAACACAACCTTACACAAAGTCTCCTAGCTCACCATCATCACCAAATGCTCCATCAAAAACACCATCCACTAGGGCAACTTCATCTTCTTCCTCATCATTTGGCACCAGGTCATCTTCATCACTTTTTAGTCCTCATCAACCCATTGACACCACACTAACTCTTTCACCAATTAGTCCTTTGGACTATGCCATGCCCACACCATCATCACCTTCACTCACACCACCTCCTCATTCTCCAATCATGGGCCACCCTATCCAACTTCACTCGGTTGATCTTCATAGCGCAAATTGCCTATGTTGTCTCCACAACCGGAACCTCATCTTCTCTTTAAGATATGAGCTCCAACATGGACATAACTATGTAGGGGCAGGGGAGGGCCCTCCCCCCCCCCCCCCCCCCAAAAAAATGTGGCACCTAGTATATATATTATATGTTTTAGGGGTAATTTAGTTGAGGTTACAAACAAATCTCCGATTCGGCCCTCCCAAAATAAATTCGCCCCCCCCCCCCCAAAAAAAAAATGTTTAGGTTCCGTCTATGGCTCCACTTCATGTTCTCCTATTTTGATCAACTTTTGACACCACAATCCGATCCGCTCATACCACCACCCGAACCAACCACTAGCCTAACCAACTAAATATTTTTATGTTTAGTTTTCAAAAATAAATGTTTAGGAACCCTTTTGGTATTGAAGCAAATCTTAGGGCCTTTCAAGTCACTCTAGATTCTTATACGCTTCTTGTAGTTTTTATTTTGTTGTTGTAATCATACTTTAAGTATAATATTTCTTTTAATGAATGAATGGGCTTATGTTTAATGTTCATGGTTAGTTATTATCTTGTTGTAGTTGGTTGTTTATTTTTGGCTATTTTTTTAAGCTATATTTTTTAGTTTCATGGTTGTATATTTGCTACTAGTTAGATATATTGCATTTGTCGTCTAACTCGTTTTTGTAGCAAGAAACCATTGCTCGGTTCCTTGGTTCCCTTCAAACGAGGGGGGCATATATTAAGGGGAGCCTTTGTGTCGTAGACTTCGTCTTGACATTCTTTTTGCTTCGACAAAAAGGGAGTGAAATAGGATAAACTGAACTAAAAACTTGTTAATAATAACTTTTACATAAAATGAGTTTATATTTTGTCATCATTAAATATGGAGAGATTATTAATACAAATAATGTCAAAAAATGTTATTTGTATTTCTTTGACATCTCTAAGTTTTGTTAATAACAAAATGTAAAAACCATTTTACGTCAAAATTAACGTAAACAAGTTTTTAGTCGTAATATTTCATTTCGACGTAATTCACTCATGGTAAGAAATAATTTGACAAATGATCAAAGGAATAATTTTTTGTTCAAATACTTCACATTTTTAATGTGACAAAACACTTTTTCAAAATATATTTTACAAATTATTTTTGAATTAAAGAGAACTGTTTTATTTAGAAAATTAAGTTAAAAAATTGCAACAGCTATTTCTCCCACCAAAACATCACCAAACATCCCAAATCGTTAAATTTAACGTTACCGTCTAAGCTTTAACGGTGTCGTCGCTTGTAACAGCTAGTTTTTCTTTGCCTATAAGTAATGGATCATTTTACAGTTCTAAATATCAATTTTCACACAGAACTTTCTGTTTTTAATTCTAACTAATCCAATATTGATTCTTTGATAATTTAGTTAGTTTGTTTTTATTTAAGAGTGATCCAATTATTCAACCAATTGATCACCTTCATTCCTCTACTAGTGCAAGAGAAGAACACACCGTATCGAGAAGATACAAAGTGTTGTATATCAGTTTAGTGCACTCGTAACACTTGTTGTGTATATATATTATTATACATCAAGTGGTTAGTCATAATAACTTGTTAGATTGTGTGGATCATTGTGATTGTGTAGAGATTGAGTAAATATTCTGTAGCTTGTGTTGATAGTGTGTAGATCGAGTAGATCAAGTGTAGATCAGGTAGATCGGGTAGATCTTTTAGGTTGTGTGATTTTTGAGAAGATCGGGTAGATCGTGAGTGAGATTGTTACTAGCTAGATTAGTACTCGACATTTAGCTTAATGTCAGAAATTGTGATAAGTGAAGTTGTACGGTTTTCTCCGCCTGAAGGGAATTTGTTGACATAGTGCTTAGAACTCTCGAGTTGGGTACTCGGGGAGTAGAGTAGGGTGAAGAGGAGCTTCGTTACCAAACCACTTTAGATCTCGGTGTCTTGGTTTGATCTTTCCATCTCTCACTTTTTATATCTCGTAGTATTTATTGGTTGTTTACTTTAGTATTGTTATAATTCTGTTTATATTGCAATTGATTGATTTCATGGAAACGCGAATCAAAGTTTTTCAAAACTAAATTTTAGAATGAATTAAAAACGGTAAAACTATTCAATCTTCCCTTCTAGTTTTTCACATAGTCGTTTAAAATAGGGGTGAGCATAGAGCGATTTGGGTCGGTTTTTGGTTAAAACCAAACCCAAAACCGAGAAATACGGTTTTTCAAATTTGAAACTATTTGGTTTCGGTTTTTTCATTTTTTTTCTTTAAATAGGTTTGGTTTCGGTTTTCATTTCGGTTGTTCTTTTGTTTACCTTTGACTTTACCAATTAATAAACCAATTACTTATTAATCATCATAACTCTTAATTTATTCCATGATGATATCAACCAATAAATAAATAACAAGTAGCAAGTTTTCATTGAAAATAAAAGTCATTTCATTGAAAATAAAAATTATGTTTCCAAACAACATAATTTAAACAAGATTAATAGTAGCACAACATCTAAAAATCTAAATATGTCAAATAAAGTATAAAATATATCAAATAAAGTATAAAAATACCATATAAACATCCAAAGAAATATGAAATGCATCCTTTAGCATGTTATAAAATATGTGCAACATTTCAAAGATATACCAATTCTTTTGTTAAATAATTAAGTGTCAAGTCTTTATATTGAAACATTATTTATAACACTTTTGAAATATAGAAAAAGGTGGGGTGGAACGGTTTTCGGTTCGGTTTTTTGTATTCAACAAAAAACGCCCAAATCATTTGGTTTTCTAAAAATCAAAACCTCCTCCATCGAGTTTTCAATTGGTTTGGTTTTTTTCGTTCAGGTCTTTTGGTTTTTCGGGTTCGATTCGGTTTTTTGTTTTATGTACTCACCCCTAGTTTAAACAATAAATTGGGACGAACATGTTGTAAGCAGGCTTATGTTGTAGGCTCGGCCCATGTTGGTCTTAGGGTTATATTTGTATTACTTGTATTTATACTAAACCAGTGATTAGGGTTTCATGATGAATATACAGAGAATATTGTAACCTCCTACATGGTATCACGAGCTTTTCACCGATCCTAAAACAACTTGCTTCCGCCTTGTCGATCACAGTTTCAGTTTCCCGTTTCTCGACTAAGTTTAGTCGACGTTTATTGGCTAAGTTTAGCCACTGTTTTAATCGATTGAAGTCTCGGTCGGGTTTTTGTTTTGGTTTCTTCCTCCTTACTGTTCGATACTCCCAACATGACAAACGACACCCCACCCCCCACACCAGCACTCACCCTATCGGACAAACTGATGGCTATGAATCATTTAACCACGTTTGTTCCTGAAAAACTGGATGTAGATGCGATGAATTATTCTTCGTGGATGTATTACTTTTCCCATCTATGTCATGGCTATGGGATTTTGGATCATCTTGTTGATCCTGTTGCTTCTTCATCCACTACGCCTCCTACGGATCCACCACCTAAGGATGCAGAATGGACTAAGATCGATTTCATCATTTGGTCTTGGATATTCTCCACACTTGCGCCATCACTAAGAACACGTTTGGTTGATCTTAACCCTAAAACTGCCAAGGCTGCATGGACACATCTTGCGGCTATTTTTCAAGACAACAAGCGCCCGCGTGTTATGGCTTTGAAAGCTGAACTTCGCAACTTGAAGCTTGGGGCTTTATCTATTGACGGGTATTTTCAAAAGATAGAATCTATTGTTTCGGTTCTTAATGGTCTTGGTTCCCCTCTTAGCAATGATGATGTTGTTACTTTCGCGCTTGAGGATGTACCTTCCACCTATGAGACCATCTCTACCGTTATAGTTAGTCGGGAACCCTTTCCTGATCTCCAAACGGTTAGATCATTGTTAACTACTCATGAGATGCGCCTAAAGTCTAGGGTTCAAGACCCTCTTGTCGATGCTACCTCCGCTTCTCCAATGGTTTTAGTGGCAAAAACCAACACTACGCCTCGGCGTGGTACTTCTTTGTAAAAGGTAAACAACCCGTGTTGGAGTTTTGCTAAAGGTTCTTGTAGGTTTGGTGATGCTTGTAAGTATCTTCACAATGGTGTTCATGGCAAGTCTACTTTGCTCCCTCGTACCTCAGGTTCAACTTCTGGTGTGCCGGGTGTGGCACGCTCGGATTTGGATATGTTGCAAACCTTGTTGGCTAAGTTTGGCTTAAATGCTACAAATTGTTTCAACTCTAATCCTCCAGTCGCGTATACCATTTCGTAGCCCACGAATGTAGGTCCACAATAGTTTTTGCCTGGTTCAATTGGGGGGTCGCCTATTGGAATGGCTGGGTTCTTTCCACAGGGGATTCAGCAGCAGCAAGGGGTTTAACAGCAGCCTGGACCCTCAGCGCCCCCAGTTCAGTTCGCGACAAGGGTTCAACAGCATCCAGGGGGTCTTTCCCTGGTTCGGTTCAGTTGGGGCAATTCATGACAAGGGTTCAACAGCAGCAAGGGGTTCCTTTCCATCCAAGTCAACTGTTAGCGTCCGGTTCTCATAGTTCGGGTCAAGCTACCACTTTGCTGCATGCATTTAATACCACTACTCTTCAGGATCCGGCCTCCGGCAATTGGAACATGGATACAGGTGCAACTTCCCATCTTAATGATTCTGTACATTGTCTTAGTGATATTCTTAATATGTGCATTTACCCGTCTATTGCAGTTGGTGACGGGCGTTTTATTCCTGTTACTAACTCTGGTAATAGTGTTCTGTCTACCCCTTTTCGTCCACTTCATTTAAATAATGTATTAACCACTCCGAATATTGTCAAAAACTTAATTTCCGTTCGTCAATTTGTCCATGATAATTCTTGTACTGTTGAGTTTGAACCTTTTGGTTTTTCTGTGAAAGACTTCATAACTCGACGGGTACTCCTATGATGTGATAGCATGGGTGATCTCTATCCTATTACGAAGCCCTCCACTATACCTCAGGCTTTTCTTACCAGTCAGTATACGTGGTATCAAAAACTTGGACATCCAGGAAGTGAAGTGTTACGTCGTCTTGTGTCTAGTGATTCTATTTCTTGTAATAAAGAGAAACTTCTCGTGCTTTGTCATGCTTGTCAGCTTGGCAAACATGTGAAGCTTCCATTTGTTAGTTCTTCTAGTTCTGTTACTTCCAGTTTTGATATTGTTCACTCGGATTTGTGGACCTCCCCAACTCCGAGTCTTTCTGGTTTCGAGTATTATGTTTTATTTTTAGATCATTATTCTCAGTATGTTTGGGTTTATCCGTTAATGAATAAATCTGATGTTTTGTCTAAATTTCAGTTGTTTCGTAGTTATGTTCGTACTCAGTTTAAGTGTGAAGTTAAATCGTTTCAGTGTGATCATGGTGGTGAGTTTGATAATCATGCTTTTCTTACATTATTTTCAACCCATGGCATTCAGTTTAGATTTTCTTGCCCTCGTACCTCTCAACAAAATGGTAAATCTGAACGTATGATACGTACAATTAATAACTGTAACACCCCCAAAATGGCTCAGCGGAAGCAAACAAGTATTGGGGTGCTACTAAATTGATACCACAACATAAGCATAGATCAACTGATTTTCATAAAGAAACTTTTATTCGTTTCTTAAAAACAATGTTTACATTATTGATTTAGTGCGGAAAATGGCCCATAATAAAAATGTGGTCCCAATACATAAATCAGAGTCGTCTATGACCATGCCATGCCTTTGCCTTGCGCCTCCAAAGATAAGCTATCACCTCAAAACCTGAAGATACATGCTAAAAGGGGTCAGCTTACGCTGGTGAGTTCATAGGATTATTTAAAAGGTACTTCCAATATATCATTTCACATCTGGTTTCTGATGATCATTACGTCTTGCATAATGTCATAAAATTTATGATTTCATTTCATAAAAGAATTTCATTAGTGGACCATAAAAAAAGGGTATATGCACATTACAATGAATATAATGACACGTATTATAAATCTATTACGCTAGCACTAAGTTCATGCAACCGAAGCTACGACAGTTTATGTATGCACAAAGAAGTCATACAAATAAGGAGCCCATGGCGAGTGTTTATCCCAATACACTCGGTCCCGACATGCTATATGTTTCGCCTTGACCCATGCGGGGCCAACCGAACAGGGGAGTCACCCCCAATAGATCTATTTATAACATCCGCGCTTCCCAGCAGGAATTGACGGTTCATGAAGAGGGCAATTTGGGATCTAAGGACTTAGGCTAAGTTGCGTAATATTCTAAGTCAAGTTTTTTGGTATGGTCCATAAAACATCAATGTATAATGTATCTTAAAACATATCAATCAAAAGGTATAGTATGCATGGAAATGCACCATTTAAATCATTTAAGTAAAATGAGCATGTATCTTCCCCCAAAACAAGTATAAAACAGATTAAAAGTATGGGCTATGAAACTCACCTTGGCAATTAGAAGTCTAAAGGGAATTAAATCGAGGAGTGATAGTGCACAGCTCCGACACGCTACCTAATTAATACGGCAATTTAGTCTTTATGTTTAAGACTCGATAAAGTTTAACTAACTTTATAAATTTTTAAATGTTTTTGTTGTTGTTGTTATTTGGTGTATTATTTGTACCCCGTGTTTTGTCGAATCCTCGAGCAAACGTGATAAGGTTTTAAAATGTACCATTTTGAGGGGTCGTTTTAGCCCTTATTTGATCACTTTTGTATCCGTTATTGCTTAATTTCGTTCCTTTTCACTTTTTAGGTCTCTTGAAGGCAAAATGCTGGAATGGCACTTATTTGGACGAAAAGGCGTGAATTTACGAAGAAAATGGCCAAAGTCAAGAATCGAGCCACTCAGACTGCTGGAACTGAAGGGGACGGCGTCAGGTTTTAACTGCGACGCCGTCGCATCACTTTTGTGACGGCTCAGTAGCCAAATTGCTCATTTACAAGTGACGACGTCGGGCTTTAAAAGAGTAGACCGTCGCAACTCAGACGGCCTAGATGTGACCCAGACGGCGTCAGAAGCTGAAGAGGACGGCGTCACGGACATAAGGTGACGCCGTCGCAAGGTTAACGTGGCCAAGACGAAACCCTAATGACGGCGACACGAAACATAAGGTGACGCCGTCGCATATGTAATCTTATATATAGAATCCGAATTTTTCAGTTTTAGAGAGAGTCTTTTGGAGTGAAAACCTAAAACCGAACATAAGGTGTCTTGTACAGTATTTTAGGGTTTTAAACCCTATCTTACATCAAGATAAGTATTTACTTCATAAATTCAATTATGTCTTTGATTATTTGTGTGTATGCGTGCATGTTCTCCATGTCCGGCTAATTTATTTGTGTGTTTGCTTAGGAAGTATGAAACTTAATTATTGAATATTGATTGGTTGTTTCTTATCTTAGTTGATTAATGATCTAGTAATGCAATAGGTCATTCGTTGTGTACTTAATGCTTGATTCATCTTTGTGAACCTTAGAATATGATTACCTGAGTAGTTGTAGGCTAAATTATCCAAAGAGTGCCTTAGAGTAAGAGTTTATCATCCCTAGTAGGTTTTGTAGACGAGACCCTTTGGTAAGTTCAAAGAGTTAGGGAGAAACGCATACCCTACAACTTTAGACACACAACGCAACTAAGAATAAGGACGTGACAACTCAACCATCAATAGGAGATAATTAAGGAGTAGTATAACCTAAGTAAACACATCTTTAAACTATCATACGAGCACACATTAATTAGACATAGACTCCCACAACCTTAGTTTAGATAATTAGATAATAGTAGAGTAATCGGTAGAAATACCAACCCCCCCCCCCCCAAATCTAATACCCGAGATTCGTACCTTTCCATTTCATAAAATATAAAAATACAAAAAATAATCTTCCTCAACCTTAACCTTAGCGTAGTAACTTCTCACTAGCATTCCTATTCCCCTAGAGAACGATATCAATACCCGTGGCTTACCCTAATTACTACACTACAACGATTAGGTTCACTGCCTAGGGTGTTATAAAACTTGCTCGAAGAAAAGGAAGTTTCCTTGACCCCGAACGACGCGTGTAGCGTTATCAAAACGTACCTTCCCGGTACTCGTAAAATATAACGATTACGTTTTTTGAAATGTTTTAACGAGCATAATAATATAGTTTTATTATTACGTAGGATTTTAGACTATAATTGTTTGCCGTAACTAATTTGGTGTCAGTATGCGTGCGGTGCCGTGACTTTCTAAATTCACGAGATAACCTCTCGTTTTCTTCCGTAAATTATCCTTGAATGATAAAATGTGTATATTTCACTTATCTCATTATTTATTTTTAGTTTTGTATGCTACTGCGCTGCAGTATGCGGAATAACTAATGGATTAAGCTTATGTATACTTAAATTTTAACTTGGACAATAATAAATTTCACATTTATTATACAGATACTTAGGGGACAAGTATCGTGTGTGCGGTGTCTTAATTCTAAAGAAACGAGGTGGTCTCTCGTTTTTAATTTTAAATATTGACAACAGTCAGAAAATAGCCGATTTGAATTTTCTGACGTAATAAATATTATTATAATAATCCGGAAATTTACGGGTTGTTATAATAACCTTATCCGTACCTTGTTATTTCAAGCACATCTACCACCTAATAATTGGACCGAGGCTCTTAATATGGCTGTTTATTTATTGAATATATTACCTTCTCGTGCCATTAATAATGAGACACCTTTTACCCGTCTTTTTGGTGCAAAACCCGATTATAGTGTCCTTCGTGTTTTTGGATGCCTTTGTTACCCACATATTGATGCTAATCACAAATTAGGACCACGTGCCACCTCTTCAATCTTTCTGGGACACGCTGCCAACCACTTTGGCTATCGTTGTCTTGATCTTAACACCAATAAAATTATCATTTCCTGTCATGTTACCTTTGATGAAACGGTCTTTCCATTTCAAACCATAAATCCACGACTCCTCCCTCATATGATTTTTTGAAAGATTATTCCGATCTTATTTCCACCATTATATGCACCCATTGGTCAAATTCGGACCCGATTCCCAATACAATTGAACCATCTACACCACCGCCACCTGTTACACCACCACCACCTACACCGCCTATGCCACCTACACCATTCTACATAGCCTATTGTTGTTCATGCACCTACAATCCTTCCAACCAATAATCTACCTACCGTATCTACTCATCCCATGGTCACACGTTCTAGTGTCGGGACTAATCGTCCTAATCCAAAGTATGTTGCTCATGTGTCTACTATTTCTCCTTTACCTCAGTCATATAAGGATGCTCTTAATGATCCTAATTGGCGCAATGCTATGTATGATGAGTATAATGCACTTATTAAAAATAAAACTTGGACTATTGTACCTCGGCATGAGGGTGCCAATGTTGTTCGTTGTATGTGGTTGTTTCGTCATAAGTATTTGGTTGATGTCACCCTTAGTCGGTATAAGGCACGTCTTGTTGCAAATGGTAGCACACAGGTTGAGGGTGTTGATGTTGATGAGATTTTTAGTCCGGTTGTTAAACCGGGCACAATTCGCGCTGTGCTTAGTCTAGCCATTTCTCGTCATTGGCCTATTCATTAGCTTGATGTCAAGAATGCCTTTTTACATGGTGATTTAGCTGAGACTGTTATATGCATCAGCATCCCGGATTTCGGGAGCCTGTGCATCCCGATTATGTTTGTTATTGCAGCGGTCTCTTTATAGTCTTAAGCAGGCACCTCGAGCATGGTTTCAGCGGTTTGCTGCTTATATTACTACTGTTGGCTTTAGTTCTAGTCGGTATGACTCTTCCTTGTTCATTTACAGGCAAGGTGCTGATACTGAATTTTTGTTGCTTTATGTGGATGATATTGTTCTTACTGCTTCATCTGATCGTTTGTTACAGCAGATTATATCTTCTTTACATCGAGAGTTCTCTATGACTGATTTGGGTGCTCTTAATTATTTTTTGGGTATTTCGGTTACGCGTGACTCTTCTCGGATGTTTTTGTCACAGCGTAAGTATGCTTGGAGATTTTGGAGCGTGCACATATGGTCGGATGTAACCCTTCTCGGACTCCTGTTGATACTGAGTCTAAGTTGGGTGCTGGTGGTACTCCGATTGATGATCCTACGTTATACCGGAGTCTTGCAGGTTCTCTTCAGTATCTCACATTTACTCGACCTGACATTACATATGCTGTGCAGCATGTTTGTCTTTTTATGCATGATCCGCGCGAGCCGCATTTCTCTGCTCTTAAGCGGATTTTGCGGTATGTTCAGGGGACTTTGGACTATGGTTTACAGTTGTTTTCCTCTACTACTGACTCCTTGATTGCTTATTTGGATGCTGATTGGGCTGGTTGCCCGACTACTCGATGGTCTACTTCAGGATATTGTGTTTTTCTTGGTAACAACTTACTCTCATGGTCCTCTAAACGTCAGCCAACGCTTTCTCGTTCCAGTGCTGAGGCTGAGTATCGTGGTGTTGCCATTGCTGTTACTGAGACATGTTGGATTCGGAATTTACTTCGTGAGCTTCATACTCCTTTATCTTCTGCCACTATTGTGTATTGTGATAATGTGAGTGCTGTGTACTTGTCTTCTAATCCGATTCAACATCAGCGTACCAAGCACATAGAGATTGATATTCATTTTGTTCGGGATTTGGTTGCTACTGGGCAGGTTCGCGTTTTACATGTTCCTTCTCGGTTTCAATATGCGGATATCTTCACTAAAGACTTACCTTCGGCATTATTTGATGAGTTTCGTCACAGTTTGAGTGTTCATTGTACCCCCGTTCTAACTGCGAGGGAGTGTTAGCAGGCTTATGTTGTAGGCTCGGCCCATGTTGGGCTTAGGGTTATATTTGTATTACTTGTATTTATACTAAACCGGTGATTAGGGTTTCATGATGAATATACAGAGAATATTGTAACCTCCTACACATGCTATTACCGCTTTCTTGTTATTAGGAACATTAGTGTATATCGTCATGTTTTAACTTTTTTACATGTAAGTGGATTAGCTCTCCAATTGTTTTAATTTGATTTTCTTCAAAGAATCAATTTTCAATGTTTTCATTTATATTTTTGTAAGAAAAGTAAAACAACTAGACATAGCGATAATTATGAAAGTACAACAATACTAGCAAGAAACGAAAAATTTGAAAATATGAATTCAACGCATAATTCATTGGTACATCTCGAAGTTAAAAATGAAAAATATAGGAAAGGAGGTCAATGTAATGCTAGGAGTGAGTAAAACCGTAATCCTAACCTATACCCAAAAACTCAAAAAACGGCAAAAAACCGAAGCATTGCTAAACTAACATTCCCGATTTTAAAACCAAATACTTAAGTTTATCAGCTTATTAAAAATAAGCTAATTCAAACACTCATCATAAGCTTATGTGTTTATGATATACTTATATAACACAAATATTTGATAAGCTTAGCCGAATACACTTTTATTAATGTGGTAGTTGCTTATTTTTTTTTAAGTTTAGTTGTACATATCTATATATATATTTTTGTCATGTTATAACTTTTGATATTGTTGTTTAAATTTTGTAGTATTGTTTTCAAAGAGTATAATTAACCGCACTACGCGCCAAATCGATTATAGTTTAGATTGATTTTTATTTCGTTTCCTCATGCAAGATTCTTTTACATTTCACCATTTTCTAGCTATATTTATTACAGTACATTAGAGCACAATGTCACGACCCGCACGAATGATTGGGTCATTTACGAGGTTAATCGGGATTCCGGATTGTTCTACACTTCGCAAACTTACGCATACCAGATCTTTCTGACTTAGTCGAGACTAAGTGCCGCACGGAAAAACTTTGTAGAGACAAGTCCGTGACAACAAGGTATACGTTATTGGTATGTCATCTCAGCGCCACATCATACATTTCTCAATAACATACCAATAACAAAAACAGTCTCTCTCATAACAAACCACTAACATATTGGTCCTACAAATACCCACTAAAAATATCCACTCATTCACAATTAAAAAATTAAAAAAATGCAAATGGCGTGAGCTATTACATTAGCTCATAACGTTTGGCCCACGAATGACACGATGCTCCGGTATGATTGATACACGAATGACATGCATTTGGCACGTTAAATGTGTCCCACACCGTGTGCTCTTTTATACGAGCGTATATGATTTTTCCAATCCATGATCGAAAGGATCAAACTAATCCATGAACGAAAGCATCAAACTCTTAATTTAGTTAAATAGGGAAAAATGCAAAAGTTACATCAAAGCACCCTATAAATTAAACCCATTTCAAACATGGAATATTAACAACGACTGAGGACTGACCTAAACAAACTACTAGAACACAGAAAGACATTATAGTAATTCAAAAGTCGAAGTTAAAGCTCATGTGACTAACACAAAAGGCATTCACAATGTATATGGTCTTTCAAAGATGTTTTCTTATGACACAATGTATTTTTCTTCGAAACACCTCAAATGCGAATATTTTAAAAGCTGGTTATACCTTAGTTTGTACAAAAAAGATTTACTCAAATGCTAAAACTCTATACAATTTATACCATGGTTTGTACAAAAAGGATTTTACTCAAATGCTAAAACTCTATACAATGACAGTTATTATTATTATTATTATTATTATTATTATTATTATTATTATTATTATTATTATTTAATCCAAACATCACTTCATTAGAAAACCAAAAGAAATTACAAGAAATTTGTGGGAAGCCGAGACACTAGTTGGGCTCCCACACCTTTCTGAATACAAAAACTTATTATTATTGTTATTGTTATTGTTATTGTTATTATTATTATTATTATTATTATTATTATTTTTTTTTTAAATTGATTAATCTGACTTTGGTTAGAGATGGTCTAAGGTGCTGTTTGTTTATTAAGAGACTCTAATTTTAAATATGTTTTGCACATTTGAATCTAAATATGTGGTTAAAAAGTCCGAATCTGATTCCATATTAATATGAATAAGTAGTTGAGAAATCTGAATCTGACTCAAATAAAATATTTGTTTTTGTAAAATCTCTGATTGTGTTAAACTACCAGTTTTACAATTTAAATATAAACGGTTGCATTCACGCGAGAAATAAACTTTAATAAATATAAAAAACAAAATTTATAATCTAGTCAATTAAAAGTTAGAAGTATTTAAAAAAAACATTTGACAAAAAGAAACATGTCAGGGTTTAGATTGAACTTCTCAAAACTATTAACTAAATTGGTTGGGTTGGCTCGGCTTTGTGTGGTCTTTGTGATGCTGAGGTCGAGGATGTGGAGCATTTGTTTTGCGCCTGTGAGGTCTCGTCTAATCTCTGGTATCGTATTGGTCGATGGTGCAAAACAAGTCCTTTGTTCCTGTTTTCTGTCAAGGACTTGTTTGAGGTTCACAAGGTGTCGGGCTTGAGTAGGAAAAGGAGATCGGCTCTTAAAGGTATTATGTTTGTGGCGTGTTGGTGTCTTTGGAAAGCTCGCAATGAAAAGAGGTTCGCTAATGGCTCTATTAAGGTCGAGAAGATTGTCCAAGAGATCAAGTCAACTGGGTATTTGTGGTATAGGAATAGAAACAAGAATTGTTCGACAACTTGGACCGAGTGGCTCAACTTTGATCTGTTGTAACTCCTTGTTTTGTTTCTTTTCCTTTGTATGCTGGTTGTGGCCTTCCACTGATTTGGTGGTTTGGTTTGGTGTGAATAATAGTAAAGTTTCAAAAAAATAAAAAAAATAAAAATATGAGCCTGCCAAAATGAACCATCCGATTTGAACTAAATAGGAATTGTCACATTATTATTATTATCACATTTTGCATTCTTTTTATAACATAAAATATGTAATGATTCTATTTAATCGTACTTTTAATATATGACAAACAAAGTTGAAACAAGATAAAAACCAAAAAAAAAAAAAGAAACAAAGAAAAAAATATTAATAAAAAGATCGTAACAAAAGAAAAACAAAGAAAAAAAAAAGAGATATTAAAAAGTGTTAAGACACCGATATCTTATCTAGTTCAATTAGAGGTTTACACTTCTTATTGCCTATTAACTATTAAAAAAGGAAAAAAGAAAAGAAAACGTTTATAACACTGTCTGCTTCTTACCGCATATTAATACTATGAGAAAAACAAATATATTATTTGGACAAAAAATTTGACCGCGCCTGAATAAGTCAGACTAAAAAGCTGTTAAGAGTTTTTTTTTTTTTTTTTTTTTTTTTTTTTTTTTTTTTTTTTTTTTTTTTAAATCTCCTAATAGCCTCTTGATCTAACTCATTAAGATGCGGCTAGAGATTTGGCCCAAAAATAGTGTTTGGTTTTTTCGTGTCATTAAAAGATGGTAAAAGGCAATCAGTATTAATGTCGATTTTTTTTCCTGATCGTTAAAAGGAAATAAGAGGTGTAAAGATTTTATTGAACTAGATGAGGAAGGGGGTCTCAACATTATTTATTTATTTATTTTGTATTTTGTATTTTTTTTCTTTTTTTAATTGTTATGAAATTTTTATTTGGGATTTTTTTTTTTCAAATTTTTTTTGTTTGTCTTGTTTCACCTTTGTCTTCGTAATTAAAAGTATTAAATAAAATCATTGCATATATTTTGTTAGATAAAATATGTATACGATGATATGTGAGAATTCGTATTGCGTTCAAACTGAAAGTTCGGTTTCGCACTTATATATCTCAACTCTAACGCGACACATTTAGTTAATCGTTTTAAAATGTTCAAATTAAACTCCGACACAATTTCAAAGTACTTTTAACTTTTAATTAGTTATATTATTATATTTGTTTTTTTATATTTAATAAAGTTTATTTCTCGCGTGAATACAATCGTTTTATATTTAAATTGTACAAGCTGATAGTTTAACACATTTAAACATTTTTACAAAAGTAAACAATTTTATTTGAGTAAGATTCAAATTTCTCAACCACTTATTTAGAGTAGATGAAAATCAGATTAAGACTTTTCGGCCACAAATTCGGATTCAGATATTCGAATCAGATTTAGGATTAGAGTTTTTTAATAAACAAATAGCACTTTATTTTTAAACCACATATACATCCATATTTACATATTTCCTCAAACACTGCTTTAACAGGTTTGTACATTATACATAAAAAACTTGTGAGAAAATATATAAATATAGTGTGTATGTGAGGATATATGAAAATCTCAAATTTTAAAAAACAAAGACCCTGACATAGTTTTATAAAGTTACAAATGATTAACCATTTTATCAACAATAAATAACAACTTTCAAATAAATACATTGATTGACAATCATTACAGAATATTATTAATATTCGTTGAACTCCCAAAGATTTCCTACTTTAAATACTATTCAAATATCACAAAGGCATTTTAGGCACTTAATTAACTAGCCATAAGTTTTTATTACTCCGTAACAAATTTACCAAATCAAATGCTCACACAATTTTTGTTCAAAAAACAAAATGCAACCATAGAATAAAAAGACAAGAAATAGGAAAAGACTTTCAGAGAGAGAGAAAGTGTGTATATGTATGAAAAGAGTGAAGAGTCAACCAACCGACCCTTTTTTACTGTAAAAACTTTTGTGATTGTTTTGTATTTGTAAGGCTTCCAAGGCTCCACACACATTATCATATCCTTCTTCTCCTCAAAAAAATTTCAATCTTTTTGTTTTTCTTTGCTATCTCTCTCACACACACTAAAAAACACACATATAACAACTCATGATCCAAAACACAAAGTCAAGCATGCAGATAACAACTCATTTTCCCTTTTAGGGTTTCACTTCATAACACTTGTTAATGAAAACCCACAAACCATTTCACACAAAAACTCCAACTACTGTGTGAGAGAGAAAAAAACCTTTCTCTTTCATTTTAAGTCATTTTCTCAAAAACCCATTTTATTTAAGTGTTTTAGATGATTCTGAGTAATGGGTATTGTTAAAGATTGAATATCTGAAGTGGGTTTGTGTTTTCTTTAAAAAAAAAAGAAAAAAAAAGGTGGTTATGAGTTTTGGGGGTTTTCTTGATAACAGTCACGGCGGCGACGGTGGTGGTAGTGGCGGTGGTGGTGGTGGCGCTAGAGTAGTTGCTGATATTGCTTATAATATTCGTTCCGGTGGGCCCATGTCTAAATCTATGTTCTCATCACCAGGCCTCTCACTAGCCCTTGTAAGTTGTACTAATGCTAAAAAGTAAAAAAGCACATAAAAAAAAACATTAACCGAGGATAAAGATACTGCTTCCGAAAAGACATATAGTAGTACTTAAAAGTTTTTATGCAAACGTTTATATAAAAACCACACACACATAAATAGTACTTATTGTTTTATTTTTGTAGCAAACTACTATGGAAGGTGGAGGTGGAGGTGGGGTAGGTGAGATGGGAAGAATGCCGGAAAATTATGAGACAGGTAGTGGTGTAGGTGGTCGCAGGAGCCGTGAGGATGAGCATGAGAGTAGATCCGGTAGTGATAACATGGATGGTGGTGGCTCCGGTGATGATCCTGATGGTGATGATGGAAAACCACCAAGGAAAAAAAGATACCACCGTCATACTCCACAACAAATTCAAGAACTCGAAGCGTATAAAAACTACTCATTTTATTTCATTAATTTTGTTGTACTAAACATGTATTTGTAAAAGTACAAAAAGTTCATTTTATTTTATGTTTTGGGAATTTTTAGGTTGTTTAAAGAGTGTCCTCATCCTGATGAAAAACAAAGGTTGGAGCTTAGTAGAAGATTATGTTTAGAGACTAGACAAGTTAAATTTTGGTTCCAAAATCGCCGTACCCAAATGAAAGTAAGCTGTGTTTTTGATGTTTTTAGTGATGATTATGTTATAAAGGGTTGGAACTTTATGTTGATAATATTGATTTTATGCTATGTTATGCTAGACACAATTAGAGCGACATGAGAATTCGATTCTTAGGCAAGAAAACGATAAGCTTCGAGCTGAAAACATGTCGATTCGTGAGGCAATGAGGAATCCGATTTGTACTAATTGTGGTGGTCCAGCTATGATTGGCGATATTTCATTAGAAGAACAACATCTTAGGATTGAAAATGCTAGATTGAAAGACGAACTAGACCGTGTTTGTGCACTTGCTGGAAAGTTTCTTGGTCGACCCGTGTCATCGATGGGCCCCCCAATGCCGAACTCAAGTTTAGAACTTGGTGTTGGTGGGACTCATTTTGGTGGTATGATTAGTTCAACTACTTCTGCAATGCCATTAGGACCTCAAGATTTTGGTGTTGGGATATCTAGTGCCTCATCAGTTGTACCATCTTCAAGAGCTAGTAATAATGTTATGGGGATTGATCATTCGTTAGAGCGGTCTATGTATCTCGAGCTTGCTTTAGCTGCTATGGATGAGCTAGTTAAATTAGCCCAAACTGACGAGCCACTTTGGATTCGGACCATAGAAGGGGGTCGTGAAATTATGAACCAAAATGAGTATTCTAGAGCTATAACTCCTTGCATTGGGCTCAAACCAAACGAGTATGTTTCTGAAGCTTCAAGGGAGACAGGAATGGTGATTATTAATAGCTTGGCTCTCGTTGAAACACTCATGGATTCGGTAATTTCTAATTGAGCATTATTTTTATTAGAGTTAATATGTTTTTTGTGAATTATTCTAATTTTCAGATTCTGTTGATTTTTAATTAGAACAAATGGGCGGAAATGTTTCCGTGTATGATTGCAAGAACTTCAACTTCAGATGTAATTTCAAATGGCATGGGAGGGACTAGAAATGGTGCACTTCAATTGGTACTTTTTTGGCTTATTATCTATTCTTTTGTGCTTTGTATAATTTACAACTATTTTGATAATATAATAAAATATAATTATAGATGCATGCTGAGCTACAAGTTCTTTCACCATTGGTTCCGGTTCGTGAAGTTAATTTCCTGCGATTTTGCAAGCAACATGCGGAAGGTGTGTGGGCCGTGGTTGATGTGTCGATTGATACAATCAGAGAGAATGCATCGGCCTTTTCAGGTTGCCGGAGGCTTCCTTCTGGTTGCGTTGTTCAAGATATGCCTAATGGATACTCTAAGGTAATACAAGTCCACTTCAGTTTTTAAAAAAAAAAAGTTCAATAAATACATGGATGCTTTTAGTTATGTTAGTTTAAAGTGTGTTGCAATATATATCTATAACTTTATGTAGAATAATGCGATTGTCGTTCCTTTTTTAATAACTACAATGATTCATATGATTCTGATGTTAAAAAATTAGCGGTTATTATAAGTCAAAGTTTTTAAAGCTTTTTTATAGCATTTATGGAGTTTATCAAGTAGGTGTGCTTGGCCTTGGTCTTTAATGAGTTTGTTGACATATCTCCTCACTCAAAACCTTAAAACTTAGTTCAGAAACATGAATGCTTACCTAAATGTACAACTTATAAATGCATCACATAATACTCGATAGGTATAATGTGCACATTTATTTCTTGGAGCTTGCGATTTATTATTTTCTATTGTTTTATTACATAAATCACAACATTTGAGATTATAAATCTCAGTTTGGAAGTACAAATGCTTACATATGTACTGCTCTAGATGCACATTATATGACTTTACATAGCATTTGTCACAAATTTCCACCCGGAAGGCTTGAAAGATAGTTACTATGACGATGCTTACCTAAAAGTACAACAATAGGTGAAGAGTGTACAACTTTATACCTTAGTCTGGAAATGTAAAGGGACGTAGATGTACACCGATGCATGCACATGGTACAACAGATTCAAAACCTCTTGATATATGTGGCGTCTTTTTCGTCTAGTGATTAATCACATAAATTGACACACACTCTAGTAGACAAGATTCATTTCCAGATGAATTTTATAACACCAAAAGGAACCTTCTCAAATACTAATTTATTACTCTTAGATGCTGTTTTTGACTTATCGAAGCATTGGTACTCCTTAAATCAAGCATACGAAATCTGATTCGATTAATTAATATCGTTTGCTGCAACAGTGTATTATAATATAGAATAGAAACATCTAACTACTCGATTTTCCGAGCCTTGAGACACATTTATTATTCAAATCACCTTGATTCCGATTACTTTTCATATTTAATATCATCGTTTTTATAAAACAATTGTACTGATGTTTCTATTCCTAATATTCTGAGTCTTCTTTCGTCTCCTAGTCGATCCTCTTTGACCATTTTTTATGTCATTTTCCCCATATTTTATTGCATAAATATCTGTAATTTTGCTATTACGAGAATTGATAGCAAGGTCTCTATGAATATATTATGTCTCTCATCGAGCCCATTCCCAAGATTTGTCTTCTACTCTTGATTTATGTTATTATAATATCAAGAAGTATTCAAATTATTTATGCAAATTGCCTCCAAATGCGGCTATATGTGCTAGCTTACATATTTAATTACATTTAATAAGATTAAATAAGTAGTTTTCCCGCCACACCCCACAACCCAAATATTTAATAGAGTAGCATGTATAAACTGTTATTTTCTTGGTACTTGACGCTGTATTTCTATGCATTTTCTACTTTATACTCTATATATGTAAAAAATGCTTTTAAATTTGTTTTGTTTAAGAAAAAGTTTTTTTTTTTTTTTTTTTTTTTTTTTTTTTTTTTTTTTTTTTTTTGTTTTAAATGATTTGGGACTGACTTATTTTATTGAAGGTTACATGGGTGGAACATGCCGAATATGATGAAAGTGCGGTTCACGAGCTTTATCGACCACTTATTCGTGCTGGGATGGGGTTTGGTGCACAACGATGGGTGGCTGCCCTTCAAAGGCAATGTGAATGTCTTGCTATTCTCATGTCATCCGCCGTACCTACTAGAGATCACACTGGTACGTATACTTTGTACATGTTTTTTTTAAGCATGAAAAATGTATATCAAGTTAAAACAATCTCAAACTAGGGACTAATAATTCAAACACTTCTCCATTTGAGAAATATAATGAAGCTTGTACATCACAATTCTATATTTTTTATGTGTGAAATGTCTATAAATGTGTATATTTATGTATTTTATTAATTGGAGTAATACTGCAAGCTTACATGCATAGGGTGTACACCTATTCAAACATTATTATGATATGCAGCTATAACAGCTGGTGGGAGGAAAAGCATGCTAAAATTAGCACAAAGAATGACAGATAATTTCTGTGCTGGGGTTTGTGCATCCACCGTCTATAAATGGAACAAGCTTCATGCAAATAATGTAGACGAAGATGTTCGGGTTATGACACGACAAAGTGTCGATGACCCTGGTGAGCCACCAGGCATTGTTTTAAGCGCAGCCACTTCAGTTTGGTTACCCGTATCTCCTCAAAGACTATTTGAGTTCCTTCGTGATGAACAGCTTAGAAGCGAATGGGATATTCTATCAAATGGCGGTCCCATGCAAAAAATGGCTCATATCGCCAAGGGCCAAGATGAAGGCAACTGTGTCTCCCTTCTTCGTGCTAGCGTAATCTTTCTCACCCATCTTTATAATTTATGGTAATATGAATAAAGGGACATGGGCAAAAGGGTAATTTTAGAGATATATAAAACAACAAAAAAAAGGGTCTATTTCAGATCTAACGTACAGACTTAACATTTTTATTTATAAAAGGTTTTGTCAAGCAATTTTTAACATCTGAAAGAGAATCCAGAAAGTCAAAACACATACACACTGTGTGCATGTGAGAGGGGACAGTAGAGACCTTTCTAGGTTCAGACTGTACGTCACCGTTTTGGTTTTTGGGAAGTTTTCCAAAACCAGTTGACTCAATGGGACAGTGACAACACAATGACCAATTCTCTTTCATCTTTTTCTTATTTCTAATATGTACAAAATATTTTCTAGTTTTTGGATTATTTTTATGATCCGAAAATCACTAGGGGTGGTGGCATTCATGCCACTCACACCTCACCCATACCTCACCACCCCTCAATAATATCATTCCACCTAATCTCATACCTCACCATACTTTTCTAGTGTCAACCATGATTCCATACCTCACCTAATTTTATTTATTTTTAATCAAAGCATGCATGCCTTCCATTTCCATACCAGTTCGGCAACCCATGCCATGCCGAACCATACCTCAATGGTGGCAACGGTGTTACCGATCGGTATGAAGCCAAACCGAGGCATACCGTGCCCCATTGCCACCACCCTAAAATTACCATATTGATCATTTTTTTATTTTATTTTTTTGTTAACTTTTTGACATGTTTTTCGACATTGGAAATTCACTTAAAACCAGAAAAAGTATTTTCGCAACATAAAAAGGCATTCACAACCCATTTAAGTAATGGAGGCCAGTTGGGTAAAAATTTAGAAACTTAGAAAGATGTATTATGTCCATCTCAAAAGGGTTGCCTAATTTGCTGTTTTTTTTTTGGCTGATAAATAGGGTAAAACTTGGTCTAAATATTTAATTGAAGTAATGTTATATATGTTGCAGGCGATGAATACTAATCAGAGCAGTATGTTGATACTACAAGAGACATGCATTGATGCAGCGGGGTCGTTAGTGGTGTATGCTCCAGTGGATATTCCGGCAATGCATGTGGTGATGAATGGTGGTGATTCAGCTTATGTGGCGCTTTTGCCGTCAGGTTTTGCAATAGTCCCTGATGGGCAAGGTACTCGTGGGTCCGAGACAAATAATGGTGATGGGGGCAACGGTGGGGCCGGTGGATCTTTGTTGACTGTTGCATTTCAGATTCTTGTGAATAGCCTTCCTACCGCTAAGCTCACGGTTGAATCGGTCGAGACAGTTAATAATTTGATATCGTGTACGGTTCAGAAGATCAAAGCGGCACTTTCGTCTGATAACTAATTTATGGCGTTTTAGGGTTTTTGATACCAAAGAAATTATTGGGTATGATTGATAGTAATCGGTCACTTGCAAAAAATTTCTTGGTGGTGCTACTTTGCTACTTTGGTGGTAAAATGTGAATGATACTAGTTTATAAAGAATTTTTGGGGTGAGTCAAGAACGAACCGTGCTTGTAAACCGTTTCTTTGCTGTAAGAACACACAAGTGGATTGGCACATGTTAATTTACAGCGATGGAATGGTGGTGGTTCGGGTATTGACTTAGTCAACTTGGTCGGCCTGGTCGAGTCTGGTTGGATTCGATAATGGGTTGAAGTGTGATATGAAGGTTATAATAGTTCTTTTGCGTTTTCTTTTTGTATGAAAACCTTACTCATGGGTTTTTGATATTATGACTAAATCTTAATTTTGTTAATTATTGATTTTTCTGTCAAGTCTTTCATCCAGAATAAATCCAATATTGATTTTTTTGATATATATTTTTCCATCCAAAGCTTTCGCTCCAGTGCAGTAGCTAATTGTATTTTTTTTCCTTTCCTTTGAAAAAGATTTTGACAAAGTTTAATACAGAGTCTTTTAAAAGTACAAGATTATCAGAAAAACGGTTTAAAATAAGGTGGAAATAGCTTGTGAGATTTCACAAATAGGTTTTAGGCCGGCTTGTTAACTACAGGCTAAGAAATCTTAATCTTTTAACTTCAACGGTAAAATGTTTTTGCTAAGACTTCCTTCTAAAAGTGTTTATTAAACTTAAAACAATTTTTTTAGTTAAAACTATTTAATACTTCTTACGATTCAAAGTTATAGTCGGCATTTTTGTAATGTGAAGTATTCCTTATTATCTAGTGCGGGTTGGTCAGTCCCGTGTCTATGAACTAACCTAAGAGAGAGACGCTTGTCTGAAGTCAATCTCACCCAATAATTAATCCACGCAATAAATGTAGGGTTCCGGTGTCACCGCATGTCCAATAAAACATGCACTGCAGAATAAAACAAATAACATGGCCTTGCTACCAGAAAACCCTGACCAGTCTAATCATAACCTAACCATTGATATAACATAACTCTAAACACGTATAAAGGGTGCTTATAGAAAACTTACTTGTTATTATGCTTGTGTAAGCTCCTGGAACAATCTGTTGCGCATGTTCGCCTTCCTTCTGACTGGATCGACCAAGTTAGGGTTTTTCGTAGAAAATCTAACTTCAGGTTGCGTTAGGTAGCCAACGATACTGCACAAGTAGAACAAGGCTTGAACCTAAGCAAGTTAGGCGAGATACGAAACATCGAGTAAATCCTAAATCGACTTTGGGTCGATTAGAGATGTTTGGCGATCGATTTTGGGGATGGGAAACCCTTGATCGTCGATCGTGGGATTATGAGGAGGAGAGGGGAGACTTTAGGGTTATTGTGTGTGTTATGATGATCCTTCAAAGTCCTTTTGTATTTATAGGGAAGCTAGGAAGGATATAGAATACTTGTAGGACAAGTATTGGTGTTTGTTTAGGAAACAAACACATCCCTTCTCTTGGGTCGGTCGAACGAAACACAAACAACCCTGATGGATTGTTTGTTTTGTTTTTTTTGTCATTAATTACTCCTTAATATTTATCCGTTGATAAATATTAAGTTTCCGGTAATAACCGTTTAACCATTTAATGAAAATAACGTCGTATTTTCATTTCCTCATTTCCAGCATTTCATGTCGTATACCCATTTCTTATTTCCGTTTGCTTGTTCTGTTTAGTATGCATCGATATAACCCTTCGACATTTCCATTAAGGTAAGTTACTAAATTTTGAAAGCTTGTTGTGGCGTTTGCACACATAAATCCTTTTAGACTCTCACTTGTGCAAACAAACAACGCAAGAACTTCTTTCACTGTACCAAGAGGTCCCGAGCAAGACATTGCAAAACCTCACTCACAGAAACTGAATCAATACCCGTGTAGTGACATTACCGCCGTAAGCCACGCCGAGCTAAGTCCTGCTTAAACTTCAAATTTAAGCCCGTCTCAAACTTCAGGTTGAGACCAGGATATTTGACTATATCCCTTCACATTTTGTCTATATTTTTGGAAAGTACCCGACATGGATATCTTAACCTCATGGTACTTCCATCCTTTCTTGTTCTCGTGTATGATTTGAACTCCCACAGTGCTTCAGGCACTTTTGTCGTACGACCATACTCTCCTAAAATCATTGCATTCAAGGGGCTCACGAAAAATATCACTCTCTTTTAACTTGGAGTTTCAAATTGCCATCTTGTGTTGGGTTCACTACCAAGTATCCTTAAACTAGGATTTGAATAGAAAATAACCTAAGTTTTAAATATCCGTGAACATCTACCAAGTCACTGACTGAACAATCACTCAGTAAGTCATCTTCAAGAAGCTCAGGACAAGCCTAAGAGAAAGACTTTCCATTCAGTGAGGCGGGACTCAGTGAATGATACATGAGCCAAAGAAGAAGATGATGGGTTCAATGAGTGATGACAATAACTCACTGAACCCCAAGTCTCCTCAACAACTATGAAGACTAAAGACCAAGAGACTGAAGGCTAAAGACTGAAGTAAAGGCGGGACAAGTTTGAAAGAAATAAGGGGGAGTCCTTATCAAGCAAAGGTCAAAATTTTTCTGAAAGGCTAAAGACCAAGAGCAGTGTCATAACTACTATTCATAAAATACTATTGTCCTATACCCTCATTGTAGCATAGTCAAAATACGCATGTATTTTGTCCAAACTAGCTTAGGTCATCTTTGTCTTTTTCAATAACGGTTGTTAATCATTGTGTATAAATGAGACCATAAGTAGGAGTAGAAAGGTTGACAAGTTTGTGCACTTAATGCATTGACATTCATAAACACCTTTCTCTCCTCCAAATACAACTAAGTCCCTGAGAATAGCTCAGTTTGTTTAGCATAGTTGTACTTAAGCTTAGCTTAAGTTGAGTGAGGAGAATTGCCATACTTTTCATTCAATCCCAAGTGTTTTTCCGCAAATACTTGGGTATAATTTTTTGTTAATTGCAAATAGAACTAAATGTTGAAAAACTGTGTCTTTTACTTTACGTTTATCTTTTAACAAAGTACTTTTTCATTACATTGCTAAGTCATATAGATTAACTTTGTAGTTAATTCTAATCAAGTTAACAGGAACAACAAGTGGTATTAGAGCTTTTGGTTTATAAAACTTTTAATTACAGAGTCTCAAAGTTTTTAAAATCAAGATCCTACCATGGTTGATAGTGATGTGCCCCAACTAGTCGACAAAAAGGGAGGAAACTATTAAGCTGTTGCTCCCTGACTTGAAGTTGGGAAAATCAATAAGTGGAAAAAGCGCATGATTTGCTACTTAACTGGAATGGAACCATACTACATCAAGTGTATTAATGATGGTCCATTTGTCCCTAAGACTGCTGAAGGTTTACCAAAGCCTGAAGCCCAATGGACTCCTGATGAGAGAAGGGTGGTCAATCAGGACCAACGTCTCAAAAGCATCATTATATCTTGTCTCCCTGACGATATGATGGAATCAATCATTAACTGTAAAACAGCCAAACAAACTTGGACTGACTTAGTTCATAGCTTTGAGGGTTCCTCAGATACCAAGGAAAACAAGATAATGGACCTGAAACTTGAGTATAACACTTTTAGAGCTAAAGATTCTGAAAGTCTCTCAGAGACCTATACACGTTATAAGACATTGCTCAATGAGATGTCCAATGATGGTGTCATCCTGTCTAAGAATGAAATTAATGTTGGCTTTGTTAACAGTCTCTCTGAGAAGTGGTTAAGCTTCTCTTAGGGTCTTTGAAATTCCAATCACATTCAAAATCTTGAGCTCCCTGAAATCTGTGGAAAGTTTGTCTATGAAGACAACTTGATCTCTAGGAGATACCATGATTAAAAAAAGGATCAAGAGACAAAAAAGGACCTAACCATTGCATCCATATCAACTGCATTCTTTTCTAATGGTGTTGTGCAATATTTCAAGAAAACTCTGATGATGAGGCTGATGAGAGAACCAGTGATGAATATCTAAATAATTGCAAATTGAGTTTCAAGAAAGGGCACTCCTTGCAAACTTAAAACATTTTATCAAAAAAAAAAAAAAAAACAAGTCAAAATTTTCTGGTTCTAAAGCAAGTAAAAACACTAAATGTTTTAAATATGGTAAAAAGGATTATTTTGCAAAAGACTGTTTCTCAAAATCCACCTCAGAACCCTCATACAAATTTTCAGGAAACAATTCTTCTTTAGGAACTAGCAAGTTTCAACAAAAAATGCTTCAGTCTTCTCAACATTTTCTCAACCATAGGTAGGGTTTATATAGTACAACCCTTTCTTTCTCTCTCTTAAAACACACACTTCCTCTCGCTCTCACTAAAATCCGGCCAACCCAACTAGGGGTTCCGACGCCGCCAACTTTTCCGGCCAAAATTCCGGCCACCACCACTACTTACACCGCCCCCATCAAATGATAGATCGGGCTCTTGTGGTTATGTTTTTGTAACTCACGCGCGTTCAAACCCCCTCATGCTCTCTAGATCTTGAATATTAGATTCGGACTTTAGGTTTTCTAAAAGATAACTAGTATTAAGGGTCTCGTGTGGTCTTGGTTACGAGTTGTACTCGAAAAGACACCACCATCGAACCTCGTCCTCCTTTCTCTCGTTTCTTATGGTAAGCAAAGACTCGATCAAATATTTATCTTGTTAGTTTTCTGTTAATATCAATTATATTTACATAAATATTAGTGTTATGTTTCGTGGATAACTGAAATTAAATAATTATATGTTTTCATGATAATAAAACGAGTTGTTAAGGGTTGTAATATCATCTATGAACAAACTGAAACGAAAACAAGCTTTGAAATCATGTTAGTAATGTTTCGTGTGGGATAAAACATAGATTGGTGAGGTGTTGTTTGATAATTCTGTGATTAGTTCTCGAGTGGACTCAATGAGTCGGGTCAGCAGACTCAGCCGAGTCAAACTTGACTCGGGTCAGTCACGGGTCAGGTCTAATGATCCATGGCGGTGTTGTTTGGATCAGTTGGGGTACGAGTCAAGTTGGGTTGTATTTGTATGTTTTATGTTTCGATCGAGTTAACTAGACCGAGTCAACTCAGTGAGCTCAGTTGACTCGGGTTTGAATCATGTCATGGTAAGATGGTTAGTATGAAATGGTGTTTGACGGGTCGTATGTGTTACATTCTTGGTACAAGTCGAACTAAGTAACGAGTATTACTTGAATTGGAGTCGGTAAATGTGGTCGATAAGTCGTAAAATTATTGTAACATGGAATATCGAAACTAGAAAAATGGCGAATGATATAAGTTAAACGGTTAACTTGTAATAAGACAATGTGTAAACTTGGAAATACGTAACGAGCTAATTATATGCGACGATACCGGTATAAAACTATCAATATTCGATTTAAGCAAACGACGAGTAAGTATTTATAAAACGAATTGATAAACATTGAGAACTAAATATGCAATTTATAATTAATATCGGATATTATGTATACGTTATAAGGTTTAATACGATTTATAAATTTAGAGTAACATTTGATACACAAGTTCTATTGGTTATAAGTTGTACCATACTAAACGTTTTGGATTAACCGAATACAATATATTAGATTCGGAAACGAATTTAATATATTCGAGTCGTAACGGGCTTAAATGTTCAATTGCCACATTTTAAACTAATAACGAAAGGTTAAACTATATATTGTCAACGAATATAGTTTTATTTAATTATAAACCTTTATCAATTAAGAGATTAACTCGTGTTTTATAAACACAAGTTAATTTTTATAAAATTAACGGAAAAGGTTATTTTGATAAAATAATTTATTAAAGTCGTAATGGTTTGGGAACGTTGAATAAACGAACGCGTCGTTTATAAAATAGTACTTTGTATACCTTATATGAAGTACTTATCATAAACTCGTCTAAGTACGAGTAACGATTGTGAAACCTTTATTAATTAAGCGATAAATGAAAACTTATCTTTTATTATAAACATGTACGTTTGGGATTATGGGTAAATAACCGAAAGTTAACCTATTTATATTACATAAATAGTTGTCGTCATTTCCTAGTCTTCTTTGGCTAGCTTGAGTATTGTCAGTATTTCTTGACTTTGTCAATGTCTTTCCTTTTCGGCATAAGTTCTAGTTAGTATGTCTCGACTATGTTGACGTCTTCTTCTCTTTCGCGTGAGTTGTACGTCGCGTCTATGTTTCTTACCACCACATGAAACGTTAAAACTAAACTTTTGAGATATTGATAATGGAATTTTGAAAGTAATGACATGAATAATCCACGAAAACTACGACACGTTACTTTCTATCGACTTCCTTATCATACGAGCCGTATTTTGAGATAATCGTATACGCATTAGGTTGCGCCATTTCTATTCAATCGTACTCGTCGTACCGTCTTCTGGATGCCATGGAGATTAGCTTTAGATTCCAGTTGTGTTAGTTGTGAATAGTGCATTTCTATGGCTAAGGTGAGTTTTATAGCCCCTCTTTTCAAAGGTTTTCACAACTATTTTGGGGGAGAATACAAGATGCTTTTAACTAACCATAATTGGATATGTGAACATTATTTGAGAATGAATGTTGATTGTGATATTTGATTTGGTGATTGAATGCTTTACGTGTTTATGTGAATATAAACTATTTCTTGGACATGTCACTACTCATTTGAATTGCTAAAGTGTTGACTAGGAAAGGTTAGACATGCGACAGTTGTTGACTTAGACTAGGGTAGCATTCCTATGCTATAACGCAATGCCTAGCTAAGAATAGACATTTGTATCCGACCTAGAGCAGGGTAGCTTGTGTTCTAGGCCTTGCTACGACTGTGCTGGCTAGAGTGGCTTGGGGCCCTGCTGAGATCTCGATTGTGTTGATTGGATTATTGTTGATTGGAATGTTTATTATATATCTGCCTTAGTCGTACATAGTAATTAAACTTTATCAGGTCCACTACTATTTTGTGACTAAACTCTATGAACTCACCAGCGTAAGCTGACCCGTTTTAGCATGTGTTCTCATGTTTAAGGCGATAGCTCACTATTGGAAGACGTTTGGCAAGGGGCATGGTCTTAGGCGACTCTGAGGAATAATTGGGACCGCTTTAATTATCTTTTTTGGCCTATTTCCGCACTATTTTCATATAATGAAAACTTAACATTTTCAATAATGTATTTTATTCTAAATAACTAAAATAAAATCCATTCTTTATACCTTATATTGCGATACCAAAATAGTAGCACCCCAAGGTTTATATGCTTCCGCTAGACCATATTTTGGGGGTGTTACAGATTGGTATCAGAGCCAGGTTATAGAGAACTGGGTATTTTCAAAACCTAGACTATAACCAATTTTTCGAAAACTTAACCCTGTGACTGCCACGTGCCCGCCTGCCAAGCTGACGCCTCACGTATAACTTGTTTGAGGATATAGATGATTGAGAACACATTAGACGAATTGATTGATGAAATAATTGATGAGATGTTTATGGCTTATTTGATGAACTATTTGATGGGAAACTTGTTGAATGTGTGCCCTGCTAGTAGACGATTTAAGTCTGCCTATTTTAGTAGTTCACTATAAGCATGTCCTCATGCTTATACATGCACATAAAGCATGTCCTCATGCTTATACACGTACATTAAGAATGTCCTCATGTTTATGCACGCACAGTAAGCATGTCCTAATGCTTACGCACGCACTATGCCTTTCACAGAGTTACGCAATTTCCTTGCGTAATCTCATTATGCTATTTAGAGCTCGCACACTAGTAGTAGCCTTGCGAATGATTTGGGATGTAGAGGACATAGTGCTAGTATAAGTAAGTCGGGTATATCAAAATTCATTGAACCTCAGGTGAATATAGACTGATCACCTATATTCAGCCAGGGACAGTGGGACATTGACTGATCACCTATGTCCGACTCAGAGGTGAATTTTGCGATACTGATAGTAGTTATAATGAAATTATGTCTGGGATAGAGTTTGGTTTTAGGAATGATGAGCTTTAGGTGGACACACACACACACTCACCGAACGTCACGAAAGCCTGCACTCACACACGACACACTCGCATCGTAACACCTCACGAATCGTAACGCTTCTGGCATCGCTATACATCTCTGCTTATATGGAATTCCTGTGTGTCGCCGTCGAGCGTAGTCCGCCTTGAGTCGGGTTAGACCCGATTGGCATCGTCTAAATCCGAGTTGCTTATCGTCATAAGCCTCGTCTTCCTTATTGGAGCGTTTCAATTTGTTTTGGGCTATTTTTTGGATTTGGTTTTGATTTTGTTTTTGGGTTTGTTGGATTCTGTGATTTTTGACCTCGTTCCAAGTTTTGACTCATCATTCAATCTCGAATCATCATTTGGCCTCGAATTGTTATTCGACCTCGCTTCATTAATAACCTTGTTGGGATCACCATTCGATCCCGAATCGTCATTCAATCTCCAATCGTCAGTCGGCCTTGAATTGTCATTCGGCCTCGTTTCGTTCGTAATCTGGTTGGAATTATCATTTCGTCTTGTTTCGTTAGTAATCTTGCTGGAATTATCATTCCGCCTCGTTTCATTAGTAATGTTGTTGGAATTATCATTCCGCCTCGTTTCGTTAGTAATCTTGTTGGAATTATCATTCCGCTCCATTTCGTTAGTAATCTTGTTAAGATTTGTCATTCAGCCTCGCTTCATTGGTAATCCTGTTACCGACACTTCTTCCTCAAGCCTAGTCTTGAATCGATCATTGTTCATTTTCTAAACCGATAATGTTTTTTCGACGTTGCTTCGTCAACAACTTTCAGTTAAGGTTGTACCTTATGTGCTGTTGGTGTTGTACCTTATCCTCTATTGAGGTATCTCTATCAATAACGTCCTAACGACGCTGTTTTATTGAAGTTGCTTACCGGGGTTATCCTGCTGATGTTGTTCCATCGATGTTGCCCTAACTACGTTGAACTCTCGACGTTGTTTTATCAGTATTAATCTGTTGATGTCATACCACCGATTGCTATACTACCTACGCTGTCCTATCGGTGTTGTACCTTACACTACATCGATGCAAAATTCTTTAGTATACCTACTTAGAACCTTTGACGTTCACTCGTATTTAGGATTTGATCCGATATCGATTAGTAGTCGAATCTCTTTTGGAAGTTATGACTTTGGATTCGAATATTGTACTTTTCTGCGTTAAGTATTAAGTGCACTAATGAGTCAATCGATTGATTGCTGTTAGTAATTAATATTCTCTTTAGGAGTCGTACTTTCCGCCTCTACCCTAAGTATCGTGCTAAGTCAACCGACTGATTTATAGTAGCAATCAACACTTCTAACAGAGTCGTACTCTGAACTTCCTAGACTTCCCGTCCAGTAAAGATTCCACGCTCAACGGAAATCTTGAAATCTTAAGGAGTAACCTGAACCGCGTTCCTTGGGACAACTACCTAATCGTTCTCTCATCCTTCGAGAAGCACCTGCTATCCTTTCGGTCCTCTTAACCGATCGATAAGCTACGCCATAGACGAAACCTAGGAATTAGATCTCGCGCCTTTACATAAGCGGTTGTTGGTACTCCTACCCAACCTGTTCACCTCCCGCTATTCAGCAAGATGGAAAGTATGGACGACCTTGCTACTCTCTCTCCTATAGTTATAGCAGTACTAGAGAATCCCTCTATCTTCATTTAAGGAGGTGAGAGAGTACTCATTCCTCTCCCTCTGTTGGAGTGGCTTCACTCCTATGAGCTAGCCCTCACTTTTGAACTCTAGCTCCTTACTTTCTGTCGCACAGTAGAACTCCAATCAAAAGGGGAATCTCCCCTTAGTCTGCTTTCTTTATCTGGGATTCATTCTGTTCGTACACATCTGATCCTTCTTCCTCAACCCTCAACTCCTTCCGATCCTCTTTAAGGAGAAAGTGCGATCTGGAAGCCTGGGTTAAGCAAATAGATTTCTTCATACGTAAAGGAGATCGTGTGCATTACGAAGTGCTGATTTCTATCCTTTTCGGATCGTGGCAATCGCCACACACCCACGTTTCGACTATCACTTCCTAGAGCCGAGAGAACAGATCTGGATATGCTTACAGTGTATCATCTCCGGACTGATGGCTGAAGTGAAGAAACTATCCGAGCGTTTGTAGACACGTCGCGTGCCTTTGGCAATGGTTGGGATAGACACCTTCCGTTGGCCAATTCTCTATCTATCGAGTTTGGCAATGGCTGGGATAGACACCTCCCGTTGGCTAAATCCTCCTATAACCGTACCGATCGCTTTAGTACCTCAAAGGCACCATAAGAGACCCTCTGTAGTCATAAGTGCCGATCCTGATTGTTGGGTAAAATGGAAATACCCAACTTACCACTCCCGAACCTATTCGAGAAGCTGCCGAGGAGACCGTTCAAAGGCAAGATGGTCATAAAAGCTGCTCGCGAATTGTTAGGAGACACAGACAACGTAAATCTCTGGACTCCTCGAATATGGCCGAGGTTAAGCTTAAAGATTCACCATGAGAACGTGTGAAGCGTTTGGTAAACGTGAAAGCTTAATCCTCGCTATATCGATCTTTTCAAAATCCTTGGTGGAGTTAGACCAATAGCTCATAGCCTTGAGCTACCGTCAAAACTTAGCAATATTCTCGACATTTCATGCGTAATAGAAAGAAATAACTCGCCGATGAGGCAGTTGTTATCCCTTTGGAAAATCCAAATCTTTGAGCGTTTAAACTTTGTTGGCCTATCGAAAATCATAGACCATGAGTCAAGTGACTTTAGTAAAGTCGCATCCTTATCATTGAAGTTTGTCAAAACTCTTGAAGAAATCCTAAATTCACTAAGAGAATGTGAAGCTGAATCCTCGTGCGTAGGCACTCACCTCTTTTAGACCTTAACGCGTAACTTGAGTTGAATCGCGAGGACGCAATTCCTTTTAAGGAGGTGAGGCTGTGACAACCCGTAATTTCCTCGATGCATCGTAAATGAAGAAACGACAATTAGAGTGATCGTTCCCTCTAATTTGAGATACAAGACGTATTATATATCATTTTTATTGGAAATATTATTCTGAGAACGTTGGCGTAATTCCTGAGTCACAAATCCTCCGTTTACTAGTCCAAACGAGTCCCGAATCTAAAACTACAAAACCTAACAAAAATTAAAAGTTTACTCCCTTTAGATAATTACACCGCCGCCCCTTGTAGTTTTACTAGTACATGTTTGGTCCCTCATGGGAGTATATATACCCCACTCCCTTCCCACTCTCTCATTTCCACCCTTTCTTTCTCTCTCTTAAAACACATACTTCCTCTCTCTCTCACTAAAATCCTGCCAACCCAACTAGGGTTCCGGCGCCACCAACTTTTACGGCCAACATTCCGGCCACCACCACCACTTACGCCGCCCCATCAAATGATAGATCGGGATCTTGTGGATTTCTTTTTTGTAACTCACGCGCGTTCAAACCCCCTCATGCTCTCTAGATCTTGAATATTAGATCCGGACTTTAGGGTTTCTAAAAGATAACGAGTATTAAGGGTCTCGTGTGGTCTTGGTTACGAGTTCTACTCGTAAAGACACCACCATCGAACCTCGTCCTCCTTTCTTTCGTTTCTTATGGTAAGCAAATACCCGATCAAATATTTATCTTGTTAGTTTTCTGTTAATACCGATTATATATACATAAATATTAGTGTTATGTTTCGTGGATAACTGAAATTAAACGATTATATGTTTTCATGATAATAAAATGAGTTGTTAAGGATTGTAATATCATCTATGAACAAACTGAAACGAAAACAAGCTTTGAAATCGTGTTAGTAATGTTTCGTGTGGGATAAAACATAAATCAGTGAGGTGTTGGTTGATAATTCTATGATTAGTCTCGAGTGGACTTGATAAGGATTTAAAAGGTACACTTTTGAGGGGTCATTTAAGCCCTTAATCGATCACTTTTGTATCCGTTACTACTTAATTTCGTTCCTTTTCACTTTTTAGGTCTCTTGAAGGCAAATTGCTGGAATGACACTTATTCGGATGAAAAGGCGCGAATATATGAAGAAAATGGCCAAAGTCAAGAATCAAGACACTCAAGCTGCTGGAACTGAAGCTGACGGTGTCACAGCCTAATAGCGACGCCGTCGCAACACACCTTGAGACGACTCAGAGAGCAAATTGCTATTTTGCACTTGACGGCATCAGGTTTAAAAGAGTAGGGCGTCACAACTCAGACGACCTAAATTTGGATCCCGACGGTGTCAGAAGATGAAGCCGACGACGTCACTAGCATAAGGTGATGCCGTCACAACGTTGACGTGGCCAAGATGAAAACCTAATGGCGGCGACCCGACGGCGTCACAATTAAAGAGTGACACCGTCGCATATTGTAACTCTATATATAGAATTCGAATTTTCAGTATTTTAGGGAGGTAGTTTTGTGGAGTAAAACCTAAATCGAACTTTGTTTGTCTTGGGCAGTATCTTAGGGTTCCATACCCTATTTTACAACAAGATAAGTGATTTACTTCATTAATTCAATTATGTCTTCAATTGTTTGTGTGTATGCTTGCATGTTTTCCATGTCCGGCTAATTTACTTGTGTGTTTGCTTAGATCTATGAAACCTAGGTATTGAATATTGATTGGTTGTATCTTATCTTAATTCTGATTGACCTAATATTGCGATAGGTCATTCGTTGTTTTGTTAATGCTTGAGTAATCTTTGTGAACATTAGTTTATAATCACCTAGAGTTATTGTAGTCTAAACATCCAAAGATAACCTTAGAGTTAGTTTATGAATCCTAGATATTTCGTAGGCAATAACCTTAAGGTAGTCTCAAAGAGTTAGGTAAAAACGCATACCCTACGACCTTGGAAGATACAACGCGTTAAGAATAAGGACGTGACAATTCAACCATCAATAGGAGATAACTAGGGAGTAATAGCATCTAAGTAAACACATTTTTAATCGTCATAAGAGCATACAACAATAGACATAGACTACACTCACCTTAGCTTAGTTAAATTAGATAAGTATAGTAATCGGTAGAAATACCAACCCCCCAAATCCAATACCCCGAGATTCGTAATTTCAATTTTCTAAAAAATTTAAAAAAAGATAAAAAATACTCTTCCTCAACCCCAACCTTAGCGTAGTAATTTCTCACTAGCATTACTATTCCCCTAGAGAACGATATCAATTCCCGAGGCTTACTCTAATACTACACTGCAACGATTAGGTTCACTGCCTAGGGTGTTGAAAAACTTGCTCGACGAAAAGGAAGTTCCTTTGACCCCGAACGCGCGTTGTACGCGTATCAAGTTTTTGGCGCCGCTGCCGGGGAAAACTACTAAGCTTAGACGAGACATCTTGACGTTCCAACAACTTCAATGCGAGTCTCTCTACGAGGCATGGACCCGATTCAAAGACCTGCTCCATAGAGTCCCTCATCATGGCATTGATCTTTGGCTTCAAATCCAAATCTTCTATGACCATACATATTTCATCACAAGGCGATCCATTGATCGAGCCGCCGGTGGAAGGCTTAGCAACTCCAACGCAGAAGAATCATGGGATATTATAGAAGAGCTTGCCGATCAAAGCTACGAAAATTGGAGTGAATCTCATGAAACCCCTGTCAAAGTGGTTAATGCCATATCAATTCCTCATGATTCTTCCATCACTGAAGAGCAAATGAGTGCTCTTGAGAGAAGGATAGATTATCTAATTGAGAGGCAAATCCTGAGTGAACCCCTCGAGAAATGGTTAATTCCGCTAACTCCACCAACCACCCAACACCCTTCTCTGAATCACCAAGCCGTGAGCAAAATCTCAATTCTGAACGGCGCTTCCGTTCTACTTCTCCAATACCACTCTCACCGAGCTTTAAGGAACAAATGAGGGAGTACATGGTAGCCCAATAGTGAAAGATTAGCAGAATTTGAAGAGGAGGTTTATAGGCAAAGGGAGGAGATGCAGGAAATGATGAACTTGGTAAAGGAGTATACTAAGACAAAAGTTCCCGAAAAGGTGCTAGTGAGAAGCGATGATCACCCTCCCCCCACTTCGTTTGTTAACGCCATTTCCATTGTGCCTGATGAAGATGGAACAATTGAGGAGAAGAAAGCTGAGAAAAGCAAGAAGGAAGAGGCTGAAACCAATGATGAACCCGAGACCATTGAGTACTACCTTAAGCACGATATTAATAAGAAAACCATTGTTAACCAAGTGTACAACTTTAGGTACAACGAGGTTCTTAGGAAAGCCCTAGAAGGAGAAATAACAGAAAAGGAGTAGGACACCCTGCCTATGGGACCTATGTATGAGCTGGTTCTAAAAAAACCAGTGACAAAAAAACGAGAAACCACGGGGAACTTCGTGATACCATGTAGCATAGGTGACATTGATAATATAAATGCCTTAGCTGATCAAGGATCTGATGTAAACATAATGCCGCTATCAGTCTATAATAAGTTGACTAAGGAAAAGCCAGCCAAGACCAATCTTAGACTTTCCTTAGCAAATCACACATATGTCTACCCCATAGGAATAGCGGAGGACGTCTTAATAGAGGTGGCCAATATTGTCTATCCGGTGGACTTCGTGATTATAGACATTGAGGAAGATAGAAATATGCCACTCATTCTTGGAACACCTTTTCTGGCCACTGCCAAAGCAACCATCAAATGCGGTGAGGGCATCATGATACTCAAGAGTGGCAAGGGATACGCTAGGATACCTATTATTCCAAGATATCCTTTAAAGATTATGGAAAAGATTACTGACGACAATCCACAAGTCCCTAAAAATATGGTTAGGAAGAAAATTAACGATTGGGAAAAAGGGCTTAGAGATTTCATGGTTCAAGGGCTACATGCAACATTGTGGAAACGCGATAAAAAGTTAGGAAATAATCCTACCTCAATACCACAGACTCAAAAAAACCCTAAGGAATTTTTAAAGGGAGAGAAAGTGCTTTTGTACAAGTTAAGAATAAAAGCATTAAGAGGTAGAAATAAGCCAAGATGGTTTGGGCCTTATACGGTAAAAGAAACTAATCTAAAGAATAAAACCGTTATCATAATAGACGACGTTGGGAAGGAGTCCACGATAAGCATACAACGTCTACAACCTTTTGATAAAGGCTTGGTAACTAAAGAAGGTGACGGTAATGAAGTCACGTAGGGGCACGACTTCGAGTCTAGCTACAAGACTCATAAATAAAGAAAAGTGCTTCGTGGGAGGCAACCCATGCTTAATTGTTTGCTTGTTTGAGTGTCGTATATATTTTATTGATTGTTTATTCTCATGTTTAAATTTGTAAAAATTCTTTATTTTGTCTTTAATCTTGTCTTAATTACATATAAAGGTATTTTACAAAAGGGATAAGTGTAGGGAGGATTACACACGTTTTGAAAAAGAACGTGAACATTAGAATTACGATTATTAAAAAGATATACATGTGTGTTTGTTAGAGTCAAATGCTTGTATCGAGTCATAATGGATGTTTTGCAGGAAATTTTTCCAGATTCTAAAGATATAAATTTTCCAGGATTTTTTCCAGAAAATCGCAGACCAGTTTCTGTCAGGATAACCTGACGGCATCAGGGTCGCAACCTGACGGCGTCAGGAGGAGTGGAAACAGCTTCTAAATTTTCTCGTTTTCTGTGCTACTTATAAATTTTTGGAATTTTCCAGGTCTTAATTTTCCAGAAAATCTGTAAACATCCATTCCACAAGCATTATATCCTAGTTTAGTAGAGTCATATATATATTGTTACCGCCGATTTTACACGAAGGTTTCGTTTGTTTTCTTCAAGTGTGCAGGTTTTATTTATCAAGAAGAAGATACATAAGATTAGATGGAGCTTTTCACGCATACAGTCTTCTTGAAGAATGATTTAACCACTACTTCACACGGATCCTACCGAGCTAATCAGGGGAGTATTAGTTTTTTTCGTTTTTAATTACCTTCCATTATCATAACTTTGATACTTTCAGTGAACATTGGGGACAATGTTCAGTTTAAGTGTAGGGAGGTAAAATAAAACGGGAACTTTGAAACTATGCTTATCCTTGACTATTTGCCTTGTCCAATTTCATTTGTGTAATAAACCATAAGAAATATTGGTTAGGGTAATTTTGGCACCAAATTTAAAATTTTTCATGACATTTAGGAGTGGGCCATTAGTCTTAATAAAGCGTCTCATGGATAGGAAGTTATATGACTAGCACAAAACCCTTTACCACTTAAATTCCACCCAAAATGTGAGAATCGCCCTTAGATTTGTAGGAATTAAAGAATTCCACTTTAATGCTTCGAGAGTGTACCGGTAGTATAATAGATTCTAGAACTTGTTTTGTGATGCATTCCGAGATCGCTAGTGAGACTACACTTGTGTAGTTAGGAATAACTAAATGATAACAGGCATTAGGATAACCCTTGTTTGATACCCGTATTATAATTACTTCTTCCACATCGGTTGAGTAATTCCCCCACACCCTTGCGTTGTACTCATCTTTAGTACACGATACCCCTAGTTAACCCTTCAAAGCCTATCCTTTTCGCGGTTCTCGTGATTTTTCGGTTTTTTGGAATATCAATGAAGAGCATTGTTTACATTCTACCCCCAAATCTACACCCAAATCGACTTAGCCTACCTTGTATGCACTCACTTTTAGTGCATTATTTTTATCACATTAAACCCTTAGTTCAATTATCTAGTTGCTTGCATAAGTTGCTAAGTCGAGTCATATCCTTTGTACACAGTTTTGGGACGATTGGGACTCATGGGAAAAGTTAAATTTTATGAAATGATGGGAAGGAACGTTAAATTCAAATTACCTTTATTTACGTAATAATGTGCTCCAAGTGTTTTGATCTTTTCAATTCGGGTCAAATTAGTGTTAGAGAAATAAAAACTCAAGTGTAGGGATGTGCCTATAAATCCCTATTATTTTGATGTTATCGTAGAGGATGGTAGAGTAAAAGTGTATTAAAAAAAAAAAAAAAAAAAAAAAAAAAAACGGGCTTCCATCCTACATCTATCTTTAAATTTATGTTTGTTTGTTTCAATTTATCTAAAGTTTAGAGTGTCGAGTCTTGGCTTAGCAATGCCATTCTTCTCATGCTTGTAACATAAAGATTTTTGACTTGCCACCACTAAATCGCCTATCCCACCAAACCCTTTGTTTCCCACCGTAAGCCTAAAGTTACAACCTTGTAAAATACCTCTTGGATAGTTTTTCCTAGGTACTTACGCCAAAGCGATGGAGGTTTGATCTAGTCTCAAGCCTATGGTAATCTATGTACTAGGACCGGTTAACTAGTGTTTATCTTCCATTTCCAACTTGATATATTTCATATACACCCGAGAGATGAGAGTATATAAACACCACTTGTGAGGTGCTAGTATGTAATTTCTGTGCTTGTTATGACTTTTGCAGGGCTTATTAGTGTTGTGAATTGTTCTAAACTAATGCTTCATGACCACTAACTTATAAATTAATTGGCTAAAAGCACATTTGATTGAGGACAAGCAAATACCAAGTGTAGGGATATTTGATAAGGATTTAAAAGGTACACTTTTGAGGGGTCATTTAAGCCCTTAATCGATCACTTTTGTATCCGTTACTACTTAATTTCGTTCCTTTTCACTTTTTAGGTCTCTTGAAGGCAAATTGCTGGAATGACACTTATTCGGATTAAAAGGCGCGAATATATGAAGAAAATGGCCAAAGTCAAGAATCAAGACACTCAAGCTGTTGGAATTGAAGCTGACGGCGTCACAGGCTAATAGCGACGCTGTCACAACACAGCTTGAGATGACTCAGAGAGCAAATTGCTATTTTGCACTTGACTGCATCAGGTTTAAAAGAGTAGGGCGTCACAACTCAGACGACCTAGATTTGGATCCCGACGGCGTCAGAAGATGAAGCCGACGGCATCACAAGCATAAGGTGACGCCGTCACAACGTTGACGTGGCCAAGACGAAAACCTAGGTATTGAATATTGATTGGTTGTCTCTTATCTTAATTGTGCTTGACCTAGTATTGCGATAGGTCATTCATTATGTTTTTAATGCTTGAGTAATCTTTGTGAACATTAGTTTATAATCACCTAGAGTTATTGTAGTCTAAACATCCACAGATAACCTTAGAGTTAGTTTATGAATCCTAGAGATTTCGTAGGCAATAACCTTAAGGTAGTCTCAAAGAGTTAGGGAAAAACGCATACCCTACGACCTTAGAAGACACAACGCGTTAAGAATAAGGACGTGACAATTCAACCATCAATAGGAGATAACTAGGGAGTAATAACATCTAAGTAAACACATTTTTAATCATCATAAGAGCACACAACAATAGACATAGACTATACTCAACTTATCTTAGTTAAATTAGATAAGTAGAGTAATCAGTAGAAATACCAACCCCCCAAATCCAATACCCCGAGATTCGTAATTTCAATTTTCTAAAAAATATAAAAAAAAGATAAAAAATACTCTTCCTCAATCCCAACCTTAGCTAGTAATTTCTCACTAGCATTCCTATTCCCCTAGAGAATGATATCAATTTCCGAGGCTTACCCTAATACTACACTACAACGATTAGGTTCACTGCCTAGGGTGTTGAAAAACTTGCTCGATGAAAAGGAAGTTCCTTTCACCCCGAACGCGCATTGTACGCGTATTAGGACTCAATGAGTCAGGTCGGCAGACTCAACCGAGTCAAACTTGACTCAGGTCAGTCACGGGTCGGGTCTAATGACCCATGGTGGTGTTGTTTGGATCAGTTGGGGTACGAGTCAAGTTGGGTTGTATTTGTATGTTTTATGTTTTGATCGAATTAACTAAACTGAGTCAACTCAGTGAGTTGAGTTGACTCGGATTTGAATCATGTCATGGTAAGATGGTTAGTATGAAATGGTGTTTGACGGGTCGTATGTGTTACATTCTTGGTACAAGTCGAACTAAGTAACGAGTATTACTTGAATTGGACTCGGTAAATGTGGTCGATAAGTCATAAAATTATTGTAACATGGAATATCGAAACTAGTAAAATGGCGAATGATATATGTTAAACGATTAACTTGTAATAAGACAATGTGTAAACATGGAAATGCGTAACGAGCTAATTATATGCGACGATACCGGTATAAAACTATCAATATTGGATATACGCAAACGACGAGTAAATATTTATAAAACGAAGTGATAAACATTGAGAACTAAATATGCAATTTATGATTTATATCGGATATTACGTATACGTTATAAGGTTTAATACAGTTTATAAATTTAGAGTAACATTTGATACACAAGTTCTATTGGTTATAAGTTGTACTATATTAAACATTTTGGATTAACCGAATACAATATATTAGATTCGGAAATGAATTTAATATATTCGAGTCGTAACGGGCTTAAATGTTCAATTGTCACATTTTAAACTAATAACAAAAGGTTAAACTATATATTGTCGACGAATATAGTTTTATTTAATTATAAAACATATCAATTAAGAGATTAACTCGTGTTTTATAAATACAAGTTAATTTTTAAGAACTTATCGGAAAAGGTTATTTTGATAAAACAATTTATTAAAGTCGTAATGGTTTGGGAACGTTGAATAAACGAACACGTCGTTTATAAAATCCTACTTAGTATACCTTATATTACTTATCATAAACTCGTCTAAGTACGAGTAACGATTGTGAAACCTTTATTAATTAAGCGATAAGTGGAAACTTATTTTTAATTATAAACAAGTTGATACGCGTACAACGCGCGTTTGGGGTCAAAGGAACTTCCTTTTCGTCGAACAAGTTTTTCAACACCCTAGGCAGTGAACCTAATTGTTGTAGTGTAGTATTAGGGTAAACCTCGAGAATTGATATCGTTCGCTAGGGGAATAGAAATGCTAGTGAGAAATTACTACGCTAAGGTTGGGGTTGAGGAGGATTATTTTTTATCTTTTTTATATTTTTTTAGAAAATTAAAAGGTACGAATCTCGGGGTATTGGATTTGGGGGGTGGTATTTCTACCGATTACTCTACTTATCTAATTATCTAATTAACTAAACTAAGGTGAGTGTAGTCTATGTCTATTGTTGTGTGCTCTTATGATGATTAAAAATGTGTTTACTTAGATGCTATTACTCCCTAGTTATCTCCTATTGATGGTTGAATTGTCACGTCCTTATTCTTAACACGTTGTGTCTTCTAAGGTCGTAGGGTATGCGTTTTTCCCTAACTCTTTGAGACTACCTTAAGGTTATCGCCTACGAAATCTCTAGGATTCATAAACTAACTCTAAGGTTATCTTTGGATGTTTAGACTAAAATAACTCTAGGTGATTATAAACTAATGTTCACAAAGATTACTCAAGCATTAAAAACACAACGAATGACTATCGCAATACTAGGTCAATCACAATTAAGATAAGAGACAACCAATCAATATTCAATACCTAGGTTTCATAGATCTAAGCAAACACACAAGTAAATTAGCCAGACATGGAAAACATGCAAGCATACACACAAACAATTGAAGACATAATTGAATTAATGAAGTAAATCGCTTATCTTGTTGTAAAATAGGGTATGGAACCCTAAGATACTGCCCAAGACAACCTAGGTTCGGTTTAGGTTTTACTCCACAAAACTACCTCTTTAAAATACTGAAAATTCGAATTCTACATATAGAGTTACAATATGCGACGGCGTCACTCTTTAATTGTGACGCCGTCGGGTCGCCGCCATTAGGTTTTCGTCTTGGCCACGTCAACTCTGTGACGGCGTCACCTTTTGCATGTGATGCCGTCGGCATCAACCTCTGATGCCATCGGGATCTAAATCTAGGTCGTCTGAGTTGTGACGCCCTGCTCTTTTAAACCTGATGCCGTCAAGTGCAAAATAGCAATTTGCTCTCTGAGTCGTCTCAAGGTGTGTCGCGACGGCGTCACTATTAAGCTGTGACGCCGTCCCCTTCAGTTCCAGCAGCTTGAGTGTCTCGATTATAGACTTTGGCCATTTTGTTCATATATTCGCGCTTTTTCGTCCGAATAAGTGTCATTCCAGCAATTTGCCTTCAAGAGACCTAAAAAGTGAAATGGAACGAAATTAAGTAGTAACGGATACAAAAGTGATCAATTAAGGGCATAAATGACCCCTCAAAAGTGTACCTTTTAAATCCTTATCAAATATCCATACACTTGGTATTTGCTTGTCCTCAAGTAAATGTGCTTTTGGCCAATTAATTTATAAGTTAGGGGTCATGAAGCATTAGTTTAGAACAATTCACAACTCGTATAAGCCCCGCAAAAGTCATAACAAGCACGGAAATTACACACTAGCACCTCACAAGTGGTGTTTGGATACTCTTATCTCTCGGGTGTATATGAATATATCAAGTTGGAAATGAAAGATAAACACTCATTAACCGGTCCTAGTACATAGATTACCATAGGCTTGAGACTAGATCAAACCTCCATCACTTTGGCGTAAGCACCTAGGAAAAACTATCTAAGAGGTCTTTTAAAGGGTTGTAACGTTAGGCTTACGGTGGGAAAACAAAGGGTTTGGTGGGATAGGCGATTTTTTTCCATAATTTTATTTTATTTTATTTTTTTTATTATTTTTTTTAACACTGTATTTTTTTCTTTTTCTATTTTTTTTCGATTTTTTTTCTTCATACACAATTACTCTACCATCCTCTACGATAACATCAAAATAATAGGGATTTATAGGCACATCCCTACACTTGAGTTTTTATTACTCTAACACTAATTTGACCCGAATTGAAAAGATCAAAACACTTGGAGTACATTATTACGCAAATAAAGGGAATTTGAATTTAACGTTCCTTCCCGTCATTTCATAAAATTTAACTTTTCCCATGAGTCCCAATTGTCCCAAAACTATGTACAAAGGATATGACTCGACTTAGCAACTTATGCAAGCAACTAGATAATTGAACTAAGGGTTTAGTATGATAACAATAATGCACTAAAAGTGAGTGCATACAAGGTAGGCTAAGGCGATTTGGGTGTACATTTGGAGGTGGATTGTAAACAATGCTCTTCATTGATATTCCGAAAAACCAAAACATCACGAGAACCGCGAAAAGGATAGGCTCTGAGGGGTTAACTAGGGGTATCGTGTACTAAAGATGAGTACAACACAAGGGTGTAGGGGAATTACTCATCCGATGTGGAAGAAGTAATTATATTACGGGTATTAAACAAGGGTTATCCTAATGCCTCTTATCATTTAGTTATTCTTAACTGTTGGGAATTGGAAATTCCATGTTAAAGTGTCGGTCACCCCAATTATGGTCTAGCATATGTTAGCTCATAGACTTGTAGTTATTTACGTTGTTTAGTAGTTTATTAGTTAGTTCGTAGCGTAGTTTAGTTTAGAGAAACACCGTGGAGGAAGGACGGGTCTTTACCCACTGTATACCTGATCCACAGGCCGATAGGAGGTCGTTATGTTTGTAAGTATAAATACCCCTTCCATCCATGGAAGGGGTGGTGATTTTCAATCTAACCTTACAACTTTTGTGAACCAAGTCTCTACCAAGAAAACACCCAACTCTCTACTTCTCTCTCTAATGGCAAACATGTATTTTGATCATCCAAGACCACCCGAATCATAAACACAATAATATATCGATCCTACAAATGGTACCAGAGCCAAGGTTTTTGTGTTTTGATGATTTATTGTGGCTCGAATCGTGGTTTAACTGATTTTATATTTGTTGTGTGTCGGATAGTTTATATTTGTGATATCAGTCTCTTTAACATGTTTTTAGGTATCTTTGGTCTAAATAGTCTTATGGTCTATCCCTTACATAATCAGGTCTTGTTCACTTCTGTCCAAACCATGATATTTCTGCATAATCCTTGAAGTTGGCCATGTATTTGTGCATAACAGTCAAAATAGTCAATATGGTCATATATTTGTGGTCTTAATGGGTTTTCTGGTAACTTTTTATGGTCAAAACAGTCAAAAAGTATCATCTTTTATGCAACTTTTCTGGGTAAATATGATGTTGGTCGGAACATAGTCGGAAAACTCATCGGATACATCACAAAATCTACCTAGCGACTTGTCAACAGAAATATGAAGCGACTTGGTGAAGGTTTGACTTTTGAGTCAAACTGAAAAAAAAAACTAGCGACTTGTTTTGTAAACTGAAGTAGCGAGTTATGATGCTAGCGAATAGTCTTTACTAGTTAGCGACTTGGTGTTTGACTATTTAGTCAAATACATGACCCTAGCGACTTGTCACTTAGGGTAGCGACTTGACAGTTTTGGCTAGCGACTTGACTCCTGTATTATGTTAGCGACTTAAGTCAAATGCCACTTAACTGAAAGAATGAAGAAGAATGACTGTTGACCCACGACCTCATTAACCTTATACCAATAACAACAAGACAACAACCATCATAGATCCAAGACTCTATTAAGAGACTTTTAATATACAAGGATCTCAGATCTTTTTATTTTCTCATGTTTTTTTAAGTAACCTCATGCCTCAACGGCAATAAACATAAGATAAACTTATCTTCATCAATCTTTTTGATAATATCCGAATCTCATAGAATCAACAAAACTGATTTGTTTCATTAGATCCTTTCATTCGTTAAGTATATGAACGTCAAAAAAAAAATGAATTACGAATGTGTTATCATTTGTTATTAAATGTCATGTAATCTCTGAGTACCCATTTTTCGTGTGCCACACTAATGTACATCAAGACCAAAGCCTTCAACACGATTAGGGATGATTCATCATCGATCTGTGTGCTATTCGAATTTAAAGAAAGAACAAAACCTCAAGGCTTCATTCTACTATTTCTTTCGATTTGACAACGTAACTTTAAACAAACATAAAGTTACCTACCTGTGATCTATTCGTTAGATCATATAGCCGTCTCTCCATATCTCGAGCCATCCCTGTGGCTATATAATGACCCTCATGCCATCCCTGAGGCGTGATCATCATTTGATTCAATGACTAATGATGCTCAAGATTGAAATTCTACTGATTGGTGAGAAGAAAATGTCAGGAGGGGGCGGCTATACTAACAGAGAAGATTTGGGAGAAGGATTTAATCCCGTTAAAGGAGGCGTGTTAGTTTTGGAGAGATTATGTGTTGTGGTAAGAGAGATAAGGTGAAACTGATGTAAAAAAATTAGGAGGCGTCTGTTGTGTATGATAGGGTTTGACAAAGTATAATGTATGTGTTTAGGGTTCTGGAACTGACCTTGATAGCTACTTATTAGGGTGCGTTTAGGTTAGATATTGTACCGGGCCCTCACATCTTATGCTATTTATTTGGATCGGGTATTCATACCTGATGTTATTAATTTGGGTCGGGCCCTCATGATGGATCGAGTACTCATGTCATCTTAATTTGGGCTGAGTTGTGAATTTATCAAATGGGCTGTAATTAATTAGACTGAATTCCATGGACTAACAGATGTGGTCATCCCAAAGTTAAATCTTTTTGGATACTTAATTTGATGATTATTGATATTGAGTGGTATATTGTTTGATAGTTTGGTCATGATAATATTTCATGGTGGATACAAATTCACGGCTTGAGCTTAATTTTTGAGAAATGAAATTTATCATAACTGGAGTATAAGTGATTGATATACTAGTTTGTTTGAACATTGGGCCATGATGCTTGGATTTGAATGACGGTCAGATGGGCTTCTCAATATGAGATCGGATTTAAGTGAGTTAATGATGAGATTGGTTGATGAGATTTGTCGATATGATTTTGTTGAGATGATGTGATTTGGTCATGAGGGTTGATACTTTTGTATATACATTTTCACGATGATTATTATGTCACGGCTTGGCTTGAATTGATTAAGGTTGACTACGGAGTTGGTTGTACGGTATCTCTTATTTGGATTTGAAGTGTGGTTTTCCGGGCACGTTTACTTATTTCATCTTCCTTCTTTCTACCCTTCCGCGAAGATGACTTGTTTGGGCGTTTATAGAGGGTAATAAAGACTTGGCTATTTAATTACGGTTGTGATTCCTTCTCGTTTAATCCACAACATAACTATCACTTCGGTGTCTCACTCAGTTGAGAATGTCAAGAGATTTTGTACATTGGGTGCACTGTTTCTTTTTCACAAGGATTAGTACAAGTTTAAGTAACAAATCTGGGGAATTTTACTTCATGATCAAGTTTGGCATATCGGGTATACTTCTCCATGTGGTCATTATAATAGCCGACAGAATGTGTGAATGATGTATTTACCAAAGTGTTGATTGGATGGTTGATGATGTTGGATACTGAACCGTTGATAAACCGCTGCATGTTCCCCTAAAACAGATATTCACCGAAACCAAATTTGTCATAACACCTTCAAGCTGACATTGTTTACGGTTTTGTCTTGATTTTGTAAAATCCCGCGAAAGAACCTATTTCTCGGTTTAAATCATAGACTTGTAAAATCCCGTGACAATGGAAACATCCTGGTATTAGTAAAGTGCATTTCCGGATCTATCTTACGGTTTATTCTTAGTTTTGTAAAATCCCGCGAAAGAATCTATTTTTCGGTTTAAACCATAGAGTTGTAAAATCCCGTAATGATGGAACCATCCTGGAGAAAAGGAAAGTGTATTTTGGGATCTTATTTGATGCTGGTGCTACGGTTTCTGCTTTGAAGAATGGATAAAAGGGTGTGCTTCATAAATTGGATGTGTGTTTGGATATTCGTCATGGTAGTTTGGTTATTACATGGTTTTACGGGGTTATGTGCTTTTAACCATGGTGGGGATGAAACCATTATCAAAGTTCATTTAAATGTCAAAGAAGGCTAGATTTGAGCAGTTCAGAAGATGTGACAACGGCGTTAATTCACTATTATTTATTTGAGGTTGAAGTGAAATATCACGGGCGCGTGTACTTAGTATCTGAAGGTATCGGGGATGGATGGATGAAGATTCTTCAAGATCCTTGTTCGAGCTTATTATCAAAATGAAGACTTGGAAATCTAGTTATTGTTGGGTGTCTTTTACCTTTTCTTTTACCACTTGGGGGAATTGGGCTCATACCACTACAAAATAACTATCACTTTAAGGAGTTACGTTGTAGTGCTCAGTGTCACATTCAATTGTGGATTTTCAAGAGGTAATGTACGTCTTATACTTGATGGTTGGTTGGTTGAAGAGTATAGAGTACATAGAGAGTACTTAGAGATGCTAATGGAAATCGGCACCGCTCTTTGTTACATATGTGCAAGTTTAAGTCACGAGTTCGGGTTGTTATGCTTCAAGGTCAAATTCTTCATATTGGGTTTTCTCCATCAGCTGTCACTTCAAAGAGCCTACTGAATGATAATGGTGATTGATTACATGTTTTGCCAAGAGATTGAAAAGAGAGAGATTATGACGTATGAACACAACAGTTCATACCTCGTACTCTAAAGTAAAGAAAAGTGTACGTTTCAGTGCGCTTTATCTTCAAAAAGAAGAGAAATCTTCTTATGACGTATGAACACAACAGTTCATGCCTCGTAATCTAAAGAAAAGAAATGTGTACGCTTCAGTGCGCATTATCTTCTGAAGAAGAGAAATCTTCTCACTTATGACCATTCTCATCAACATGCTTCATACTTTTTCCATGCACTTTCAGTCATCAAGTGAACCGGGCTACCATTGATTATTTTCTTATTCCACTTTCTCAACTATAATGACGATGGCGACATCATGTGCTAATTTTGCGGGGGAGAAGTGTGAATTGACTACATTTGGATAATTTTCACTTGTTTAATCAAGAATGGAAACTCCGTATGCAATTCTTGAGGGGGAGAAGAAGTGTGATAATTCTGCATGGTTGATTGACATATGAGAATGTTTGGTCAAACGGCTCCTAACTCATGTAAGAACCGAGCTTCTTCTTATCGGATCTTCTTTACATGGAGTTTCTTCTAAGAGTCGTTGGTTGACATCTTCACTCGGATTGATGAGTTTATCGACAAAGTGCTTCCGGTTAATGCTTCACGTATACATCAACATGATGATTCCGAACAATCTCTCTGTTCTTGTTTGATGTGATTGGTAGTTTGGTGTTACCATCTTGTGTGTTCGTTGCGGCCTGATTGCTGATTTCCTTGATGAACATCTTTCTGTTCTTGTTTGATTGGGAGGGATTTTAGTTAAGGGGATGTGCAAGATGTAAGTTAATCGGGATGCTTTTTGGTGGGATGCTTTTGGTGTGAGTTGAAGATGTTAACTATCTATTCCCCAACTGGACAATCTTGAAGAAGGTCGAGTCTACAGTCGGTTCTACATTTTCTGATACATGTTAGAAGACTAAAGACGAGTTGCATTTAACGATCTAAAGACTTCTTCTTAATTCAAGCATTCATCATAAAGATTGTCGGTTTAGGGGAGAGCACTAATTGGGGGTGGGTGAAATGTTTGATTTAATCCCCAATTAGACTTGCTCACATTATTCAGCATGTTGATTCTCACAAAGACTTCAAGCGATCTTCTCAACAGATTTCAAGTACTTGGGCTTATAATATGTTGCTGATTCTGAAGTATCAAAACCAGCAAGGGGGAAGGAGACACGCATCTAAACGCGAGTAAACTTGATGAACTTAATACTTCTAAAGTAATTGAAGATATCCCGGGAAGACAAATGTTATTACCGCAGAGAAACTCAGTGTTTGACTCATGGCGAGTAAAATTGATGAACTTAATTCTTCTAAGTGATTGAAGACATCCCGGGAAAACAAATGTCATGACCGCAGAGAAACTCAAGGTTTTACTCATCAAGGCGTTTAGTGTTATTATTCCAACTATGTGGGGGAAGTGATGTTAGTGAAAGTTTCTGAAGATAAATGAGGTACACAAGTACGACATATTCAAGGAAGATAAATGTGTAACATGAGGGAGGTGTTATCAGTTATTCTCTCGTTGGGAATGTGTGTACTTCGAATTCCTGAGCTTCATACACATTCATCAGGGACGAAAGATGTGAACATAGGGGAGGTGTTCTTCATTACCCTCATGATGTGTATTCGGGAGAGTTTTTGGATATTGGTGTACTTCGGATTCTTGAGCTTCATACACATTCATCAGGGACGAAAGGTGTGAACATAGGGGAGGTGTTCTTCATTACCCTCATGATGTGTATTCGGGAGAGTTCTTGAGCATTATTCTAAGAGACGGGCTGCATCATTTCAACTACTCGGGGGGAAGTGTTCTCTTGACACCTTTTGGAATGGTTTGCGTCAGACTTCAGTGGTTATGAAATTTGAGAAGATCATTTATGAGTGGGATGATACGTTGCTGTTCTTTTGGATGATATAACCTCGAACGATGAATCACGGTGATTATTCTTAGAAGGAGCAGCAAGATCGATGATAATGGTGTGCTTCTTTGTACACCTGGCTAATGGAAGCTTGAAAGAAAGCTTTGAATCTGCTTAGCTAAAGGATTTTCGGTTTGGGGGGAAGCTGCCAAAGTCTCACTTTCAGATGGTTCAATTTCTTTCTTCAATACAAGAGCCTCGGAAGCTTTGGTGGTGAAAGTTTTAGGGATGATGACTTCTATCTTCTACAACGGGGCTGCTCGATATCCTTATCTCGGTACTCGTATCATCATCTTCTTTAACTATATCATCTACTCTATCTTTGTATATATTTTTCTGAAAACAAAATACAAAAATATAAAACCAACAAAAACAAAATAGAAAAATATAAAACCTTCAAAAACCTATAAAAATCAAAAAATTTGAAAAATACCAAAAATATGTTTTTCAAAGACATGTCTTCTGGTATCGATAACATCTACGGTCTTAGAAATGTCATTCAATAATGGCACAAGACTTTAGATGAAGTTCGAGCAGGAGGTGTAAATATTCTTTTCAAAACATGTCACAAACTATGGCTTGCAGTTATTTCAGACTGTAACCCGTGCTTTATACTATGGCTTGCTATTATTTCAGATAGCAACCCGTTCTTCAAGAAAGGAAAGTGTTGCGCCAAAAACAAATTTTCAAAATTATCGTGCACTTATCCTAAAACTATTTGAGGAAAGTATGTCGAAGGACTGCTGTTCCTACACAAATGTTTTTCCGTCTATAAATTCTTCAGAAAAATATTTGTTGTTTTCCAAAAATGGTGGTAAAATGAATTGCTTTAACAACAATCAGTTTCAGAGTTTTTATTAAATTTGCAAACTCAATCAATGACTTCAGCGCTTTTAAAATTTTCAGAAAATGAGTCATTGATTGAGGGGGAGAATGTTTTCAAAGTTACATAATCTAACGGACTTTCTTAATCATCCTACGTGCTTATCTGTAAAATATAATTGCCTATGTTGAAGGACTAGGTTTCTAGGATGTGATTGTTAGGATTAGATGATTATAGCTTGATGAACACATTATTCCTATGATCTGATTGATATGTTGAATTGACTTTTATTAGTCGATTGCTGTTTGGGTGATGTCGACCACCATATATCTGTATGTATGTTCACTAACGTATGCATATATCATGGTTTATAAGAATGTTCCTGATCCGGATCCCAAAAATGATGATGATTGGATGCCGTAAGGAAAGGGTAACTATATCTTGGGTTGACAAATGAAGAAATGAAGCTTAATTGGACTTCAATGGAGAGTTGGCATTAATGCAACGTAAGAGGTGTCACTGCTTCAGCAGATGGTTTTCTTCTAAGTGATTGAAGAAACGGAGCTTAATTTGACCTCAGTTGGCATTTAAATGCAACGTTAAGAAGTCTCACTGCATCTGCAGACGGTTTTTCTTCCAAGCCCTACAGCAACAACAGAAGCTTCTCAACCACCTAACGTATCTTTGTGTAGGATACCATTTTTAAACAATTTTGAAATAATCTGATTAAATTGTTTTGAAAATGGAAAATATTGTTTTGAAAATTAATTGGACTAAATTTTGGAAATCACCGGACTTTATTTTATCAAAACTTAAGTCACTCAATCAACGACTTCGGTCATCGATTGAGGGGGAGAGTGATTTAAATTAAGATATTTTCAAAACGAGATTTCTTCTTAAAAGGTCCGTCTGTACAACAATAAGTGGTGATCTAAAGATTTAATGTTATGTCATGGTATGATTTTCTTTATAACTCAAAGATCTTACAAAATGAAATTTTTTCTGTTCTTGTTTGATTGTGAAATTGTTTTATTTTACTTAAAGGTCTCTTAAAACAATCATACCTGACACTAACAATCTTGAATGTCTAAATCTGTTCCTATCTGTCATCTTTCAAAAATTAAATCTTGCCACGTCTTTCCCCTAAAATTTTCTAAGTGATTTAAATCAATTGGGATCACAAATCTCAAAAGGTTTGAAATTTTTGATCGGGGGAGAGATCGTGATTTAAATCTCAAATCTGTTTTCATGGAATCGGTTTTAGTCCTTTATAGGCACTCCTGCCTCCATGTGCCAAACGATTTCAAATACACAATGCACATGTTGAGGAGGAGGATTTATCCAAAAACCAGATGAGTATTTAAACCAGGCACATATTCTCCCATGTTTTCTAAACCTAATTAAATCACTTGAGATCCAAAATCTCAAAGGGTTTGATATTTTTGATCGGGGGAGAATTTGTGATTTAATAATGAAATTTGATAAAAGGTGATCGTTTTGATTCAATTGTGCAGGCTGCTCTCTCATATGTGCTAAACGCTTTCGAATCTCGAAGCACATATTGAGGGGGAGCATTTCAAATGATAATAAACTATCAAGGTGCAAATGCTTTTATGCTTTAATATAAAGTACCTTGATTGAGTTTTAATGGTTTCTAAATGGCAGTGTGATCGTAAAAGTACTTCAAAGAACTCTTGCCTCTATGTGATAAAATGATTTCAAATATCTTACGCACATATTGAGGGGGAGAATTTTACCAAGAAAATCAAATGGCTTTTTCGTATGAAAATTAATTGTGATCAAAGAAAATATTTCAAAGTCCTCTTGCCTCCTTGTGCTAAACAATTTCTAAATCATATGCACATGTTGAGGGGGAGGTTTTCTAAATGATCAAAACTATTAAGGTACAAAATGCTTTGATCTCGTATCACAAGTACCTTGATTGTTTTTCCAAATGATTTTTCAATTGGTTTCTAGAAGGAATGAACTGTACCAAAAGACCGACCATTTAAGTTTATGCATGGAGTTATAAGGATGGTTAGGTTAGGTATTAGTTCCCACAATCCGCCAGAACCGGAGGGATCTACCCAGGGACAATCCACTAGATAGTGTAGAGTCTTTAGGTATGATGAAAAAAAAGGAGAAAAATGAGATATGGGAAGAGTGCGGACTGAGACAGAGCTAGTACTGGAATAAACCCAACAAAGTTCTAGTTATGAAGTCTCGGTAAGCACTGAAGGGGTTGAAGAATGAAAAAGAAATGAAATGAGAAAAGGGTGAAAAGTAATAGCCCTCCAATAATTCAACCTTAGGGCAGACACCGGGTTCAATACATATGCTACTGGTTGTTACCAAGGTAACACTGGTATTGAAGACAAGACGTCATGGACCCAGTGACGCACTGCACTAAACTTCCCAAACTACTCAAGTTCCTCTTAAAAGGACTTGTTTCATTCTCACAGGGAACCTACATAATCTATCGACTTCCTCTTAGAGATTGTTGATATTGAAGAAGGAGACCCTCTCCCTAGTCTCCGGCATAGGAACCAAATATGCACTATTGAGTCTAGAGCCAAGAGATCATCCACATTATTTCATTAGGACGCAAAAATAATGAAGACTTGCTGTTTCACACAATGTGGAAAGTAAGTATATTTTAAGAGTCCTACGCATTATCCTTGTGGTATTGCCAGAACATCCGAGTGATATGTAAAAATATTCACGATGAAGATGGAAATCCTTCTAGAGCCAACATCAAACAAGCTCTTGGTGGGTAACATGTGAGATCTTCTCGTAAGATCAAGCTTGTGACAACTGGATAGAAATGATGGGGCGATTCATTCGTGAATCAACCTTGGTCCAGGAAATGAATTGACGAATACTTTTAGAAAAACCATTCGATGCGCGAATCTCTTCTTTTCACTAGCACGTCGAATGTGTACTCATTCTCTAATACAAAAAGTATTTATGATTGAAAATTGATCTTTCTCATAAAACCTTCGTCGTATTGCAAAACTCTTTCTTCAAGCAATACGCGATTGTTTTTCAAATCATTTTTCATCAATCAGTGAATCTCAATTTGCTGGTTCACTCACTCCGTGTTGTCTTCTTTGAGATGTTCCGGTTTGAGAACAGCTAGAACAGCTGCGAAACCCTGTCAAGGAGATTCTTCGGAATTATACCTGATCACAGGCAGTACTTGTACTGATCAACGGGGAACCGTGGGCCGTGTACCTCAATTCAACGAAAGTGATCAAAGACACTTTCGTGTGTTTTATTGCTAATTGTTGTTTGCAGGTACATTTGGACGGTTGCAGCTGATCAGAATTGAGGAGTCAATCCAAAGCCGCATGCTCACAACATCCACACTTAATTGAAGAAATCATGACTGGTGCATATCTACATAACCTGGTTCAGATATTTTTATACTATGCTTCTGCTACGCTGCTGCAAATATCATGAACCAGTAAAGCTTCCGCTACTCTGTTGGAAAGATGTCATGATCCAGAACGTGTGAGCATGTCGGTCCGAAAGTCACAACTTCACATGATGGCAACACAACAAAGGGTGATCCAGAGATTTACTGTGGCTGATGATCTCAATGAAAGCTCGAAGATCATCAAAGATGTGGATCAGTTAAAGGCCTCCACTAAAAGTACAATTCAATGCGGACTTTGAAGAATCGCTACTATTGCACAAAGATTGCAGAAGTGAAGAATTCAAGTCTACGAGCTCAAGAACGAAGTCAAAGATAGAATGCTAGGAAGCAAAATGTATTTCATGGGGTGACCTCCCTTAGGGGGAGATTGTTGGGAATTGGAAATTCCATGTTAAAGTGTCGGTCACCCCAATTATGGTCTAGCATATGTTAGCTCGTAGACTTGTAGTTATTTACATTGTTTAGTAGTTTATTAGTTAGTTCGTAGCGTAGTTTAGTTTAGAGAAACACCGTGGAGGAAGGACGGGTCTTTACCCACTGTATACCTGATCCACAGGCCGATAGGAGGTCGTTATATTTGTAAGTATAAATACCCATTCCATCCATGGAAGGGGTGGTGCTTTTCAATCTAACCTTACAACTTTTGTGTACCATGTCTCTACCAAGAAAACACCCAACTCTCTACTTCTCTCTCTAATGGCAAACATGTATTTTGATCATCCAAGACCACCCGAATCATGAACACAATAATATATCGATCCTACATTAACTACACAAGTGAAGTCTCACTAGCGATCTCGGAATGCATCACAAAACAAGTTCTAGAATCTATTATACTACCGGTACACACTCGAAGCATTAAAGTGGAATGCTTTAATTCCTACAAATCTAAGGGCGATCCTCACATTTTGGGTGGAATTTAAGTGGTAAAGGGTTTTGTGCTAGTCATATAACTTCTTATCCATGAGATGCTTTATTAAGACTAATGGCCCACTCCTACATGTCATGAAAAATTTTAAATTTGGTGCCAAAATTACCCTAACCGATATTTCTCATGGTTTATTACACAAATGAAATTGGACAAGGCAAATAGTCAAAGATAAGCATAGTTTCAAAGTTCCTGTTTTATTTTCTCTCCCTACACTTAAACTGAACATTGTCCCCAATGTTCCCCGAAAGTATCAAAGTTATGATAATGGAGGGTAATTAAAAACGAAAGAAACTAATACTCCCCGGATTAGCTCGGTAGGATCCGTGTGAAGTAGTGGTTAAATCTTTCTTCAAGAAGAATGTATGCGTGAAAAGCTCCTTCCAATCTTATGTATCTTCTTCTTGATAAATAAAACCTGCACACTTGAAGAAAACAAACAAAACCTTCACGTAAATCGGCGGTACCAATATATATATGACTCTACTAAACTAGGATATAATGCTTGTGGAATGGATGTTTACAGATTTTCTGTAAAATTAAGACCTAGAAAATTCCAAAAATTTATAAGCAACTCAGAAAACGAGAAAAAGTAGTAAGCTGTTTCTACTCCTCCTAACACCGTCAGGTTGCGACCCTGACGCCGTCAGGTTATCCTGACAGAAACTGGTCTGCGATTTTTTGGAAAATTTATATCTTTAGAATCTGGAAAAATTTCCTGCAAAACATCCATTATGACTCGATACAAGCATTTGACTCAAACAAACACACACGTATATCTTTTTAATAATCGTAATTCTCATGTTCACGTTCTTTTTGAAAACGTGTGTAATCCTCCCTACACTTATCCCTTTTGCAAAATACCTTTATATGTAATTAAGACGAGGTTAAAGACAAAATAAAGCATTTTCACAAATTCAACATGAGAATATACAATAATGAAAAGATATATGACATACAAATAAAAATGAAAAACAAATACACATGGGTTGCCTCCTAAGAAGCGCTTGTTTTTGCTCGAGTCACGAGCTTGACTCTACCCTTATTTAACGGATAAAGGGGAAGTTTTTCCTACACTTAAGATTAAGTGCGGGTGATAGTAGCGATACACATCCTTAGGGTGGAAATTTTCTACGTGAGGAGAGGGTGATGGGTGATTTATATGCTCAAAGGAGTGTGCTCCATTCATTATAACCTTACCTAATTCTATTGGTGTAGCGGGTGAATCAAATCTCTCTCCTAAAAATGGATCATCTTCTATCAACTTCAAAAGATTCTTAGTTAATGATCCATCTTGACCTAATAAACCCGGTTTAAACTCATAATGTTTCTTGTTATCAACCATGAATGGGTGATATATGTGTGTAAGGTCATGGGTTACTCCTATATTAGCCTCCACTCTACATGGCCTAGAGTCTACCATCTTTATCAAGCAACTACCCGGACTATTTATTTTGATGGGTGGATTGGGGCCTAATTCAATTCCAAGATTCACATCTAAAGACGGAAAATTGGGTAAGGTTTTGGTTGAGGCTCCGGTTCATCAAAATTAGGAACTTCCATAGGACTAAGAGAGAGGTCATGACAACAAGCATCTAAACCTACATTCTCTAGTGGCGTTTGGTCCAAAGGTTCTATATCAATCGGGGTTCCTATAGTCTCTTCTACTTCTTCCGGGTAAGTTATAGGCGATGTGTGTTCCTCAAGTGATGGTAGGGCTTGTGGGCTTGGAGTTTCCACCTCATTCTCCAATATATCTAGATCTCCTAAATGTTCATCATGTGTTTTAGTATGATCTAACCCAAATACACTCCTAAGTATCTCAAATCCTTCTTTAGCCATTTCAAATTCTTGGTTCGATTCATAAGAATCATTCTCAAAAATTTGATCACTATGTTCTATTTGCCTAAAGGATTCCTCACGCGTGTCATATGTTTTGGTGAAATCTATCCCACGCATGCAACTAGGTAGTTCAACTATAACCATCTCACAATCTTGTTCAGGTTTAGGTTCCATGTTCTTAAAAACTAGGTCTTTTTGATCATGATGCCTAAGGTTGGATAAATCCTCCTTATCCATTTCCTCGAGTTGTGACAACTGATGGTTTATGCTTAGGAGGCTTTTCACAAAAATTTTCCAGAGGGTCTCACTAAAAGGAGTTGATTCTAACAATGATCGTTGAATAGAAGCCACACAAGCACAAAATTTATCAAATCCATCCAAACTTACACCCATCTCCTTTTGGATATCTCTAAGATCACTCAAAAATACATTAGAATAATAAAAAGCAATCCAATCTGCGAAATTCAATTGTTCCTCATTTGTTAATGATTCAAATGCAACTTCACTTGCCATAGCGACAAATGAAAAGGGTTTTACGAACACAAGCACAAAGAATGGGGATAGACTACAAGGAAGCTAAAAATGGGAAAAAAATCTTACTTGATAGGAATCAAGCAAGGGAATTTAAACGAGGTGGAAATCTAACTAGCCATTCTATTCCCCGGCAGTGGCGCCAAAAACTTGATACGCGTACAACGCGCGTTCGGGGTCAAAGGAACTTCCTTTTCGTCGAGCAAGTTTTTCAACACCCTAGACAGTGAACCTAATCGTTGTAGTGTAGTATTAGGGTAAGCCTCGAGAATTGATATCGTTCTCTAGGGGAATAGGAATGCTAGTGAGAAATTACTACGCTAAGGTTGAGGTTGAGGAGGATTATTTTTCATCTTTTTTATAATTTTTTAGAAAATTGAAAGGTACGAATCTCGGGGTATTGGATTTGGAGGGTGGTATTTCTACCGATTACTCTACTTATCTAATTATCTAATTAACTAAACTAAGGTGAGTGTAGTCTATGTCTATTGTTGTATGCTCTTATGATGATTAAAAATGTGTTTACTTAGATGCTATTACTCCCTAGTTATCTCCTATTGATGGTTGAATTGTCACGTCTTTATTCTTAACGCATTGTGTCTTCTAAGGTCGTAGGGTATGCGTTTTTCCCTAACTCTTTGAGACTACCTTAAGGTTATCGCCTACGAAATCTCTAGGTATCATAAACTAACTCTAAGGTTATCTTTGGATGTTTAGACTACAGTAACTCTAGGTGATTATAAACTAATATTCACAAAGATTACTCAAGCATTAAAAACACAACGAATGAGCTATCGCAATACTAGGTCAATCACAATTAAGATAAGAGACAACCAATCAATATTCAATACCTAGGTTTCATAGATCTAAGCAAACACACAAGTAAATTAGCCAGACATGGAAAACATGCAAGCATACACACAAACAATTGAAGACATAATTGAATTAATGAAGTAAATCACTTATCTTGTTGTAAAATAGGGTATGGAACCCTAAGATACTGCCCAAGACAACCTAGGTTCGGTTTAGGTTTTACTCCACAAACTACCTCTTTAAAATACTGAAAATTCGAATTCTATATATAGAGTTACAATATGCGACGGCGTCACTCTTGAATTGTGACGTCGTCGGGTCCCCGCCATTAGGTTTTCATCTTGGCCACGTCAACTCTGTGACGGCGTCGCCTTATGCTTGTGACGCCGTCGGCTTCAACCTCTGACGCCATCGGGATCCAAATCTAGGCCGTCTGAGTTGTGACGCGTTACTCTTTTAAACCTGATGCCATCAAGTGCAAAATAGCAATTTGCTCTATGAGTCGTCTCAAGGTGTGTCGCGACGGCGTCGATATTAAGCTGTGACGCCGTCCCCTTCCGTTCCAGCAGCTTGAGTGTCTCGATTCTTGACTTTGGCCATTTTCTTCATATATTCGCGCCTTTTCGTCCGAATAAGTGTCTGTAGGATATTAGTTTTCACTTGCACATCAAACTAAAACACCAAGTTGGCGTATAAATGGAATTCTAGAGAGAGAAAGTTAGAGGTTTAGGGAACTTAGTGAGAGAAAGTGAAAGATATTATTATGAGCTCCAACTCTCTACCTTGGGAGGTAGAGAGTATTTATAGTCTTACATAAAATGCCACACAACGGGCTGTGGATCAGGCATACAGTGGGTAAAGACCCGTCCGTCCTCCACGGTGTTACTTAACTAAATACTACTTAGCTTAAAATAACTACGACTACGAGCTTTCTAACGATTACATATACTTGAGGTGACCGACTCTTTAATACCTGAAATTTCTAATTCCTAACAATCTCCCCCTAAGGGAGGTCACCTCAATCATGTACTAAAATTACATAGAATACAAACAGATATTACATAAAAAATTGTTCTTGCATTCTTGATGTAGTACTTTGCTCCGAAGCTCGTAGTCATTGATTCTTCTCATTGCATATTTGATTAATCCAAGTGGAGGTCTTTTACTGATCCACGTGATAATAAATTTGAGCCAGCTTTTGAGATCATCAGCTACAGAAAAAATCTCTGAGACATCCATTGTGGTGTTGGTGTTATATGATGTTGTGACATTCGGACCGACATGCTCACATTCTGGATCATGATATCTTCTCATCAGAGTAGCGGAAGCTTTCGTTGATTCATGATATTGGCAGCAGCGTAGCAGAAGCATGGAGTGAAAATATCAGAGTCATTGATGCACTTATCATGATTTCTTGAGAGATGAATGTATCGTGTGAGCATGCGGCTATGGATTGACCGCTTCATTCTGATCATCTGCAAACGTCGGGCGTACCTGCATACAACAGTTAGCAATAAAGCGTACAAAAGTGTCTTTGACCACTTTAGTTGAATTGAGGTACACGACCCACGGTTCCCCGTTGATTAGTACATGTACTGCCTGTGATCAGGTATAATTCCAAAGAATTTCCTTGACAGGGTTTCGCAGCTGCTCTAGCTGTTCTCAAACCGGAACGTCTCAAAGAAGACAACACGGAGTGAGTGAATCAGCGAATTTAAGTCCACTGATTGATGAAAAGAGATTTGAAAAACAATCATGTATTGCTCAATAGAAATTGTTTTAGCAATACAACGAAGGTTTTATTGAAAATCAATTATCAATAAAAAAAAAACACCTTTTGATTTGAAAAATTAGTACACGGTCGATGTGCTAAAGAAAAGAGTTATTAAGCACAAAGACCGGTTTTTCAAAGGTATCCGTCAATCCATAACCTGAACCAGGATTGATTCAAGAGATTGAATCACCCCATTGTTTCTGTTCAGTTGTCACATGGTTGATCTATATAATAGATCTCACATGCCACCTACCAGGAGCTTGTTTGATGTTGGCTCCAGAAGGCTTTCCATCTTCATTGTGAATATGTATACACATCACTCAGATGTTCTGGCAATACCACGAGGATAATGCGTAGGACTCAAGATATAATCTCTCTTTCCACATTGTGTGAAACAGAGAGTCTTCATTGAAAGTGTCCTAATGAGATTTATTGATGATCTCGTGGCTCTAGACTCAATTTTGTGCATATTTGGATCCTGTGCCAGAGACTAGGGAGAGGGTCTCCTTCTTCAATATCAACAATCTCTAAGAGAAAGTCGATAGATAATGTCGGTTCCCCGTGAGAATGAAACAAGTCCTTTTAAGAGGAACTTGAGTGGTTTGAAAAGTTGAAGTGCAGTGCGTCACTGGGTCCATGACGTCTTGACTTCAATACCGATGTTACCATCAGTAGCCTAGGAATTGAACCCGGTTTCTGCCCTAAGGTTGAATAAATGGAGGGCTATTTGTTTTCACCCTTTTCTCATTCAATTCTTTTTAATTCTTCAACCCCTTCAGTGCTTACCGAGACTTCATAGCTAGAACCTTGTTGGGTTTGTTCCAATACTAGCTCAGTCTCAGTCTGCACTCTTCCCATATCTCATTTTTCTCCTTTTATCATCATACCTAAGAACTCTACACTAACTAGTGGATAGTCCCTGGGTAGATCCCTCCGGTTCTGGCGGATCATGGGAACACATACCTAACCTTATCATCCTTATATCACCATACATAAGTAAAGTTGGTCGGTCTATTTGGTATTGTTCATCTGCCATAGAAACCAATTGAAAACCATTTGAAAATCAATCCAGGTGCTTGTGATATTTTATCAAAGCATTTTGTACCTGAATTGTTTTTGATATTTTTAGAACAAGTGCTCCCCCTCAACATGTGCATCAAGTGATTGAAATCGTTTTGCACACGGAGGCAAGAGAAAGAGTTAACTTCTTTGAATTCCATTTTCTAAAAGATATCAACATCACTTCCCTAATCAAAGCATTTTTTGGGAAGGATGAGGTTTTCATAAGTTTGCTCCCCCTCAGTATGTGCCTCGAGATTTGAAAAGAGTTTTGCACATACTAGAGGGAACCTGCACATTGAGATAAGTGATCACGTTTCAAATCATAGGATTAAGATAGATGCTCCCCCTCAACATGTGCATGGAAAATTTGAAATCGTTTGTCACATGTGGGAAGGAGAGCTTGTACATTCTTATAAAATCATTTACCGAATTATTAGTTTAAATCCAATTTAAATCACACATTCTCCCCCGATCACAATTATCAAATCATTTGAGATTTGTGATCTCTTATAGATTTAAATTGATTTTGAAAGCTTTTAAGGAGAATTGTGACTTGATTATGAAAGCGTTTTAACTGATAAGGATCGGATTTTAAGACTTTAAAACTCCATTGATAAAACATGCATGTATATCTTTTGAAAACAATTTAATGCCAAATAACTTTTTAATTTAATTGAAATCATTTCTTGATTATGAAAGCGTTTTAACTGATAATGATCGGATTTTAAGACTTTAAAACTCCATTGATAAAACATGCATGTATATCTTTTGAAAACAATTTAATGCCAAATAACTTTTTAATTTAATTGAAATCATTCTCCCCCTCAATCAATGACATAGGTTGTTGATTGAGAGATTGATATTTTGACAAATAAGTCCATATGATTATCAAAAATAGAGTCCAAGTTAATTTTTAAAGCATTTAGTTTTCAGCAGATAAATGTTTATAGAATCAGAGCATGGAATTTTGAAAACATGATAAAGTATGGCTCTGTTCTTTCTTTAAAAAGCGGGTTACTGCCTGAGATGACAATAAACCATTGTTTCTCTTTCTCCCAAAAATAATTTTTTGATTTTTTGATTTTTTTTTTAACATTCGAACGACATCTAAAGTCCCGTGTCATTCTTTGAATGACATCTCAAAGACCGTAGATATTATCAAATCGAGGAAAACATGACAAAAGGGCAATATTTTTTTGGAATTTTTCAAGATTTTTCAAATTTTTATGGATTTTGAAGGTTTTATATTTTTCTATTTGATTTTTGAAGGTTTTATAATTTTGTATTTTTGTTTTTCGAATAGATATATACAAGAGATAGATGAAGATAGAACTTTACTCCTCGTCTTCCTCCTGAAGACGTTTGAGTGTTTCTGGTTGAAGGCTTTTCAAGCCAAGACGTGGAAGAATAAACTCAAAACGTTCTCTTGGAAGAGCTTTGGTGAAGATGTCTGCTAACTGATATTCAGACCTCACAAAATAGAGTTCCACCACACCTTTTTCCACTTGTTCCCTGATGAAATGATGTCGAATGTCGATATGCTTTGCTCTTGAGTGTTGAACATTGTTGCATGAGAGAGCAATAGCACTTTTATTATCACAGTACAGAGGGATTTTGTTGAATTCAAAGCCATAGTCAGATAATTGAGATCTCATCCATAAGATTTGAGCACAACAGGATGACATGGCTATGTATTCAGCCTCTGTAGAGGAAATAGAAGTACTCATTTGCTTCTTTGAAGACCAGCTCACAAGCTTATCACCCAAAAACTGAGCACCTCCAAATGTACTTCGACGAGTATCTTGACACCCTGCATGATCAGCATCTGCATAGGCTGTTAGTGACATGCCGGTGTCCTTCGGGTACCAAAGACCCATATTGATGGTTCCTTGGAGATACCGAAAGACCCGTTTAACTGCTTCAAGGTGTTTTTTAGTAGGCTTAGCCTGGTATCTAGCACACATGCAAACAGCGAACAAGATGTCTGGTCTACTAGCTGTAAGGTACATCAGGGATCCAATCATACTACGATATTTTATTTGGTCAATCATGATCCCTGAGTGGTCCTCATCTAGTTTGGTTCGATCAATCATGGGAGTGTCAACAGGGTCACTTGAATCAAATCCAAATTTCTTTAAGATCTCAGTTGCATATTAAGATTGATTTATGAAAATGCCTCCGGGACTTTGCGAAATTTGTAATCCCAAGAAAAATGACATTTGTCCCATCATTGACATTTGAAATTTTGAACTCATTTCATTTGAAAAACGATCACATTCCATTGGGTCTATCGAGGCAAAAATAATATCATCAACATAAATTTGAACATGAATTAAATGTTTGCCTGACTTCCTGGTGAACAATGTTGGATCAACTGCTCCTTTGCTAAATCCGATTGATAGAAGAAACTTTGACAGTGTATCATACCATGCCCTTGGAGCTTGCTTTAAACCGTAAAGGGCCTTCTTCAAACGATAAACGTGAGTAGGATGCTCTTGATTTACAAATCCTTCAGGTTGGCTGACGTAGACGACTTCTTTAAGGTCTCCGTTTAGAAATGCCGTCTTCACATCCATCTGATAGACTACCATGTTCTTACTAGCAGCATTAGCCAAAAAGATTCTGATTGCCTCGATTCGAGCAACTGGAGCAAAAGATTCTTCAAAGTCAATACCCTCCTCTTGACGGTATCCTTTAGCAACTAATCGAGCCTTGTTCTTCAACACATCACCATGCTCATCAAGTTTCACTTTGAAGATCCATTTAAGAGCAATAATCATAGCACAGTCTGGAGCAGGTACTAACTCCCATACATCAAGTCGATCAAACTCATGAATTTCTTCTTGCATGGCATTGAACCAGCTATCTTCATTCATGGCGGTTTTAATATCTTTTGGTTCGATCTTAGAGAGTACGGAGTTGAAGAAGCACCATAAGGCATCGGTTGCAAGTTGTTTCCGTGTGGATACTGGACGAGAGGGATTTCCAATGATGTTGTCTAATGGATGATCGTGAGTCCATTTTCTGAGGTGTTCATGTGGTTGCAGTTGAGGAACTGAAGTAGCTGAGTCGATGTCTCCTGAAGAAGATGGTTCTGATGATGATTAAGGAGCAAATATGTTTTCAAATGGAGCATCTTCAGGAGTAGCAAAGGGATTAACTTCATCATTGATGCTAGAAAAAATTCCATGATGTACATTCGAAGATTGATGATTTGTTGATGAGACAGAGTGATCAGCAGCAGGCGCTTCTTGACTTAATGAGATTGAGACTGAAGGGTTGACTTCATTCACAGGGATAGGAGCAGCCTCTGTTGATGGATTTGACATTTCATCAGCATTTTTTTTTCATAGTGTTCATCAAACATTGGATCGAACAATTTCCTTAAATCATCTTCTGATGGAGGTACATATGGAGCTGTTGGAGAGGGATTTGGTACAAGGGATGAACCAATGGGACTGTTTTGAAGTGAGGGTCCAGAACTGGATTGTCCAGGAGCCATAGGACCACTGCGATAGAAACTCTCTCTGACTATCTTTATCAACCAATATGGAGACAATTTGAAGTGACCACTGATGAAGAAAACCTGATATACCAAACTTGAAACTGAAGAAGAATTCCCTGCATTTGCATCTTAAGCTTGCACTAATGTTGGAAGAACAGTGTCGAGAATTTATGCTTCAAGCAAATCTCTAAGTACTCAATACTCAACCAAAGTATTAGACTTTAACACCTCTTGCGATTATCCACAACGTCATTTTCGTGTGTCACTGAGTAAAACTACGTAACTCCTTAAAGTGATAGTTAACCAGATCTTCAACCATCCATCCCGACAGCTGGTAACTAGATAAACCAACTCTTCAACTTAAAATTCTTAGACCCGAGCAAGTTATCAAATAAGAACACGCCTTTGAAATTTAACTTCAATCTCAAATAAGTAATAATTGATTAACTCCGAAGTAATCAGCTTGTGTCAAATGCCCAACACGTGAATAAACGTACAACCGGATGTACGTCAATCCATTGAATGAACCGGAACAAATGATTTCTCGACATTAATGCATTCTTCCAAAAGGTATACATGTAGAGACTGATCTGGAAGATTCACCACAAATGTCTTCGAGCGAATGAGGTAGTCATTTTCCTTAATGTTCATGTGGTTGATTTATAGCGGGCACAATGAGAGGAACAATAATCCGTAAAGATTTGGCAAAGGAATACCAAAGAGCAGATCATTATCCATGAACAACAATCCGTGAAGATTTGGCACAGGAATACCAAACAGCGGATCATTATTCAATAGTGCAACTTACAATATCATGATAGTCATTATAAACGCCTTGTGAAATAACTGGAGATAAGGTTTCTTGAGAATTCCAAGAAGTACTTCTTAGATGGTGAACCAGTTGAGTCAATAGAAACCGCAGCATGAGCTTCAGAAGCTGGATGATCAACATTCGTCAGAGGTTGAAAGTACTCATCAATCATATCTTTGAAAAACAATGAATCCCAAACATTGATTCCCATTTATCCTTAGTAAGTGAAGCATTAGGCGTTGGAGGAGAGTCATCAAAAATCAAAACAATGAATCCCAGTTATCCTTAGTATATTCACTCTTCATGAAAAAGAATATACACTCATCATCATCAAAAATTAAGTCGTATAACCATTATTCAAACATCCATCATCATGTAGTATATTCACTCTTCTCCCCCTCAAAAATTGCATCCGAAGTTGCCATTTTTGATTTAACAAGTGAATAAGAGTATACACCAATGAACGTAGATCCACTTGATGACTGAATGAGCGTGGAAAAACATGAAGCTTGTTGATGAAGAATGTAGATGAGTATGGCCATTCACGAGAGAATTTCTCATTAGCTGAAGATAAAGCGCACAGAAGAGCGTACACTTTTTTTTCTATGAGGAACGGGGCCTGAAGTGTTATCTGCAGACGCCATAATGATGAAGTACGAGGCCTGAACTGATGTGAACAGACATCATAGCCGAATGAATGTCAAGATTGAGTTACTTGAACCCGTGAGTTATGAGATATCAATCCATTTGTAATCCATACTTTAAGCCAGTCCATGTAGTGAAGGATCGAAGTATCTGCAACTGAGTAAGGACTACCTGCACTAATATTACAAACTTGATTGCATATATTTTGGTTAGTGACATTAGTATCCAAACCCTTTGGGGTTTCACAGTCAACCTTGATTTTGTCATCGGTAAACAGCTTTCCGGTAGGCATCCACCTAAGACCAACATCCTTAAACATTTTACCAGACGAAATCCACTTATGGCTAGGTCTAGGATTGGTGACATTCTTATGCACAGTGGAAGACTTATCGTTATTCCTAGACTCCAAAGATTTAGCAGTTTGGATCCATCTAGACGAAGTTTTAGTTTTGTTTTGCATCATAACCTGTTGAACCTTAGCCATGTAGGTAGTCTTAGTGGATTGTACCTTGGCATGTGAATTAGGAAAATGTTTCTTATATGGAAAAGACTCAGAATTTCTAGTTTTGTTTTCTACATGCTTAGCATTCTTATGCACATAACTACTATTAGATGCACGCCAATCCCTAGTCTTTTGAGTGTTCCTAGGTAGAGGTTTACAACTACTAGCAGTGCCTTGAAATCTCGTAGAATTCCTCACCCTAGGTCTTGCACCTAAAATTTCGTCTTTTCGAATCCGTGCCTTTTTCCTAGCTTCTTCTAGATAATAGTTCTTCCACAAGTCATTCATATCATATGAATTCTGGGTTTTAATGCTTGGTTTTGACACTGTTTTCGAACTAATCCTAGAGGTGCTGGGAGTAAAAGTAGCTGCATGTTGAGGTTTAGAGGAACTAGAAGCATGACTCTTAGGTAACACAAGTGAAGTGACTGGTTTTGACAAAACTTGTTTCTCATCAACTTGGGAGGCAAACCGTGTTTTTGAAAATTTTAGTCTTTCGGATATAAACGCAGTAGGCTGCCTAACAACAGACCAGTTTCTAATGGGTTGAGAAACTGGTTTCCCCAAGGTTGATGGTTTTGTAAACTTAGTGCTCACACTTTTCCCTACAGTTTTCCTAAGCTCATTCTTTAAGGCAACAATGGCGAAACTCTTATCCTGAAGTTGAGCTTTGAGTTCATCAATTTTTTCTATCAAAGAGTTTGTTTTTTTCATTGACTTAGTTCTAGCTTCTTTGACAGAGTCACTTAGTTCTATGTGATGCTTTCTCAAAGAATCATTTTCCTTTAGTAATTTAGCCACATAAATTGACAGTTCATTATTTCTTGTTATAATAGCATCAATGTCTTGTGTATTCATGACTAAATTACTTTTCTCATTCAAGACAGAAATATGTTTCTTCAGATTGTAAATGGTTGACTCTTTGTCTTGAAGCTGAGCTTTCAAAGTGTTAATTTCAAAAAGTTCACGGAATTCAGGAAGTTTCGGTTTTTTACATGGTTTGTTAAGTTGAAAACTTTCTTCTTTACTCTGAATCGCGATTTCAAGTGAAATGCAATGTTTTTCAAGATTTGAGAATTTGTTTGAAAGTTCATCAAAAGCCTTTTTATCAACCATATCTTTTGTTTTGAAACACTTAATCTCAGACTCAGCCTCAGTAACAGAACATTTATGAAAGTCATGTTCAGCATCATGATCAGTTTGTTTAAGTACTTTAGCAGATGCACTATGTTGAACAGTAAAGGGTACCTCATTACATGACACATGTTCAATTTCTGGTCTGATATCTGCATCCACATCATGTGTAACAAGAGTCACTGGACCGCTGGATGTGTCAAGCTTATCAATCTCTGAGCCTCTGTATTCAGTGCCAACTGATCCATCATCTGGTGTTTTACCCGACTCATCATTATTTGTTGTCTCAGACATTCTGCATTTAGCAATACCCGATTCTTCAACAGATACATTACCCAACTTATCACAACAATCTCTCAACTGCACCAGACACTCATCCACTTTTTCATCTGTCTGAGTAACTTCCTCAATATACTTCTCCACATTATCCATGAGATGGATAAGTGTCTCTATGAACACACTAATTTCCATTCCAGTGTGTTTCTTGAAAGACACTTCAGTCATGTCTTGATCATAATCTGATGTGAATTCCCTACTTATGAATGACTGAAATTGGTTGTAGATCACTTGAAGTGCAGCACTGGAACTACCCTTTTGAACCTTTTCTTTATCAAGTTGTTGTTCTAATTGTTCTAAGTTCAATAGTAACGTTCCCGTTAATGTGGATAAGTCTTGACGGAAAATGGCAATGCATGTTCGTTCCATTCTTATCGGTGTGAGTAACATGAGGTGTGAGTGAAGTAGATGATAAGGTTCAATTCTACTTTCCTTTTGCATGGCATTCTGTAGTCTAAACAGGTGCAATTCTCTTTCTTCAGACTCTGAACACGAAGATCTCACATCCTCATTGATTAATTCAAGCATCATTAATCGTTCAGTGTAGCATTCATTATCATTGTTGTCAACAACATCATACAATTTAAGCACTTCTGAAATCACTGGGTCAGTAGAGTAAGACATGATGTGGTAGAATGCACGGGATTTTACAAGTCTATGATTTAAACCGAGAAATAGAATCTTTCGCGGGATTTTACTAAAATCAAGACCAAACCGTTAAGCAATGACCAATGGAATGTGTTAAGATAACTGATGGATCGACACAATGATAGACAATTGTGTGTTAGGTCTTATGATTGTTTGTGGGATAAGCAGAGATATTGTTTGGTTGTGATTTGGGTTGGTTGTTGCACGATTTTATGGAGAAAATTAGGTCTAAAAACTTAAAAGCTCAATAACTTCCTTTCGGAGAGGATTTGGGCCTCGAAAAATTCGTTTCACGACATTGTGGTGAAACCTCACAATATTTAGGCTGTTCTGGTCGTTTTGACAGGTATTTCGCTGAAAACGTAGTTACGGATCAAAAGTTATGGCCGTTTGAAGTTTTGACGTAAAAAGTCAACTTTGGTCAAACCTCTTCTTCGTAAAAATCAACCAAGTCGCTATAACCCTTGAACCAAGTCGCTAAGCACCAAGTCGCTACACAGTCAAGTCGCTAAAGAGCAACTCGCTAAGCCTCTAGTCGCTAGCAAAATTTTGGCAGCAATTCTCTAAGATCCAAGTCGCTAATGAGTCAAGTCGCTAAATAGCAACTCGCTATGTACCAAGTCGCTAACACCAAGTCGCTAACGAACACACGTACAAGTCGCTAACTTCCACCAAGTCGCTACCCTTAGTGGAGAATCCACTACTTGTACTGTTTTTCGGCTTGTCTCACTAGACAAGTCGCTAAGCCTAAGTCGCTAACTCCACAAACTGCAACTCGCTACCAAAATGTAAAGCAAGTCGCTAGCAAGAAAATCTATCCGTAGGTCAAGTCGCTAGTTAGAAAACTTCACAAACATCACTTTTCAATCCAAAAACAACCCAATCAAGATGATTCAAGCTTACCAAATGAAAACCTAAACACTTGTGATGATTCTAAACACAAAAGTACAAACAAAATCCAAGCTTTAACACAAGAAATCACCCAAATGATGCAAAAACCACTAAAATTTTTCAAACTCAAAAACCACCTAAAAACCACTAGAAATCCAAAGATGTGCAAGATATGATCTAACCATGGCTCTTGATACCAATTGTAGGATATTAGTTTTCACTTGCACATCAAACTAAAACACCAAGTTGGCGTATAAATTGAATTCTAGAGAGAGAAAGTTAGAGGTTTAGGGAACTTAGTGAGAGAAAGTGAAATATATTATTATGAGCTCCAACTCTCTACCTTGGGAGGTAGAGAGTATTTATAGTCTTACATAAAACGCCACACAACGGGTTGTGGATCAGGCATACAGTGGGTAAAGACCCGTCCGTCCTCCACGGTGTTACTTAACTAAATACTACTTAGCTTAAAATAACTACGACTACGAGCTTTCTAATGATTACATATACTTGAGGTGACCGACTCTTTAATACCTGGAATTTCTAATTCCTAACAGTGTCATTCCAGCAATTTGCCTTCAAGAGACCTAAAAAGTGAAAAGGAACGAAATTAAGTAGTAACGGATACAAAAGTGATCAATTAAGGGCTTAAATGACCCCTCAAAAGTGTACATTTTAAATCCTTATCACATGTACGTTTGGGATTATGGGGAAATAACCAAAAGTTAACCTATTTATATTACATAAATAGTTGTCGTCATTTCCTAGTCTTCTTTGACTAGCTTGAGTATTGTCAGTATTTCTTGACTTTGTCAACGTCTTTCCTTTTCGGCCTGAGTTATAGTTAGTATGTCTCGACTATGTCGACGTCTTCTTCTCTTTCTTGTGAGTTGTACGTCGCGTCTATGTTTCTTACCACCGCACGAAACGTTAAAACTATATGATATGTTCGTTTTCGTACAAGATATTTTCCGAAGAAATACAAAGGTATGTATTTCCCGGGTCGTTTTACCAACGAGGGATGAATGGAGTTAAACAACTCACGTCGCGTGATTCGGGATTCGAATAGGTAAAAAGGGAATTGGAGGTTTTTTACATTGGCGGGTAAAAGAGGTAATTGTTTTTTAATCGTTTGACCTAATTTGACCTTTTGACCGGGTGTGGGAATGAAACGGGTTTGGTTATTAGCAACAAATATGGACTTGGGCTTATGGGATTACATGGGCCAATGGTAAAATAGTTGGATTTGGACTTAATTCATAATCCGAAAATGATCATAAGGACCAATCTTGTAAAATGTAGTATTCCAAGGACCAATTGTGTAATTTCTGAAAATTATTCCAAGGGCCACTCTTGTCAATTCCAAATATACCAAGGACCAATCTTGCCAAATCTGAAACTTTAGGGGTAATTTCTGAAAACTGTTGAAATTTGAAGGACTGATTCTGTAAATTCTTTAAAGTTGACTAAATCTTTTATAAATCATCCTTTCAGCATCAAAATCTTCACAATTGCTCATTTCTGACTTCCCAGCTCAGCTTTAGCACTCTTTTCCTTCTCGTGCTCGGTTTTTGTCTGATTTGTCTTTCTTTTGCGTGTTTTGTTATATCCGTACCTGCACATGCATAATCTCAAGAAAACAAAAAATATTAAGAATAAATGGCTCTTTCTTGGTTATTTTGGGCCTGATTTGGTAAAGAAAAGGTATGTATTTTAGCACATACCAAAATTGTTAGGTTCCCATATTAGTAACACAAGCATCAATATAAGAAAGGAGATGAAGGAAGGATCGGATGAACACACACACACTCTACGCGTATGATATGAGAGAATAGTTATGCATAAGTGAAATGTAAATGGGAACAACCAACCTTCAAATGAAGGTTTACATGGGTATTTATAGGAAGGAACTAGGGCAACATGCAAGTTCCCTTCCTTTCCCATAATGGGCTTTGGCATAGGCTCATGGGCTTTCTACATGAGCCTAGCCTTGATTACTAACATAAAAGCCATAATTAAGCTAACAATTACATATTAATTACTAACACTTGAATTCTAGTTTAGGAGTGATTCCAACAATCTCCCCCTAAGTGTTAGTGATTGATGATTTGATCTTTAAGCGTTGTAGGGGCTGATGTAATAGTAGCTTTGACGTCTTCTGACATTCTTCTTTCTTGTGAGAAGAAGTGCCTTGATTCGAACAATCTCCCCAGTGTAGGGAAATTGTTTCCTTTGAAGTATTCTGCTTTGACATCATCATTTTCTTTGTTCTTTGATCTTGGTTCTTTGTGGTGGTAGTGATAGTATGTTGTGGTTATCTGCATTAGGTCTGCTTCGTTGCTCCAGTGTCTCCACATCTTTCTTCAACATGCTCACACAGTCTTTAACGTTGGATTTCAGTGTCGATGTAGTTCTCTAAGTCTTTAAACTTTGTAGATTTTTAAGTTGATGAAGAATCATTTTGACTTTGTGTTACCTTTGATCTTGTGAGAACTTCATATATAATGTGGTTGGTATGAGCATGTGGAGAATCAGCACGATCTTTTCCACCCGCAAGCATCCATAAGAAGAAAACATAAAAACATGGGTAAGAAATAATCCAGCGCTTACAAGTTTGAACTTCGAGTGTGTTAACAGCATAGTGTGAAAACACGACTCTAATTCTCACAAAGGCTGTTCCTGAACTGGATTCCCACAAAAGAGATAATGCGATGTACCAAAGTACACCTACAGTTCAGGTGAGTCGCTGAGGTACGCCGAAGCATCACCCCACGACTGTAGACTGTTTGAGACACACTAAGCGTAACCCACAAGGAGTTACCGAAGTGACCTGCTGTCAGGGCTGTTTGATGTTGACCCTGGCAAGAGTTTCCATTCAATCACTGAGGATCATAGTTGTGAACCCCTCATAAATGTTCTTAACAGATTGCTAAGATCTATGAAGGATACGATAATATATCACTTGTGTTCTTATTGTTGAACGACAAGCGATGAATTGTCAAGTGTACCTAAGAGATCTTTTGATGAATCTCGTGGCTCTAGACTCAATAGTGCGCTTTGGTTTTTCTGAGCAGAGACTAGGGAGTGGGTCTCCTTCTTCAATACCAGCAATCTCTAAGAGAAAGCTGATAGTTTACGTAGGGTTCCCTGTGAGAAAGAAACAAGCTTCTGTTGAGAGAAACTTGAGTGGCTAATAAGGTTTAGTGCATGCATCACTGGGTCCATGATGACTTTGATCTTCAATACCGGCGTCATCAAGTGCCCTAAGTTGAATAATCTGGAGGGCTATTTCTTTTCACCCTTTTCTTTACTTTTCTTTTTCATTTTTCAACTCCTTCTTTCTCCAATTCTCATTTTCTCCTTTTCAATAATCATACCTAAGGACTTCTAGATTCTAACTATTGGTGGTGTCCTTGGGTAGATCCCTCCGGCTCTGGCGGATCATAAGACGGTTATTCCTAACCTTAGTCACCTTATAACTCCTTGACTAGCCTATGTTGCCGTAAACCATTTTCATGTAAAATCTCTCAAAGTGGTTATGAGTAAAAGCATTTTGTACCACTGTTGAGAGTTTTGTATTTTGTAGAAATACTCCCCCTCCACACGTGCTTAAGTATTTTGACAGAAATCTGCACGGTGAGAGAAGAGCGCGCACTTTTGAATTGATCAACTCAAGATAGACAATTCCCCGCGAGACACAGTTACGTTGCATAGTTAAAGAGTTACATTGTCAGTTTTTAGGTGACAACTAGCTCTAATAACTACCTTGAAGGTGTGGACAAACCTTGAAAGGTTGTCAAACCCGTCAAATTTCATGTCTACCAAGAGTTTCTCGAATGGTACATTCTACTAGGACAAGTCCTTTGCGAGACACGTTTACATTACTAGCGAACTAGCTTGAAATTATTACCCATCCCGGACAAGTCTTTTCGAGTTACTAACATTTAAGATCTCGTTAATTCATTGGTTAAGTCTTTTAGCACGACGAATCATTTGCAATTCACAACATATTTCTTATCACATAATTTTTCTCCCCCTAAAAAATGGCATATAAAGGTTATTTTTGATGAAATTTGATATCGAATATGACCATTTTGAGTTTTGTGGGAAGATTACCACGAAGAACAATTTGTGAACAAAGCTTTTAATCAAATACTCCCCCTCAACAAGTGATATTAACTTTTGAGGTTTTGAAAATCATAAGGGGAAGTACTTGTTCTTTTGAGCAAAACTTTGAGAAATGAAAGTTTTGATTAGTTTTACTCAAAAGTAAGAAACTTTCACTCCTTTTATAAGAATTGTGGCACTGATGCGTACCACAGGGTCCTTTCATGACAAGTACAGGTTGTACACTGTTATGTGTGCACAAGCCATAGTCAGATTAAAATCACACATCCAAGATATTATAAGAGAAACAAATCAAGGGGTACCAGGAGTCTCAGGTATTCCAGCAATCACTCCAGGAATGCGTTATGGACGTTGGTAGCCCGTGAGAGATATGCTTGGACGACCGCCTACGAAACTCTCCAAAGTTCTGATCTGATCCCTTCTAAACAACCTTTCATCAATCCGCGTGATGATCTTCTTTACATCCCTTTTATCCCTCGAATTCCATCTCTTCTTTGACCCTATGCCTTCATGAATCTCCTTTAACCGATAAGCTAATCCATCCCTGACTTTCTTCAATGTATGATCCCCAAACTTGTGAAGCTCTTTGCACGCCATAAAGCAATTGTGATGTAGTTCACTTTGGTAGACTACCCCAAATGGCTTCTTGATGAGGGTGTACTGAGCAAGTTGGTTTATGTCGGGAAGGTCGAGCTGAGGTTTTGTGAGATTGACACGTTTCTGATATGATTCCATGGCAAGCTGAATGTATTCTACCCGTTCTTGGATCACAATGCTTCTGATGAAGATTAATAATGACTTGATGTACTCGCGTTGGATGTTTGTAGAGAAATGTCTCATTCGTCCTTGAACCTTAGCGAGATACATATCTTCAACGTCATTTAGTGACAATCTTGGAAAATCTGCTTCACAGAAGTCATATTCCTCTTCGTCTTGTCGTTTGACCACAATGTTCTTGAGGAATGTGTAGTCCCACTTTGACGACAGGGTAACATGCTTGATTGCAATGATCCGTTTTTCACTATACACCTCCTTTTTAGACTTAAGAACCTGACAGCTTCTGTAGAAGATTCTTCGGCGTTCAGGCCAATGATGAATCCCATACATCACATCAAGGTCATACTTTTCCACTTTGGCAGCAAACATATGTGTAGCTTCTTCTTCGATGGCTGGATTGTGAGAGTAGATTGCCGCTGGAAAAGGAAATGTGAGTGACATAGCGTACTTCCTTGTCACATTGCTACCGTGTAGAAGAAACTCGAGGTCATTGTTGAAGAAGTAACAGTATGGAATTTGAGGTTGATCCAGTTGGCCAATTATTGGTAGAGGTTTGGTCCAATCAGTGTAGTAGGGAGCCTTGTCTTGTCTTGTGAAGTCGATGTTGGCTTCGGGATTAAGCCAATCGATATTGTTTGACATGACTCGTGCAATGTTGTCGAGATGGTATTCGACTTCATTTGCACTTTCTGAGCTGTCTTTAAGCAGTTGGAAGGCATCATTCTTGATTCTCTTTAGCTCAGCCTTAGTCATCTTCTTCACTTTAAACTGTTCTTGAATCAGCTTCACATGCTCCACAGTACGGCCATCTACCATTTCTTGACCTTCTGGTAATGAGGGAGTAGCATCAACAAGTCTTGAAAACCAGTCGTATTCTGCGGTTGTATCGTCATCTAGCCTTGAGACAAAATTGGTCTGAGTCTTCTTCTTCTTTGGCTTTGATGAGGACTCTGGTTTCTTTGTTGTGGCGGGAGAGGTGGGTTGTTGTTGGGGCTCTGGGATCTCTTCATCGTCACCACCAGTGTATTCGAAAAGATCACTGGTTTTCTCTGTTGATGGTGGTAACTCGGAGTCTTGAGGTTTTTTTGTAGCAACAGAACGTGGAGGAGATCTTCTTTCGGTGGGAGTCCTTTGGGGTGGTGGTGTCATAGAGGAGGATTCACCAGACTTCTTCTTGCGTTTTGACTCTTTGTCTTTATCCGCATCATCATCGTCTCTTGGACGCTTTGGCTGTTCAGCTGCCGCTCTGCATGAAGTTTTGAGTTGGTAATCCAGCAATGCGTCAAACATTTTACCTTCGTCAGAGGTAAATGTTGCAGATCGTTTTGACAATTGAAGTACAAGCTTGGAAACCAATTCTAAATCGGAGAAAGCTGTAGGCTCAGTTGGGTTGATTGTAATTGTTAAAGGCGTTGATCTTATTGTTTGCTTGGCCAACTGCATGAGATTCGGATATAGTTGTCTGGTGAACATTTCTCTTGTCACGCCTGGGACAGTGTCGAGAAGAAACTTGTGAGTATATTCTCTGGCAGTCCTGTTCATTTCACCCTGTAAATCTCTATTAAGAAGTTGTTGGATTTGTTCCCTTTCTCCCAACATCTCATTTATCACTTTCTGAAGTAGATTGATTCTGTCCGCAAGCTGATCCAGTTTCTTGTTGACCACAATCTTCTTCCTTGCTTGCCTGACAGCTTTAACAATCTTAGACTTATCTCGTGATGCCCAAGTGTCGGTAGGTTTCTTAACTGATTTAGATGCTGATCTTGTGCTATCCTTTGATGTTGGTGGTGAAGAAGAGTGAGAAGATGAGTCTGATGATGATGATGAGACATGAGGAGGCTCAGGGTCCTTAGGTGGCTCAGAAGTTAGTTCCTTGGAGCGTACTGGACTATCTAGAAGAAAATCATCATAATCAACATCGTCATCTTTTCCAGATTTATCCATTTCTTCAGCCTTCATCCTGGCTTCTTCATCTGTTTGAGCTTGAGCTTCTTTTTCTGCATTTTCTTTAGCTGCAGCCTCAACATCTTCATCAGGAATTTTCTCAGACTTCTCCATTTCTGGTTCCTCAAAGTCATAGTTGATAGAATCCTCAAGTTGCCTTTGTTGTTGTTCGTGGGTGGTGGTACCAGTTCCCTTATCGGGTTGATTAACCGCATCGGAAACTGGTGTAGAAAGTGCACCACCACTTGACCCTCCGGGGCCACGAGTTTGTTCACGGGTGAATTCCTGAGCAACATGTTGAAGTCTGAGGTTCTTGAGCTTCTTTCTGTAGTCTCTGTCTTCATCCAGTGGTTCTTCATCTGAGCTCTCTTCTTCTTGCTCAAGCACTGGAGTTTTCCCTTTATCAGCCTTGGGACTTAGAGGTTTGGCTACTGTCAAAGGGTCATCGATTGGAGTTTCAGAGTAGATGACCTCTTCGTCCGTTTCGGTGTCCTCTGAGTCCTCGTCCTTCATTTGTGGTTCAGGTTTGGGAATAGGGATTGCCTCCTTTAATGGAACTTTCCTTTTACGGGAAGGAATCCTCTTCGGGTACCTTCTAGTACTCTCTGTTCTCGCTATACTTCCTATACTGCCTCTTCTGGTCTTCCTAACAGGTGTACCAGACGACTTCTCATCCATGAATCCCACTTTGCCTAGTGCAACTGCTTCCAAATATCGTGTGTACGATTGTAGTCCCTTGATATCAGCAGTGAGAAGGCAATTAGGTAATACCGCACCTTGTTTCTTCGTTGTTGAGTCCTTAAATCTGACAACATTGAGTGTGGGCTCAAGCAACACGGAGTGATGTTTGGGGTCATCAAGTCTCAAGGGAATATCAAGATTATTCCCTAGAGCCCTTTGGATCAACAATTTGGTGTATCTGATGTAAGGGATCTTGGTGCCACGCCTTTTAAGGTATGACATCATGTCGTCCCAGATCAGAGCTGCAAATTCGATATGATTCATGTTGACCATAGCCTAAAATATTTGTAGTTCCATGAGCTTGGGATGCTCATAACCACTGTCACGTCCAGACACAGATTTGGCAATCATGATGTAGAGGGTTCTCCATGGTTGAGGAATATTTTTGAGATCTACTAAGGAGTGCTTAGTGATAATCCAAGCAGATTCATCATAGCCAATGTCGACCATGAACTGGAGAACTACCTCTTCTGTAGGAGTAGCATTGTAATTAGCAGGCTGGATGGATGGAAGAAGAAGGACAGCCCTTAAATCAGCAAGAGTGATGGTGACTTGTTTGTTGTTCAGCGTCACCGTCACAGCACTTTGACCTTTGACCTTTTGAATTGTGTGCCAGAATTGATGAACGTAGATCTCTGGTACAGTAGCTGAATTTGTGAGCATGTTCTGATACGGGTGAGTCTTCAGAATGTCCACTGCAATCTGGAAAGAAGACTCAGAACAAGTGAAGTTGTCGAAATCAACTCTGAGGTTAATCTTTCCAATCTTCATTGGGTAACCGTTGGGGAAGATGTCTTCCATAGAGAGAACATTTGGTGCATCAATGTATTCCATTTGGGCGTCCATATTGTGATCTGAAAGATATTATTGTCTATTTATTGAATGTGATATGTTAATGATTGTTACGAGTCCAATGTCACTTGTTAGTCCAATAGTCCAAAGACGTCATGAAAAGTTTCGTGAGTAGATTAACTTTGTCAGGTCACTATGTTTGTAACACAAGCCTCAATATGTAAGAAACAAAGATAAGATGATCGGTTGAACAAGATATCACAAATACACGATATAGTATGGAAGAGTTATGCGTAGGAAATGTGAAATAATGAACAACCAACCCTCAAGTGAGGGTTTACAAGGATTATTTAGAGGGCAAGGAGCTAGGGCAACACTACTAGCATCCTTCCCTTCTTATGGGCTTGGGCCAAGGCTCATGGGCTTTCTACATAAGCCTTGGCATGATAACTAACATAAAAGCCATAATTAAGCTAACTATTACATATTAATTACTAACACTTGAATTCTAGCTTAGGAGTGATTCCTACAATCTCCCCCTAAGTGTTAGTGATTGATGGTATAAATGTTGAAGGTGCTGATGTAATAGTAGCTTTGACGTCTTCTGACATTCTTCTTTCTTGTGAGAAGAAGTGCCTTGATTCGAACAATCTCCCCAGTGTAGAGAAATTGTTTTGAAGTATTCTGCTTTGACGTCATCATTTTCTTTGTTCTTTGATCTTTGTTCTTTGTGATGGTAGTGATAGTATGTTGTGATTGTCTGCATCAAGTCCGCTTCGTTGCTCCAGTGTCTCCACGTCTTTCTCCAACATGCTCACATGCTCTTTAACGTTGAATTTCAATACTGATGAAGTTCTCTTAGTCTTTAAACTTTGTAGATTCTTTGACTTTGACGAAGAATCATTTTGACTTTGTGTTGCCTTTTGAGAGAACTTCTATTAGTGATGTTGTTGGTATGAGCATGTGGAGAGTCTGCACGATCTTTTCCACCCGCAAGCATCCATAAGAAGAAAACATAAAACATGGGTTAGAAATAATCCAGTGCTTACAAGTTTGAACTTTGAGAGTGTTAACAGCATAGTGTGAAAACACAACTCTAATTCTCACAAAGGCTGTTCCTGAACTGGAGTCCTACAAGTGAGATAACACGATGTACCGAAGTACATCTACAGTTCAGATGAGTCGTTGAGGCACACCGAAGCATCACCCCACGACTGTAGACCGTTTGAGACACACTAAGCGTAATCCATGGGGAGTTACCGAAGTGACCTGCTGTCAGGGCTGTTTGATGTTGACCCTGGCAGGAGTTTCCATTCAATCACTGAGGGTCACATGTGTGAACCTCTCATAAATGTTCTCGACAGATTGCTAAGATCTGTGAAGGACTCGATATTGTATCACTTGCGTCCTTATTGTTTGAACGTCAAGTGATGAAATGTCAAGTGCTCCTAAGAGATCTTTTGATGAATCTCGTGGCTCTAGAATCAATAGTACACTTTGGTTTTCCTGAGCAGAGACTAGGGAGAGGGTCTCCTTCTTCAATATCAGCAATCTCTAAGAGAAAGCCGATAGTTTACGTAGGGTTCCCTGTGAGACTGAAACAAGCTTCTGTTGAGAGAAACTTGAGTGGCTAAGAAGGTTTAGTGCATGCGTCACTGGGTCCATGACGACTTTAATCTTCAATACCGGCGTCATCAAGTGACAACCAGTAGCATATGAATTGAACCCGGAGTCTGCCCTAAGTTGAATAATTTGGAGGGATATTTCTTTTCACCCTTTTCTTTACATTTCTTTTTAATTCTTCAACTCATTCTTTCTCCGATTCTCATTTTCTCCTTTTATAATCAAACCTAAAGACTCCTAATTCTAACTATTGGTGGTGTCCTTGGGTAGATCCCTCCGGCTCTGGCGGATCATAGGACGGTTATTCCTAACCTTAGTCACCTTATAACTCCATGACTAACCTATGTTGCCATAAAACCATTTTTATGAAAAATCTCTCAACGTGGTTATGAGTAAAAACATTTAACACCACTATTGATAGTTTAAGACTTTGCATAAATACTCCCCCTCCACACGTGCTTAAGTATTTTTACAAAAATCTGCACGGTGAGAGAAGATCACGCACTTTTGAATTGATCAACTCAAGATAGACAATCCCCCGCGAGACACGGTTACGTTGCATAGTTAAAGAGTTACATTGTCAGATTATAGGTGACAACTAGCTCTAATAACTACCTTGAAGGTGTGGACAAACCTCGAAAGGTTGTCAAACCCCGTCAATGTTCATGCCTACCAAGAGTTTCTCGAAAGGTACGATCTACTCGGATAAGTCTTGGAAGACAAATCCTTTCGATGTATGACTATTCAGATTTCGTCAATTCATGGGTTGAAGTCTTATCACACGAAGATTCAATAGCAATTCACAACATATTTCTTATCACATAATTTTTCTCCCCCTAAAAAATGGCATATAAATGTAATTTTTGACGAAATTTTGATATCAAATATGTCCATTTCGAGTTTTGCGGGAAGATTACCATGAAGAACAATTTATGAACAAAGTTTTTAATCAAATACTCCCCCTCAACAAGTGATATATACTTTTGAGGTTTTGAAAATCATAAGGGGAAGTACTTGTTCTTTTGAGCAAAACTTTGAAAAATGAAAGTTTTGATCGTTTTACTCAAAAGTAAGAAGCTTTTGCTCCTTTTATAAGGATTGTGGCACGGATGCGTACCACGAGGTCCTTTCATTACAAGAACTGGTTGTACACTGTTAAGTGTGCACAAGCCATTGTCAGATTAAAATCACACATCCAAAAGTATGAGAGAAACAAATCAAGGGTTACCAGGAGAATCCGGTAGTCCAGCAATAACTCCAGGTATGCGTTATGGACGTTGGTAGCCTGTGAGAGATATGCTGGGACGACCTCCTATGAAACTCTCTAAAGTTCTGAACTGATCCCTTCTGAACAACCTTTCATCAATCCGCGTGATGATTTTCTTCACATCCCTTCTTTCCCTTGAATTCCATCTCTTCGGTAACTAAATGCCTTGTTGTATCGCCTTTAACCGGTAAGCTAACCCATCCCTGACTTTCTTCAGTGTATGATCCCCAAACTTATGATGATCTTTACACGCCATTAAGCAATTTCGGTGTAGTTCACTACGGTAGACTACTCCAAATAGTTTGCTGATAAGGGTGTACTGAGGAAGATGGTTAATGTCGGGATCGAGCTGTGGTTTAGTGAGGTTAACACGTGTCTGATACGATTCCACGGCAAGTTGTATGTCTTCTACACGTTCCTGGATCACTATGCTTCTGATGAAGATTTGCAAGGACTTGATGTATTCACGTTGTATCTCTGTAGAGAAATGTCACATTCGTCCCTGTACCTTGGCAAGATACAGATCTTCAATGTCGTTGAGAGACAATCTCTGAAATTCTGCTTCACATAATTCATAGTCCTCTTCGTCTTGTCTTTTGACCACTATTTTCTTGAGAAATGTGTAGTCCCATTTAGACGAGAGAGTGACATGCTTGATAGCAACGATCCCTTTATTACTTGACACTTCATGCTTAGAAGTGAGTACCTGGATGCTCTTGTAGTATATTATTCGGCGTTCAGTCCAGTGATGAATCCCATACATTGCATCAAGGTCATACTTTTCCACAGTGTCAGAGAACATGTGGGCGGCATCTTCCTTGATTGTTATGCTGTTGGAGTATATTGCTGCCAGGAACGGAAGTGTAAGTGATGTAGCGTATTTCTTAGATACATCGCTACCATGTAGAAGAAATTCCAGGTCTTTGTTGAAGAAGTAGCGGAATGGAATCTTTGGTTGATCCGGTTGGCCAATAGTAGGTAGAGGTCTGGTCCAGTCTGTGTAGTATGGAGCCTTGTCTTTTCGAGTGAAGTCGATGTTAGCTTCGGGATTGTGCCAGTCGTTCTTGTTCGACATAGCTCGTGCAATGTTGTCGAGGTGGTATTCCACTTCAATTGCACTTTCAGAGCTATCTTTGAGTAATTGGAAGGCATCATTCTTGATTCGCTTGAGCTCAGCCTTCGTCATCTTCTTCACTTTAAATTTTTCTTGTAATAGCTTGACATGCTCCATGGTACGACCATCTACCATTTCTTGACCTTCAGGTAGTGAGGGAGTGGCATCACAAAGTTGAGAAAACCAGTCATACTCTGCGGTGTCATCTTCATCTAGCCATGAGACAACATCAGTTTTAGTCGTCTTCTTCTTCTTCTTTAGATTTGATGAGGATGCTGGTTTCTTTGATGTGTCGGGAGAGGTGGGTTGTTTTTGGGGCTCTGGGATCTTTTCATCGTCACCACCAGTGTATTCAAAATGATCACCGGTTTTCAATGTGGATGGTGGTAACTCAGAGTCCTGAGGTTTATCAGCAGTAGAACGTGGATGAGATTGTCTTTCTGTTGGAGTCCTTTGGGTTGGTGGTGGCGTAGTGGAAGATTCTCCAGACTTCTTTGTACGTTTAGGTGCAGTATCCTTGTCCTTATCATCATCATCTCTTGGTCGTTTAGGTTGACCTGCTGACTCTTTGCATGATGATTTGAGTTGATAATCAAGTAGAGCCTCAAAAAATGTAGCATCATCCGAAGTAAAGGTTGCAGATCGTTTAGACATTTGCATCACCAATTTCGAAATTAACTCAGCTTCAGAGAGATCATGTTCTTTGGCTATTGTATGTTTAACCAATGCGACCATATTTGGAGTAAGTTTTCTGGAAAATATCTCCCTTGTCACTCCAGGGACAGTGTCGAGAAGAAACTTGTGAGTATATTCTCTAGCCGTCTTCTCCATTTCCCTTTGGAAATCTCCTTTGAGAAGCTTCTGGATGTGCTCCCTTTCTTTCAGCATCTCGTTTATCCCGTCTTGAAGAAAGTTGATTCTGTCAGCTAGTTGATTCAGCTTTTTGTTGATCACGTCTTTCTTCTTGACTTACTTGATAGCTTTGACAATTTTTGTCTTAGCTCGGGATATCCAAGAGTCTGTTGGTTTCTTCACTGACTTGGATGTGGATCTGGTTGTGCCTTTGGATGGTGGTGGAGATGAATGAGAGGATGAGTCTGATGATGATGAGACATGAGGAGACTCAGGGTCTTTTGGTGGCTCAGAAGTTAGTTCCTTGGAACGTGCTGGGCTATCTAGAAGAAAATCATCATAATCAACTTCATCATCATGTCCAGATTTAGCCATTTCTTCAGCCTTAATCCTGGCTTCTTCATATGCTTGAGCTTGAGCTTCTTTTTCTGCCTTCTCTTTAGCTGCAAGCTCAGCATCTTCATCAGGAATTTTCTCAGACTTCTCCATTTCTTGTTCCTCAAAGTCACAAGTGATAGTATCCTCCAGTGGCTTTTGTTGATCGTGGGTGGTGGTACCAGTTCCCTGATCGGGTTGATTAACCGCATCAGGAACTGGTGTAGATAGAGCACCACCACTTGACCCTCTGGGGCCACGAGTTTGTTGTAGTTTAAACTGTTCAGCAACGTGTTAGAGTCTTAAATTCTTCACCTTTTTTTTGTAGTCTCTGTCTTCATCCAGTGGCTCTTCGTCCGAGCTTTCCTCTACCTCTGGCTCAGCAACTGGGATTTTACCTTTATCATCTTTTGAACTTAGAGGTTTTTCAACAGTCTGTGGGTCATCGATGGGAGTTTCTGAGTAGGTAACCTCTTCATCGGTGTCGGTATCCTCTGAGTCCTCGTCCTTCAGTTGTAGTTCACGTTTGAGAATAGGGATAGCATCCTTGGACGGAATTTTCCTTTTGAGAACATGAGTCCTCTTAGGATACTTTCTCGTACTTTCAGTGCTCGTTACACTTCCAGTACTACCTCTTCTTGTTTTCCTAGTAGGTGTACCAGAGGATTTGTCATCAAGGAAACCTACTTTGTCTGCTTCAACTGCTACCAGATATCGTTTTGTACGAGTAAAGTTCTTTGATATCATTAGTAAGGAGATGATTTGGCAACACTACACCTTGTTTCTTTGTTGTTGAGTCCTTAATCTGACAGTGAGTGTGGGATCATACAACACGGAGTATTGTTTGGGGTCATCGGGTCTCAAGGGAATATCAGGATTATACCCTAGAGCTCTTTGGATCAACAGTTTGGTATATCTGATATACGGGATTTTGGTGCCAAGCTTTTTAAGGAAAGTCATCATATCGTCCCATATCAGAGCTTCAACTTCTATGTCTTTCTTGTTGACCAAAGCCCAAAATATTTGTAGTTCCATGAGCTTGGGATGCTCATGACCACTATCACGTCCAGAAACAGATTTTGCAATCATAATGTAGAGGGTTCTCCATGACTGGGGAATGTTCTTGAGATCCACAGATGAGTGCTTTGTGATCACCCCGGTAGCTTCATCATAGCCGATGTCGACCATGAACTGGAGAACGGTCTCTTCAGTTGGAGTGGCATTGTGTTCAGTAGGTTTGATGACAGAAATGAGAAGAATAGCCCTCAAATCTGCTGGTGTGATGATGACTTGTTTGTTGTTAAGCGTCACCGTCACATCATTTTGACCTTTGACCTTTTGCATTGTATGCCAGAATTGGTGAATTTAGATCTCCGGTACAGTAGCAGAGTTAGTGAGCATGTTCTGATAGGGGTGAGTCTTCAGAATATCCACTACAATGTCACATGAAGACTCTGAACAAGAGAAGTTCTCAAAATCAACTCTGAGGTTGTTCTTTCCGATCTTCATTGGGTAACCATGAGGGAATATATCTTCAACAGTGAGAACATTTGGTGCATCCACATTTTGCATTTGAGCGTCCATGTCGTGATCTGAAAGATATTTAGCCAAAAGACCCAACATATCGAAAGACATTACGTTAGTCAACAGTTGATTTTATTGTCTATTTATTGAATGTGATATGTCGATGATTGTTACGAGTCCAATGTCACTTGTTAGTCCAATAGTCCAAAGACGTCGTGATAAGTTTCGTGAGTTGATTAACTTTGAGTTTTAAAGTCCAAGTTTTCACTTATTTTTCACAACTTATTAAACATTTAAGCTTTTTAGTGACATTTTTGGTTTCGTGGCGTTATGATTTTATTATTTACAAGTTTGCACGCGTAACAATTCATAATTTTGGTTAATACTAGGCTTAGGCGTAGGTTTTGCAAGCTTATGCGTAAACAGGAGTGGTTATACGCGTAAGCATAAGCTTATGCGTAGGATCTTGACTTACGCATAAGAAATATTAAGCGTAGGAAAAGAGGGCCTTAGGCGAAAAGCTTACGCGTAAGCGTATATGGAACCTTACGCGTAAGGGTTACTCGTAAGAGTGAACCTTATGCGTAGAGGTTACTGTTTACGCATATCCTTCACAGGATACGCGTAGTCCCCATTGTAGAACCTTACGCGTAAAGGTTACGCGTAAGATTTCTCTTACGCATAACATTCTACTCGTAAGGTGATCCTTATGCGTAGATGTTCAAGTAACCTTGATTCTGAATTTTCACGCGTAGAAATCCTGAAATAAGTTCATCATAACACAAATATTAACCCATACATTCAATCCTTTTCAGTTCAAATCATGAAATCACAATTAATCAGTTACGCGTAGAGTAACTTAAGCGTAAAACTTAAACCCTAATTATTCAAGAATTACGACTAAGAGATTTAGCCATAGGAAATGCACCAAAATTTTTCTAGGTGATCTTAGAAGCCTTGTGAGTAGTTCTAAACAAGTTTTATCACAAAAGGACTTGTGAATCAAAAATACCTAATTCTCAAGAACATAAACCCTAAATCTCAGTTTTCATACAATTGATGTTTCTGGGAATGATCTAAGCCTAGATACAATCAATTAAACATGTAAGCAACAACACACAACCATCCTTTTAGCCAGAAACTCTCACATTTGAAAACACCCAATTCACGCATAAGAACCCTAATTAGAAAATCATTCAATTCGTATTTCTGGGTGAATTTGTTTGTTGAAAACATTTATGGTATGAACATTTGAGCATTTTAACACCATTTTTATTAATACAAACACACCAATGAAGAATTTGTGTTCACGGCTTACGCGTAGAACACAAATCTTACTCAAACACAATATTGAACCGTTGGATTCGTAAACGAGTCAAAACCATTGTTTGTTTAATCATTTAGAACGTAAAAACACTAACAAATTGATGATCAAAAACACGGATTTGAGAATTGATTCTTAGCCGTAGGTTTTGGGTATTTGTATAATAAATGAGTGAAGTTAATGTTTGTGACAAATTAGGTGAAGTATTTTGTTAAGAAATACTTTGAGATTTTGACACATTTAGTCCCTTCACCTTAACCATTTACATCCAACGCCCATAACTTCCATTTTGGTTACCAAACGAATGATATTTGGAAAGAGACATGACGACACTCCCCCTCGACTTAAGAAATAATGAAATTTTATAAATTTGAGTCCGAGGAGTGTCAGTAAACCAGAAATGTGACCACCTTTATCAAAGATACAACCGGGATGAGGTAACATGCAAGTACAAGGTTTTATGAAACCGAAAAATATTTGCTTTCTCCCCCTCAACACTTAACCGAGAAAATACTGAATTTTGAAAGATTAGAGTGTTGACGGAAGATTTGTACTTGCCATGTTAAAAGAAATATAGATAGAAGAATACTTTTGTTGTTTTATCAGATTTTATAATTTTGTATTTTGATTTTGAAAAATATTTACAAAACATATTTTGGTTTTTGACTGGCTTTAAGAATGTTTTAAAAGTTCATCCAGTTCCTCTGGAGTCAAACACCGCATACCAATCCGGTGGACTAACTCATTAAACCTAGCAGGAGTTAAGGCTTTGGTGAGAAGATTTGCCAGTTGGTATTCAGTACCCACAAAGTATAATTCAACAGTACCCTGTTCCACGTGCTCCTTGATGAAATCATATCGAAGATCGATGTGCTTTGATTTTGAATGTTGAACAGAGTTGCACGATATCGCAATAGCACTCCGATTGTCGCAGTACATCGGGATTCTGTCAAATACGTAACCATAGTCTTTGGGTTGTGTTCTCATCCAAATGACTTGAGCACAACACGCTGACATGGCTACATATTCTGCTTCGGTTGAGGACAGTGATGTACAATCCTGCTTCTTCGATTGCCATGACACCAGTTTATCACCAAGAAATTGTAATGCTCCTGAAGTACTTTTTCGTGAATCTAAGCAGCCTGTGTGATCAGCGTCTGAAAAAGCTATTAGTTCAAAACCAGAATCCTTCGGATACCAGATCCCCAAGTTAATGGTTCCCTTGATGTATCGAAGGATTCTTTTAGCCTCGGAGAGGTGGGTTTCAGTTGGTCTCGACCGATAACGGGAGCAAAGATATACGGCAAAAACAATATTAGGCCTGCTAGCTGTTAGATACATGAGAGACCCAATGATAATGCGGTATTTGGTAGGGTCCACCAATTTACCATGTAAATCAGCGTCTAGTTTCTTGGTATGTGCCATTGGTGTGGCATAGGTGTCACAGTTTTGCATTCCAAATTTGTTTAAAAGTTCAAGGGCATATTTAGACCGACTTAAGAAAATACCACGGGGTGATTGATGAACTTGCAGTCCTAGAAAGAACGTAAGTTCACCCATCATGGACATTTCAAAATGTGTTTTCATCAGTTTTGCAAAAGCGATTGAGTACTTTTTATGTGTTGACCCAAAAATGATGTCATCCACGTAAATTTGAACGATTAAAATGTGTGCCCCGTGATATTGTATGAAAAGAGTTGGGTCAACCGAACCTTTGGTGAAATTATTGGCAATGAGGAAGGATGATAACTTATCGTACCACGCCCGAGGAGCTTGTTTGAGTCCGTAGAGAGCTTTGTTCAGTTTGTATACGTGGTTCGGGAACTCTGGATCAACGAATCCTTCTGGTTGGCTGACATAGACCGTTTCTTTCAGTTTACCATTCAGAAAAGCAGTTTTGACGTCCATCTGAAAGACCGTGATGTTCATGTGTGCCACGAACGCTAGAAATATCCGAACAGCCTCAAGACGAGCAACCGGAGTGAATGATTCTTCAAAGTCAATACCCTCTTCTTGTCTATAACCCTTAGCCACCAGACATGACTTATTTCTGATTACGTTCCCTTCTGCATCCAATTTGTTTTTCCAAATCCATTTGAGACCAATGACGTAGACCCCTGTTGGTTTTTCAACCAGTTCCCATACTTCAAGACGTTTAAACTGATTGAGTTCTTCCTGCATGGATTCAATCCAGTTGTCTTTGGTCATTGCATCTTTAATGTTTTTAGGTTCAGATTGGCAGACAGTGAGTGCATAAATGCAATGTTCACCATCTGTGTGAAGACGTTGTCTCGTTACGACTGGTTGATTTGGGTTACCAATAATATTCTCAAGAGGATGGTATTTTGTCCAACGATGAGTGGAAGGTTGATGTTGATATACATTATGCAGATTGGGAGGATTCAAATGGCTTGTAGATGATTCCGCAACATCAGGTGCAGCAGTTTCATTAGCAAACGGGTTAAAGAAAGCATTTGGATCAAAATCTGCAGGTGGGGGTACTTCATTGTTTAGAACATCATCAGCTGGTTCAGCGTTATTGGATGCAGTTTGTTCAACTGTTGTTGTAGAGTCAACTGGTGGTGCTTCTTCAACAGTAGTTGTTGTAGCAGGTGTATCAGGTATTGGAATATGATCAGGTTGAGAAGCGGAAACATTGGATACACCTGGAGCACGTTCATAAATATCATCACTAAACAGAGGAGCAAATAGCTTTTCCATTTGTTGACGAGTAAGCTGGGGGCTTGGTTCAGCTGATGATGGGGTTTGAGGGAAGTTTAAACGGTTATGACCGGGTTCCAAGCTGTTATGCTCAGAAGCCATTTCTGTAAGTTCATCGAAATTTGCATGAATCGTTTCCATAACCTGCTTGGTATGATGATTCCAGATCCGGAAATCCTTAGAATTTTCACAATATCCTATAAAGACTCCAATGTCAGCTTTGGCTTTGAGGTTACCAAAGTCATCACGATCATTATTCGGATAACAAAAGGATCCAAATACGTGAAAGTGTTTGAGATTCGGTTTATGGTTATGGATAAGCTCATAAGGTGTTTTGTTGTGGCGCTTGGTAATCATTGAGCGATACTGAGTGTAGCATGCAGTTGACACGACTTCAGCCCATAAGTAATCCTGAAGTTTAGCATTAAATAACATCGTTCTTGCAGCTTCCACTAACGTGTGGTTTCATCTTTCAACAACTCTGTTTTGTTCTGGTGTACGTGCAATAGATGTTTGATGATCAATTCCCACTTTCTCATAAAATGCACGAAGAGTTTGATTCACAAATTCAGTTCCTTGGTCTGTTCGAATTTGTCTGACGGTGTTCCGGAGCTGAACTTGAATTTTCATGAGAAAGGTGATGATCATCTGTGGAGCTTGATCTTTACTTCGAAGAAAATAAAACCAAGTCCATCTTGAGTAGTCATCTACAATTACCAAGATGTAGCGTTTGCCATTAATCGTCTGCACGCGCATCGGGCCACACAAATCCATGTGAAGAAGATGAAGCACATGCTGTGAGCTGTGTTCCAACTTTGAAGGAAAATGAGCACGAGTGCTTTTCCCTTGTTCACAGGCTGAGCATAGGTGATCTTTAGAATACCGAAATCTTGGGAGACCTTCAACTAGTTTGTATCGAGCAAGGTTGGTTATGGTTTGAAAGTTTAGATGTGAGAGACGACGGTGCCATAGCCAGGATTTTGTAGATGTAGCCTTAGAGAGTAGACAGATGGGAGATGAAGCAATCATGTCTTGCATTGAGATTGTGTAAAGACTTGATGTGCGTTGACCAGACATAAGATCGTTTCCTTGTAGATCACGAATGAAACAAGTTTTCTCCCTAAAATCAAGTTCCAAATCTCCATCACAAAATTGACCGACTGAAAAGAGATTGTGACAAGAGACCTTCCACATAATAAACTCTGCTAATTTCGATGTTGCCATTGATGTAATCTCCGTAGCCCATGATAGCTGCGAAGTGATCATTCCCGAATCTGACAGTGCCAATGAACTTTGCAATAAAGTTTGATAACAGTTTGAGATTGTCTGTCATGTGTCGGGAACATCCCCTATCAACAACCCATAGGATGATCTATATCACCTGCATTCAACATAGACGACACAGATGGAATAGAAGTAGATGTGGAACCCGAAGAGTTAGAGGGTTCCGATGCAGATATAGATGAAACACACATGTTCATAATTTTAGGTATCCATGTAAAGCCAAGTGTATTTTGTAACCATTTCTGCCATCTCCAACTAGTCTTCGCTTTAGTCTTAGTGAATGCACTAGGTGGTACTACGATCCTTGGAAGTGATAATGGAGCTATAGGGACATCAATGCATTTCTTAGAATCTAAAGAGGGCGGTTTACCAAGCACAGACTTAGAAGCTTTAGTGGGCCTAGAGGTATTCCGTTTCTTAGGATTCCGTAAACGAGACAAGATAGTTTTAGCAACACATTTATCATGACAATCAGAAAGCCTACTTTTACGACATATAACACACGAAGCTTCAGACTTAACATCAAAAGTACTTAAAGGTTCAGCATTCGTTACATCACTTTTCCATTACATTTGTCAGACGCAATATCTAAAGTGGGAGCAACTTGAGTTTTATTCAAAGTCCTAGGGTGTTCTTCTACTTCAACATTCTTTATTGTTCTTTTCTTACGTTGCAACTTCCTATTCTTCCTTGTATTGCTCCTAGGCTGTGAAGTGCATGCGTTGGGAAAAGAGGCAACTATTCCTATTTCAGTAGAGGGAAGCACATTAGTTTCTTGTGGTTTGTCATGAGATGTTCTAGAGTCATTTTGAATGTGTTTTGGTGCAGTTACATTTGTGTTACTATCCCTATCTTGCTTAAGTAGCACCAACTCTGCCTTTAGATCATGGATTTTGTGTAACAAATCTAGATTTTTAGAACGAGTGAGTCCGTCTCGTCGTAAAACATCTTTGGTCTATGCCAGATGATTATCAACATCTTTTGACGCTTTAGCACGAGTCTTTTTGAGTAAATCAAATATGACGCTATATTCCTTTTTCACTTTTGAAATTTCTTGTTCATATTTTGAGATTTGACACTTCAAAGACACATTTTGGTTATCCAGTTGCTCAAGTTTAGGACAAAGAGTTTTGGTATGCAACTGGTTGATCTTGTTTTGCAAAGCGAGTTCACGATTATGACAATCTTTTTAACACCATTGAAGATGACATTTTGCATTTGAAAGTTCGTTTAACAAACGTTCATTTTCATCTTTTAAAAACCTGATTTGTGACACAGTATCAGTATTCTCAACAATTTCAACAGAATCAACAGTATCAACAGAGATATAATGAAATGCATATGCAAAAGAATGTAATAACACAACATTATGGATATCAGCAGAGATAACATCTTCCAAGAGTCGATCAACATCTTTTCGTAACATTTTCTTTTTACGTTTTGTATTTGAAATTAATGTTTCTGTTTGTTCGATAACTCTTTTCATAAGTCCAAGCTCCTTGTGAAAATCCCTTTCCCAATAAATAGCACAAATTTTCAAATTTCGGACATGAGGTAAAATTCTTTTCTGAAGAATATCTCTTTGTGCACGCGTAAGAGGCGATTGAAAATGTTCAACTTTTATTTCAGAATGAAATTCAATTTCACGTTCCAAAATTTTGATGTCCGAAATGAATGTTTCAAAATATTTTATAACTTTACATTTTTCGGCTAATGGTTTTATTTCACTGAGTGAAGGTAAAGGACCATTAATTTGTACAGTATTGGAAAAGAGACCCTCAGAAGTAGGTGTGATAACCCAAGGTGTGTTAGAAAAATCCTTTTGTGCAACGAAAGTGACAGCTTTTGAATAGTTAAATGGTTTGTTATAAACAATATTTTCTAATTTTGATCGACTCTCGTCTTCTGCATCTAATTCCCCTTGACGATTATATTCAACAACACTCATAATGGAATCATCAACTCTATGTTCTGCACCGTAAACTTCAGAATTTGGTTTGAATGCTCTATTTGAAAACTTAGGTTTGTAATCAGCAAGATTCGGTCCATATCCATTTGGATTTGCTTTAAAAGTAAACTTTTGAATCGTTGTGATTGATTCACCATGTTTATAAACAACAGTTTGAAACTCCTTGATTTTGTTTTGTAAGTCGACAATTTCCTCAAGATAGTCATCTATTCGTTTCGTGGAATGCTTTTTGTACTCAGAGAATTGTTTTTGACAAGTTAGCAACTCAGACTTGGCTTTTTGAGTTTCCAAGGTAAGAGCATTAAGTTGTTGTTTATGATCATGTTTCAGTTGTTCTATTTGAGACAACAAAGCATTCTTGGATGCGACTAGATCACGTATCTGTCGTTCTAATGATTTTTCGTTTTGATGAGATTTAGCAAAAGCGACTTCAAAACCTTGTTCACGTTTTTCTTGAGTTTTGAAAACGTTGAGTTTCCTTATTAAGCATTCATTATCCCTAGTTAACAGTGTATTTTTTTTCTTTTAATTGATTGCAAATTTCCAATCGAGATTCTTGGTCTTTAATTAAGGTCATGAGCTCAACTTCTAGATGAGACGAAGGTTCATCTTGTTCAACGTGAGTCTCAACATGATCATTAGTCAGATCCTCAAGTATAACCATGGAGTCAACTTGATTATCAATGGTAACCATAAGGTCATCTTGATCGTCAAATATAACTACGGGGTCTATTTGATTATCTTCGGAATGAGATGTAGACGGCGCATGTTGAACACTCTGATCATTGTCGGATGTAGATGTTGGCTGAGATATCAGATCATTAATGAGTAAAGTTTGATCCGGTACCAGAGACAAATCATCAGTGTCATACACTGGGCCTGTGTCACTCATGTGGAGAGCTTGCATGTGTGTCATCAACATCACTGCTGCATTAGCCTGCAAGTCCTCCATGTCATCATCAGAATCTGCATCTGCCATGAAGCTATGTTCCTTGTTGGTAAGAGTTCCACCAGCTTCATCATTGAGAGCCAAGAGTAAAGCCTCTTTGTGATAAGCACTGCCTCTTGTCCTCGGCTTGGGGCATGCATTAGCCAGATGACCCTTCTCATTACAGTTATAAAAACGAAGACCATTAACCCCATTCTGAGCAGTACCCTGTTCAACCATTTGAGCCCTTTTTTGTTGTGGAGCACCCATGTTATTCCTTCCCATTGTATTAAACCCTTGACTACCGCCCATCGGACGAACATTACCTCGATTCTGAACTTCAACACGTCCATTGTTAACAACAGCCTGATTCCTTGTGTTGGATGAGGTACGAATGCGATTGTTGGATTTGTTTAAGTATCGGCCGAAGGCTCTAGCAATCATGACAAACCCTTGCTGCAATGCATCGAAAGCTTCTGTATCCTTATTAGCTTCACTGTAAAGTGCTTGATCATTGTTTTTTTTGTATGGAACCAATTGAGTTTCTTGAGATTGGTGTTGTGACGGATCATAAGGTGTTATCTTAGCAGATGGTTGAGCAACGGGTTGTGGAGGATTTGTGAATACAGTTTGTAAGGTCGGGAATTGAGGATAACAAGCTTAAGCCCACAAAGCTAGTTGTTGATTATCCGGAAGTGAAGGTGTGACAGGGAGTCCACGGATAACCCTTTCTTTGTCTACTTCTTTTTGGTGGGGCTTCAAATAGTCGTACAACAATCCATATGTAGCATGATGAAGATTCTTTGCTTGACGGATGAAAATGACATACTTTTCCCAATCAGGACCAAGACTACTCAGGAACTTAGTGTTGACTGCAATTCTTGGCATGTTGATGTTGTGTTTATCCAAGTCATTGATGATGTCTGAGAAGCGATGATGATATGACTCTAATGACTCTCCGTGTTCAATCATGAAGTGTTCATAAGCCAAGTAGATTTTGGATTCCATGTCTCCTTGATTGAGTGCAGTGCCTTCCATGAGAAGATGAATATGTTCCCATGTTGCTTTAGCAGTCTTTTGAGCATCAACACTTCGAAGGATTGGATTGGGTAATCCCAAAAGGATGTATTGCATTGCTAGCTCATCAGCTTCGAAATGTAGAAGTTCATCAGCAGTGAGGTTAGAAAGAGTTGCAATGTTGGTGACATCATCTCTTGGTGGAGTAGCATTTAGATCTCCGGGTATAATGACAGTAGGCATCTAAAATGGACCTTCCATGATTACCTTCTTTAAAAACTTTCCATGTGGTTTCTTTAGATCACAGAACCTAAAGAACCTTATCACCCATTGATCATAGTTTTCGGGAGTGAGCATTGGAGGTCTATCAAGTGAACCTGCCTCATGAATGGATTGTTGGCTACTTAAAGCTTCACACATCTATACAAACCAAGACGGTTCCTTCATAGTATTCCTTGATGGATGTTGATTGTAAAAGTTTGTGTAAGGTTGTACTTGAAGACTAGGTGGTGGTTGAACCATTTGAGGTAGAATTGCTCCTTGTTGTGGATAATGTTGTTGGTTAAATTGTTGTTGATAAACTTGTTGTTGTTGATTGAATTGTTTATGTTGTGGACTGAGTTGTTGTTGTTGTTGTTGATTATACGTGTAAGGAAAGTAGTTAGAGTATGGTGGTTGAGACATGTTAAAAAAACTTGTGTTGTAAAATGGATCTTTGTAGTCGAATGAAACGTTGTTGATGAAGTATCCTTAGGCGTAGAAACCAAGTTTAGGCAAAGTAGTACTTATAAAAACACCAAACTTACGCGTAAAAGCAATATTTACGCATAGGATTAGCTTACACGTAAGAATTGAGAAACACTAAGATTAGGCGTAAACTGAAAGTTAGACGTAGAAAACTTATGCGTAAGATTAGCTTATGCGTAAGATTAGCTTATGCGTAAGACAATGCTTAGGCGTAAGAAAATGCTTAGGCGTAAAGAGTTCTACGCGTAAGTTTTAGCTTATGCCTAAAATTAGGGTTTTGCACAAAAATCCTTTACACTAATCTCAGTGCAAAAGATATCCAAATTCGAAGTGTTTTCAGGCTTATCCAAGCAAGAAAACACTGAGTAAACCAAGAAAACTGAAGATCAAGCCACGGATAGCTTACGCGTAACTTTAGGGTTTTGTTAAGCGTAAAACTTAACCAAAACGGATTTTTAGCCCAAAGAGTTTCTAAACCAGATTTTTGTGATGAAACAGCTTCAATATCACCAAAATAACACAAAAGTATGAAACTTGATGATCCAAAACTTGTACACACGTTACGCGTAGAAATGAACACACGTTTGAAATCAAGCTTAAAACCAATGAAATACACGTAAAGTTTAAAACGTTTTGCCAAAAACTAAAATTTTAAGACCTAAAAACCTTGAAAGTACAAGAATCTTGGATTGTAAAGTGTAAAAAATGAGTTTTTATGCGTGAGAAAGTTTGTAAACCGTAAGTTACGCGTAAAACCAAAACTTCAAAAACAAAACCTTTTCACCCAACTATTTGGCGATTGATACCACTGTCAGGTCACTATGTTTGTAACACAAGCCTCAATATGTAAGAAAGAAAGATAAGATGATCGGTTGAACAAGATATCACAAATACACGATATAGTATGGAAGAGTTATACGTAGGAAATGTGAAATAATGAACAACCAACCCTCAAGTGAGGGTTTACAAATATTATTTATAGGGCAAAGAGCTAGGGCAACACTACTAGCATCCTTCCCTTCTTATGGGCTTAGGCCAAGGCTCATGGGCTTTCTACATAAGCCTTGGCATGATAACTAACATAAAAGCCATAATTAAGCTAACTATTACATATTAATTACTAACACTTGAATTCTAGTTTAGGAGTGATTCCAACAAACTTTAAGTTTTAAAGTCCATGTTTTCACTTATTTTCACAACTTATTAACCATTTAAGCTTATTAATGACATTTTAGTTTCGTGACGTCATGATTTATTTATTTACAAATTTGTACGCGTAACAATTCAAAATTTTGGTTGATCTAAGGCTTAGGCGTAAAATTCCAAGCTTATGCGTAAACAGTAAAGGTTATACGCGTAAGCATAAGATTATGCGTAGGATCTTGACTTACGCGTAGGAAAAGAGAGCCTTAGGCATAGAGCTTACGCGTAAGCGTATGTGGAACCTTACGCGTAAGGCTTTACTCGTAAGAGTGAACCTTATGCGTAAAGGTTACTATTTACGCATATCCTTCACAGGATACGCGTAGTCCCCTTTGTAGAACCTTACGCATAAAGGTTACGCGTAAGATTTCTCTTACGTATAACATTCTACACGTAAGGTGATCCTTATGCGTAGAAGCTCAATTAACCTTGATTCTGAATTTTCACGCGTAATAATCCTGAAATAAATTCATCATAACATCATTATTAACACATCATTCAATCCCTTTCAGTTATCATGTTGGAATCACTCCTAAACCTAAATCAAGTGTTAGTGATTCATATGTAATAGTTAGCTTAACTATGGCCTTTATGTTTGTTATTAGCTTAGGCTTATGTAGAAGGCCCATAAGCCTAGGCCCAAGCCCATAAAGAAAAGGATGGGAACTAGGAGTGTTGCCCTAGCTTCCCTCCTATAAATACCTTGTAATAACCCTCACTTGAGGGTTGGTTGTTCAATTTACTCTCTTTCACATACTCTACGCATAACCGTTCAAGTATTAACATGTGTGTGTATGTTTGTTTATTGTTCATCCAATCTTCTTTCTTCTCTATATCTATCTATTGTGCTTGTGTTGTAAACTTAGTGACCTAACAATGGTATTAATCGCCAAATAGTTGGGTGAATCGTTATTGTTTTTGAAGTGGGTTTTTGGTCCTACGCGTAAAACAACGGTTCGAACTTTGGCTCGCTTAAAAACTGATTTTTTACACTTTTTAATCCAAGATTCTTGTACTTTTAACGTTTTAAGGTGTTAAAATAACTGTTTTTGGCAAAAAGTTTCAAACTTTACGCGTGGATCATCGTTTTTAAGCTAGTTTTTGTACAAGGGTTTCGTTCTACGCGTAACCGTTTTAGACACTTTGGATCATCAAATTTCACACTTTTGTGTTATTTTGGTGATATTGAAGCTCTTTCATCACAAAAATCTGGTTTAGAAACATCTTTGGGCAAAAGTCATTTTTACGAGTAAGTCTACGCGTATCAAAACCCTAAAATTACGCGTAACTTATTCCTTGGTTTGATCTTCAGTTTCGTGGTTTACTCCGTGTTTTCTTGCTTGGATAAGCCTGAAAATACGTCGACTTGGGATATCTTTTGCACTGTGATAATGTAAAAGATCACTTGGGCAAAAACCCTAAAATTACGCATAAGCATAAGCTTACGGGTAGAAACTTCTACACATAAGATTTATCTTACGCCTAAGCTTTGTCTTACGCATAAGGTCATCCTACGCCTAAGTTTTCTACGCCTAACTTCTTGTTTTACGCATAACTTTAGTGTTTTCACCTTCCTTACGAGTAAGCTAAATCTACGCGTAACTTTTGCTGTTACGCGTAACTTTGGTGTTTTTACGCATAAGTGCTACTTGGTTTATTGTGATTTCTACGCCTAAGGATACTTCATCAACAAAGGTTCATTCGACTACAAAGATCCATTTAACAACACAAGTTCTTCAAAATGTCACAACCACCATACTCTAACTATTTCCCTCACAGTTATACTCAACGACAACAACAACTAAGTCCACAACATCAACAATGGAATCAACAACAAGCAATTTATCAACAACAATTTAATCAACAACATACTCCACAACTTGCAACAATTCCACAACCTCAAATGGTTCAACCACCACCAAGTCTTCAAGTTCAACCCTACACAAATGATTTCAATCAACATCCATCAAGGAATACTATGAAGGAACCCACTTGGTTTGCAAAGATGTGTGAAGCTTTAAGCAGCCAAAAATCAATTCATGAGGCTGGATCACTTGATAGACCTCCAATGCTCACTCCAGGAACCTACGATCAATGGGTAATTAGGTTCTTTAGGTTTTGTGATCTGAAGAAGCCACATGGAAAGTTCTTAAAGAAGGTTATTTTGGAAGGTCCATTTCAGATGCCTACTGTCATTATACCCGGAGATCCAAATGCTAATCCACCAAGAGATGAACAATCAAACATTGCAACTGTTGCAGACCTGAATGCAACAAAACTTCTACACTATGAAGCTAATGAGCTTGCAATGCAATATATCCTTTTAGGATTACCAAACCCAATTCTTCGAAGTGTTGATGCTCAAAAGACTGCAAAGGCAATGTGGGAACATATTCATCTTCTTATGGAAGGATCTGCACTCAATCAGGAGGATATGGAATCCAAAATTTACTTGGCTTATGAACACTTCATGATTGAACCTGGAGAGACACTAGAGTCTTATCATCATCGATTCTCAGACATCATAAATGATTTGGATAAACACAACATCTTCATGCCAAGAATTGCAGTTAATACTAAGTTCCTGAGTAGTCTTGGTCCTGAATGGGAGAAGTATGTCATTTTTCTCCGTCAAGCGAAGAACATGCATCATTCTACATACGGATTGTTGTACGATTACTTGAAGCCTCATCAAAAGGAAGTTGATAAGGAAAGGATTCTCCGTGCTCAAATTGCTTCATCTTCACATCCGGAAAATCAACAACTTGCCTTGTATGCTCAAAACAGTTATCCTCCTCAACCAGCAACTCAATCAACTGCCACTATCACACAACATGATCAATCACAGCAATCTCAACAAACTCAATTGGTTCCTTACAACAACAACAATGATCAAGCACTTTATAGTCAAGCTAATGAGGAATCTGATCCGTTCGAAGCATTGCAACAAGGATTTGTTATGATTGCTAATGCTTTTGGCCGTTATACAAACAAATCCAAAAATCGCATTCGTTCCTCATCAAACACAAGGAATCAGGCTGTTGTGAACAATGGACGAGTTGAAGTTCAGAATCGTGGTTATGGTCGTCAGATGGGCGGTGGTCAAGGGTTTAATGCTATGGGTAGGAATAACAACAGAGCTCAAGTGGTGGAACAGGGAAATGCTCAGAATGGGTTGAATGGTCTTCGATGCTACAACTGCAATGAGAAGGGACACCTGGCTAATGCATGCCCAAATCCGAGGACTATGGGCAGTGCTTATCACAAGGAGGCTTTACTTTTGGCTCTTAAGGATGAAGCTGGTGGAACTCTCACAGACAAAGAATAGAGCTTTATGGAAGATGCAGACTCAGATGATGATATGGAGGACTTGCAGGCCAATGCAGCTGTTATGTTGATGGCTAATATGCATGAGTTACACATGAGTGACACAGGCCCAGTGTATGACACTGATGGCTTGTCTCAGGTACCCGAACAAACCATATTTATCTCTGATCTAATATCTCCGCCAACATCTGAACCCGGGAAGGCTCAGAATGTTCAAAATGAGTCGTCCACATCTTATTCCGACGATTTTCAACTTGACCCCGTAGTTACATTTGACGATCAAGATGACCTTATGGTTTCCATTGATAATCAAATTGACTCCGTGGTTATACTTGAGGATCTAAATAATGATCATGTTGTGACTCACGTTGAACACACCGAATGTTTGCCTCATCAAGATGTTGATCTGTGGCTTAAAAACCAACAATCCATAGTGGAGGAATGTCGTGCAGTAAATCAGGACTTGAAAAGTAAAAATGCACTGTTAACCAAGGATTTTGAATGTTTACAAAAGCAACTCAACTTTTTCAAAACTCAATAAAAACGTGAAAAAGGTTTTGAAGCCGCCTTTGCTAAATCTCATCAAAACAAAAAATATTTAGAGCGACAGATGTGTGATCTAGCCGCTTCGAAGAATGCTTTGTTGTCTGAAATAGAACAACTAAAACATGAACATAAAAAGCAAATTAACGCTCTCACCTTGGAAAATCAAAAAGCTAAGGCTGAGTTGTTAACTTGTCAAAAACAGTTCTCTGCATACAAAAAGCATTCAACGAAACGAATAGATGATCATTTTGAAGAAATTATCGGCTTGCAAAACAAACTTAAAGAGTTTAAAACTGTTGTTTACAAACATGGTGAGTCGGTCACAGCTATTGAAAAGTTTACTTTAAAACCCAATCCAAATGGATATGGACCGAATCTTGCTGATTACAAACCTAAGCTTTCAACCAAAGCATTCAAACCAAATCCTGAAGTTTCCAGTGCACAATATAAAATTGATAATTCTGTTATGAGTGTTGTTGAATATCATCGTCAAGAGGAATTAGATGCAGAAGAAGAGAGTCGATCAAAATTAGAAACTGTTGTTTACAACAAACCTTTTAACTATTCAAAACCGGTCACTTTAGTCACACCAACGGATTCTTCTAACACACCAAGGATTATCATAAAAACGTCTGAGTCTTCTAATGTTAATCCCCAACCAGATTATGCACAAATTTATGGTCCTTTACCTACCATCAGTGAAGTAAATTCAAAACCTGAAAATCGCAAAATTCTTAGATATTTTGACCTTTTCATGGCTGACCTCAAACTTTTACAACATGACATAGAATATCATTCTGAAATCAAAGTTCAACATTTTCAATCGCCTCTGGCGCGAGAACAAAGAGACATTTTTCAGAAAAATCTTTTACCAAATGTTAAAAATTTGAAACATTGTGCATTGTCTTGGGAACGGGACTTTCATAAGGAACTTGGATTGATGAAGGTCGTTTTCGAGAAAACATAAACATCTATTTCTAATACTAAACGTAAAAAGAAAATGTTGAGAAAAGATGTTGATCGACTCTTGGAAGATGTTATCTGTGCTGATGTCCATAATGCTGTGTTATTGAATTATTTGTCATGTGCATCTGATTATATCTCTGCTGATATTGTTGATTCTGTGGTAACTGTTGAGTATTCTGATAATGTGCATCAGATCGAGTATTTAAAAGCTGAAAATGAACGATTGATTAACGAGCTTTCAAATGCAAAACGTCGTCTTCAATGGTGTCAAAAAGATTGTCACAATCGTGAACTTGCTTTGCAAAATAAAATCAACCAGTTGCAATCCAAAACGTTTAATCCAAAATTTGAGCAACTGGATGATCAAAATGTGTCTTTGAAATGTCAAATCTCAAAATATGAACAAGAACTTGTAAAAGTTAAACAGGAATATGGTGTCATATTTGATTTACTTAAAAAGACTCGTGATGAAGCATCAAACGAGTTTGATCATTTTCTTGCACACACTAAGGAAGTCATGAATTTTTCGGGAAATCTTCGTTCTGAAAATCAAGAATGGGTGCACACTATCTTTAAGTTAAAAGAAATGTTAGGAAAGTATGAACAACTTCCGCCTACCGTGATTAAGAGAATAGCACCAATAACATTTAGTAATCGTGAACCTAGAATCCCTCCTGCCAAATCACAAGTTGCTAACATGCTTCCTTCTACTGAAACAGGAATAGTTGCCTCTTTTCCAAACGTCCGCACTTCACAGCCTAGGAGCAATACAAGGAAGAATAGGAAGTTGCGACCTAAGAAAAGAACAATAAAGAATGCTGAAGTAGAAGAACACCCTAGGACTATGAATAAGACTCATGTTGCTTCCACTATAAATATTGCGTCTGGCAAATGTAATAGAAATAGTGATGTAATGAATGCTAAACCTTTAAGTACTTTCGATATTAAGTCTGATGCACCTTGTGTTATTTGTCGTAAAAGTATGAATTCTGATTGTCATGACAAATGTGTTGCTAAAGCTATCATCTCTCGTTTAAGGAATCCTTAGAATCGGAATACCTCTAGGCCCACTAATCATTCTAAATCTGTGCTTGGTAGACCACCCTCTTTAGATTCTAAGAACCGGATTGATGTCCCTGTAGCTCCAGTTTCACCTCCTAGGAATGTCGTACCACCTAGTGCATTCACTAAGACTAAATCAAATACTAGTTGGAGATGGCAGAAATGGATATATAACACACTAGGATTTAAATGGATGCCTAAAGTTATTGATGTGTATATGTCTACTATAACTGCTCCAGAACCCTCTAACATTTCGGGTTCCACATCTACTTCTATTCCATCTGTGTCGTCTGTGTGTAATGCAGGTGATACAGATCATTCTCTGGATTGTTGATAGCGGATGTTCCCGACACATGACAGGCAACCTTAAACTGTTATCAAACTTTATTGCAAAGTTCATTGGCACTGTCAGATTCGGTGTTAGGATTTAGTAAATCCAATTATTAAAGAGTCGGTCACCTCAAGTATATGCAATCATTAGAAAGCTCGTAGTCTTAGATTATTATAAGTTAAGTAGTATTTAGTTTAAGTAACACCGTGGAGGACGGACGGGTCTTTACCCACTGTATGCCTGATCCACAGCCCGATAGGTGGCGAATTATGTAAAGACTATAAATACTCTCTACCTTCCAAGGTAGAGAGTTGGAGCTCATAATAAGACTTTTCTTTCTCTCACTAAAGTTCCCTAAACCTCTAACTTTCTCTCTCTAGAACTCTTAGTACGCCTACTTTATGTTTGGTTTAATGTGTATGTGAAATCCAATATGTTACAAATGGTATCAAGAGCCATGGTTTGATCATCTCTTACATATCTTTGGATAGTGACTTTTAGGTGGTTTTAGAGTTTGAAAAAGTTTAGTGGTTTTTGCATTATTTGGATCATTTCTAGTGTTAAAGTTTGAAACTTGAGTGTAGTTTTGTGTTTAGAATCATTGTATGTGCTTGGGTTTTGATTTGTTAAGCTTGAATCATCGTGGTTGGGTTGTTTTTGGATTGAAAAGTGATGTTTATGTGTTTTTCTTGCTAGTGACTTAAGCCACGGACAAGTTTTCTTGGTAGCGACTTGCTTTGTAATTTGATAGCGAGTTGTAGTTGAAGGCCTTAGCGAGTTGAGCTAGCGACTTGTCTATTGAGACAAGCCGACAAACAGTACACTTAGTGGAGTCTCCACTACGGGTAGCGACTTGGTGAAAGTTAGTGACTTGTACTTAAGTTTGTTAGCGAGTTGGTGTTAGCGAGTTGGTGCTTAGCGAGTTGCTCTTTAGCGACTTGACAACTTAGCGACTTGGTGCTTAGCGACTTGCTGTAAAAATTTTGCTAGCGATTTGGTGTTTAGCGAGTTGTTCTTTAGCGACTTGACAACTTAGCGACTTGGTGCTTAGCGACTTGCTGTCAAAATTTTACTAGCGACTTGGTGCTTAGCAACTTGGTTCAGGTTTTCTTAGCGACTTGGCTGACTCTGTCTGTAATACGGTTTTCTCTTGATTTAGTAAAATCCCGTGAAAGAATCTATTTCCCAGTTTAATCATAGAGTTATAAAATCCCATTTAACCTGTCATCATGTCTACCAACGTTCCTACAATCATCTCCACTGTTGCCGAGGATGTTCAAGCAGCTGGTTCAGATACTCGTCCACCCATGCTTGACAGAACTAACTACGACTCTTGGGCTCAACGAATCAGATTGTACTGTCTTGGAAAGGAAAATGGAGTCAACATTCTCAAATCCATTGATGAAGGACCGTATCGGGTTGAGACTACTAGAGACTTAATTGATACAGCTGAAGATGGAACAATGATCTATGGAATTGATAGACCAAAGACATATGATGAGCTTGATGATAAGGAGAAAAAGAGATTCGATGCTGATATCAGGGCTTCTAACATCGTACTTCAAGGTCTTCCAAAAGATATCTACAAGCTGATCAATCACAACACCGAAGCCAAGGCAGTGTGGGCTAATGTCAAGATGCTTCTCTCAGGTTCTGATTTAACTATGGAAGACAGAGAATCACAACTCTATGATGAATTTGAACACTTCAAGATGAAACCAGATGAGAGTGTCTATGAGTACTATGTGAGATTCCACAAGCTTGTTAATGATATGAGGAACATCAGAATGACTATGCCAAACATTCAACTGAACTCAAAGTTTGTGAACAACATGAATCCCGAATGGCACAAGTTTGTCACCTCTGTAAAGCTAACCAAAGGATTGAAGAATACAAACTATGAGCAACTCTATGCCTTCCTCCTTCAGAATGAGAGACATGCTATGTTTGAAAAAAGGATTCTTAATCAGTTCAAAACCAACCAGGGAGAGACAAGCTCATCAAATGATTCAACTGCCTTCTACTCAAACATCGGAATCACAACCAAAGCCTCACAAGTCATACCCATGGGTAATGGTAATCACAAACTCATTCCTGATCCTATGTTTAAACAAGCTGATGCTGATGCACACGTGGGAAACTTCATTAATCAACTGGCTCTCCTGATTAGTCAAAACATGAACTCTCTTCCACACACCAACAACAATCTAAGAACTGCATCCAATCCACACAATCAAGCCACTGTCAGAGATGGGAAGGTTATGGTGCAGCCAGTTCAAGAAAGGCAGTACGAACAAGCAAGAGGTGGAGCTGGTAGAGGTTATGCTGCAAATCAGAATAGGGGAAGGAATGGAAACCAGGGTCAAGAAAAGCCAATCAAATGTTACAATTGTGGAGGTGAGGGACACATTGCAAGGAACTGCACATCGCCAAAACGCCCTCAGAATGTCGAGTACTTCAGGGATAAGATGTTGCTTGTGCAAGCTCAGGATAATGGTGCAACTTTGGATGAAGAGGAGTTGTTGTTCTTGGCTGAGGGAAATGCTAAGACATATGATGCAGATGTGGATGAGCAACCAATTCAGGAGATAGGTCATAATCATCAGAATGCCTTTCAAGTAGCTGATTGTGATGCATACGACTCTGATGTTGATGAAGAACCCACTGCACAAACCATTTTCATGGCTAGCATTTCTCCAATGGTCTCTCCTAAAGTCTCTTCATCACCACAAGCTGGTCCATCCAAAGACAAAATCATTTCTGAGGTATTAAAATTATACGATGAAGTTGATGAGCAAAAGATACATAACGAAGTACAATCAACTGTAATTATTGAGTCAGATATTGAAAATATGGGTAATATCAATGTTGTCCCATATGATCAATATGTGAAACAAAGTGAAAGTGAGATTGTACCAAGTGATGTATCTTATGCAATCAATAATGACTATGCTTTTGACGAATACACTGCACGTGCCCCTGATGATTCTGTTATTTCTGAACTTAATGCTTATAAAGAATGTGTTGCTATTTATGAACAACGTGCTAAGTTTGAATTAACCTCCCGTGAGCAGGAAATGGATGACCAAATGCGTACAACTATTAGAAAAAGTAGGTTTGGAGAAGAAGTATTGAAACAAGAGTTAAACTCCTTACAAGATAAGCTTTCTAAAACTGCTAAGCAAAAACAAAAACTTCAAGAAAATGTTAAAATGCTTGATGAGTGTGTAAATACTCATCATTTTTGGTTAAATCTGAACTGCAAAACGTTTAAAAATGCTCAGAAATGCATCAAAATACTGAAAATATCTCAAAGTTGCATTTTATATGTTTCAGATGCAAAATGTTTAAAATCAGATGAAAAATGAGCTAAGTTTGCATAATTGGCAGTTTCAGTCCCCAAGTTTCAAAAAGTTGTCAGAAATAGTCCCTGAGCACTTGATTTAAAAGAAAAATCACCAAAGGTCCTTTTAAAATCATAACTTGTCAAAATTAGTCCTTTGGTGAAAAATGTCAAAAGTTTTGAGAAATTACAAATTTGGTCCTTCAAGTTTAAAAATTGGCAAAAATGGCCCTTGGAAAATTGAAAATGTCAAGTTTGGTCCTTGTACTATTGAAACTTGACACTTTTTGTCCCTTGGAACAACTTTGTGAAAATGGCAGCCTTGGTCCTTGTATTTTCAGAATTTGCAATATAGGTCCTTGTTTATTAAATCCTTTACACCCATTGGACCCTTGTCAAAACCCCAAGTGACCCCCTGCCAAACCCATTGGACCCTTGTCATAACCCCTTGTAACCCCTGCCAAAGCCACATGAACCCCGTCCTTTTTAATATATAAAATCCAAACTGACATCGCCTCCTTCTTCCTTCTTTTTCCCTCCCTTTTCTGCAAAACCAGCCACCAACACCTGCAACTCCACCCTACTCCACGCTTTGTTCCCCCTCCAAGCACCTAACAGCCAAACGCATTTAATGCACTCCCCCTGTCCAAGTCATCAGTCCCACTGGCATATATCACTTTCCCGCCAAAAGTGATCCAACGGCTAAAATCTCTTCAACTCATCCAAGGGTCCTGAATTAAGGTGGGAAATGCTCAGAGGAGAGAGAGAAGCCTTTTTGTGTATAAAGAGAGGAAGAAGAAGCAAGAAAGAGGGGAACACTTAGTTTAATGTCCAAATGTATGTCGTTTTAAATTCCTAAGTCTTAAATAGACTCTTAATTGTAATTTCAAGTTTAATTTGTATCAAACTTAAGTATTTCAGTGTATTGCAACTATTTTTAAGTATCAATTCCAATTTGTGTTCACATTTCATATTCTACTTGCAATTTCACCAATTTGTGTTCACATTTTCATATTCTATGTTAACTGTTGCAATTTTCAATTTCAAAATCTGATGTTAAAGTTTCAACTAGCTTATTTCTAAGCTCAAATAAGCTTACTAAAGCTCCTCATAGCTTTTTGTAAGCTTATATATCAATTTCAAGCAAATTTGAATTTTGGTCAAAGAAAGTCAAACTGAGCTCAAAATTGAAATGGAAATGGATATGGGTGATGCAGTGCTGGATTTGGGTTGATTCAGAGTTCATTGGGATGATATAAATAGGATAGGGGTTCTGTGTTTGATTAATCTCAAGCCATTGTGGCTAAGGACCAAAAGTAAGTTAATTTTTCAAGTCTCATTGCTTGATCTGTAGCTATGGTTTAAATTAGTTTCTCTCTGTTGATTAAGTTGTATTTAGGTCAGTTAGGTTCAGTTTTATTGATAGCATTAGCTAATTCAGTGTTTAGTACAGTTTAAATTTGCAACTTAGTGTGCACAGGTGTGTTTGGATCAGTGTGTACATTTGGGATTGAGCCTTTGTTGGTGCTTGACAGTTGCATACTCAGTCTCAATATAAGTAGTTAGACTTATTTGAGTCAGTTATTTGAGCATTAGAACAACCAAAGTCAAATCTTCTAAAATCTGTCTTATTTGCTTAACTGTTGGACTTTTTGAGAAATCAAACACTTGTTTTGTGTTTAGAAATCATAGACATAGATTAAATTAAGTTCATTTCATCATATTACATCAAGATCAGTCCTCAAATTGAGCTCAAATTTCATAAAAGTCAAAACATCATAACTGTTGCAAAAGTCAAAACTTGCAAAACCAGTTTTCACTCAACTTAGAGAGATTTATCATTGACTCATTTCTGGGACAAATTCAGTGAAACTTGGGATTTTAAAAACTTTAGCTGGTCTAATTTCTTATTATCATTTTTGAAGATTTTTGTGAATTTCTTATAAGCTTCAAAAATGCTTGTCAAAATGGGCTTAAGTGCCCTGTACACACTCAGTATTAACTGAGTGTGCACAGGTTTTGTGCTAGGCTTGTACCAAGCTCATCAGAGCTCATCCAGGGCTCATCTTTGGTTTAGACATAGTTAGCCAGGTCCTCTTGAGGTTCCCACTTCTGTTTTTCATTTTCAGCTAGTTGGGTAGCTTGTGCTTAAGCTCAAAGTAGTGGCCTCAAACTGTTTTTAGCTCATAAACTCAAAACATCAAATCTGTGCATTTTGAATTTCAGTGGTCTAGGATAGTTGCAATAAGTTGTTTTTAAGTAATTTTAGCATATTATAGCTTCTGTTTCAGTTGGGTAGCTTATTGTGTTCTTTTGGCTTATTTCAAGTGCTTATTTATAAGCACTTGCCTTGCAGTTTCATATTCTTGCACACAACCCTCTGTTTTTATATTTTTCCTAGATTCACAATATTATTTTAGACTTTTCTTGAATTTTTCAGATTTTTCTAAGTCTGTTTGGTATTTTTCTTGATTTAAATCAGTTTTTAGGCCTTTTTAATTAGCATTTAATACAATTAATTCAGAAAAGTTTCAAAAAAATAATTTTTCATTTTTCTTAGGTTAAGATAAATATAAAAAGTCAAAAAAATATTTTTCCAGATTTTTCTTAGCTAAATTTGTATTTTTAAGCAATTTAAGTAGTTTTAAATAGTTTTTAATTCATAGAAAATACAAAAATAGTCAGAAAAATATAAAATTAGTTTTGAAAATTCTCTTTAGTTATTTTAGATTTTTCTAAGTCATAATTTCATTTTTCTAGTTTTATTTTAGATTTTCCTGTATTTTAGGCTATTATTTAATAAGTAAAATTAGTTTTTAATTAATAATAATTAGATAAATAGTAATAAAAATAATTTTCTTTTTCTAAAAATTTTCTTTTATCATTAGGTTTGTAAAAATGACATTTTCATATTTTTAGGATTAATATTGCTTCAGTTTCACATTTTCTTTTGTACGTCACGTAGTTTTTAATTTAAGTTTTATAAAAGAAAAATCAAAAACATCATTTTAAAAATAGTGATAGCGTTTATTTAATATTTTTTATCTTTTTAATTCTCTTTAATTTGCATTTAAGCCTTTGTAATTTATAGACTTTTTCTGTAGTTATAATAATCAAAACTCTTTTCCGTTCAAATCTCTCGATCACTATTCGTTTGGTGATTCATCGCATAGCTCGCTGGGACATAACGACCCGGGGAAATACTATTCTCTCCTGATCTTCATTGCATTTGTTTCTAGACTGTTTTAAGTTTCTTACGGTTAGCCATTCACAAGTGGCTAGCTTGTGTGAGAAAACTTGACCGTCTGGGAGCGAATCAAATTTTTGGCGCCGCTGCCGGGGAGCTGTGCTAATTATCTTACGTTTAGCAGATTAGTAATTTGAATATTCACTCTTTGTTCATACCATCTATCTATATCTATATATATATATTTTTATAAAAAATCCAAAAACCCAAAAACATCCAAAAACGTATAAAACACAAAAATATTTTTCTTTTGTTTCTATATATGTATCAAAGATAAAAATACAAAAAGATTTGTCGTTTTCTTAATAATAACAACATAAAAGATTACCACCGCAAACCAAGGCAGTGTACTACCTAACTGGGGGTACGACCATAATAAGTTCCCGAACTAAAGATTTAAAGTCCTCGTGAGTGGTGTACCTTTTTCAAAGAAGCCATTCATCTTGTGATTATTGGTTTAAGTTCACTGTTGTTTTGCCTCAATTTTGTTTTAATTGGATTTGTTGTTATATCTACTTGTCAGAACCTGAAAAAAACCAAAAAGATTCTTCTTACCCCCTTTTCATAATTCCCTTCATAATTCCCAATCTCATCAAAAACATTTTCATAATTCCCATTCCTTTCCTTAACTCTGAGATCTCTTAGAGTTAACTCTAGTGTATGCGCACTCGCTCTTCTAGATCTGTAAGCCCATTTCGTGAGCTTGTCAAGATTCCAAGAAGGCGTGTCCGTAGACTTTCTGCTCCATCAGTCGGATCTGAGATCCGGACTGCTCACACTACTTCCGTTATCATGGCAGAAGAACGTCCTATGTGTGAGCTTCTCCAGGCACCCATCGACGGGTATGGAGATGCTATTGTTATCCCAGCCATTGTGGCTGAAAATTTTGAACTCAAAACCGGGTTACTGAATCTTGTAACCTCAAGTCAGTTCTATGGTTTTGAGCGGGATGATCCTCATGCTCATATTCGATGGTTTAACAAGATTGCATCTACCATCAAATCTTCGAGTGTGTATCCTGCAAGAAGACGGTACTATTGCCTTCATCACACTCGTCAGGCCTAGAGTCTAGGCTGACTACCTCGTCTTTCAGATGCCTGTGCGGAAGAACCTTAGAACTGTTCGAGTGCTTTACCCGAATGTCTAGATCTTCTCGCTCACGCGTATGTGATCTCAATTGAGATTCTCTAGAGTCTCAATTCCTTTCCTTACCCTTAATACTTTTACAAAAACTACTCTAACCCTTAATACTTCCCTTAATACTTTTCCCCCATTCTTCTTAGAAAAACCAAAAAAAGTCCAAGACTGTTCATCTATATTGTTGTTTAGGTTAATTTTGTTTTAACTCCGTTTTGTTGTCACTTGAATTTGGTTATTAGTGTTCTACTTACCGAAGAAACTTTTTCCATGTGGTGAGTGCTCCTGAAATTTAGAAATCAAGCCCTTGAATAATACCAGCATGGGGGTCAATCCATCATGTGACGGAACCAAACGCCACCATTAGAAAA
>BPTQ01000009.1:244776029-244789754 GCA_019973895.1 Chrysanthemum seticuspe
GCTTTGGTTCTCTCCAACCAAAAGAAAGTCTCTTTTCCACAAACTTCACCTCCTGCTGAAGTTAAGAAAGTGGAAGTCTGTGTTACTTGCGGTGGCCCCCATGCCTACTACAACTGTATGGCCACCGATGGTAACCCTTTTGAAGCTAACGCTGTGGGCGGGATTTCTAATCAGGGAGGCAACCAATATCGTGCTCCTATAGACCCGAACCACCGTCCTAACCACTACCCTGGACCTCCCGGTTTCAACCAAAACCGTAATCAAAATCAAAATAGACCAAACCAAGGTTTTCAAAACCAAGGTAATTTTAGTCCAAACAACGGTTTTCAAAATCAAAATCAAAATTTCCAACACCAAGGAAATTTCAATAGAAACCAAGGTCAGGGAAATTTCAACCCAGGGTATTTTCATGGCAATAATCAAGGAAATTTTCAAAATCAAGGCCCTAATCCTAACAATAGAGGCCAGAATTTTCCTGTGCAAAATCAAGCCATTGTTCCAACTGGACCATCATCTGATGAGTTGTTGAAACAATTCATGAAATCCCAAGAGGAAATGAACAGGTTGTTGGTTAGCCAGATTTCTGACATTAAGAAGTCTTTAAATGATCGACCCTTGGGCTCAGGTACTTTACCTAGCAACACGATCGCTAATCCGAGGGGCGATGCAAAGGCGATCACAACCAGAAGTGGTGCTTCGTATGATGGACCCGCTATTCCTACTACCTCTTTTTCTTCTCTCCCGAAGGTAGTGGAAAGTGAACCTGAGGCGACAAAGGACAAGGAACTTCCTACTAATAACGGAGGTACCAGCAATGTCCATCCTCAAGTTGTCCCGAAACCCACAACCAAACCTGGAGTTGTCTTTGAACCTCCAGTTGGCAACCCCAAATCCAAAACTTCTATTCCTTACCCCTCACGTTTAAATGAGCAAAAACTCCGCGAAAAAGCCAGTCATCAAATGGAAATTTTTTTTCAAATTTTCCAAGAACTACATTTTGACATAAGCTTTGCGGATGCTATCATGTTGATGCCCAAGTTTGCATCTACTCTCAAACACATGCTAAGCAACAAGGAAAAGCTGTTTGAAATGGCCAAAACTCCTTTGAACGAGAACTGCTCAGCAGTTCTGTTAAAGAAGCTTCCCGAGAAGCTAGGAGATCCTGGAAAATTTCTTCTCCCTTGTGTTTTTCCAGGAATGATTGAATGCTTTGCCCTTGCCGATCTTGGTGCAAGCATCAATCTGATGCCTTATTCAGTGTGGAAGAAACTTTCTCTTCCAGAACTTATTCCTACCTGCATGACTCTTAAGCTTGCAAATCGTTCTATATCGCGTCCTCTTGGCATTGCCGAGGATGTATTTGTGAAAGTAGGAAAGTTCCATTTTCCAGCTGACTTTGTGGTTGTTGATTTCGATGCCGATCCTCGGGTTCCCCTCATTGTTGGAAGAGGATTCCTGAGAACGGGCCGTGCTCTTATTGATGTATTTGAGCAAGAAATCACGTTACGTGTGGGTAATGAAGCTGTTACCTTTAACCTTGATCAAACTTCAAGGTATTCCTCAAATTATGATACTGAATCAGTTAATCGAGTCGATTTAATTGATATTGCTTCAGAGGAGTACTCTCAAGAGTTTCTTGGTTATCTTCATAATTCTGTGAGTGGGGATTCCACCACATCTTCTAAACCTATCATTGCCGACTCTTCCCCCTCTCTCACTCCGTTTGAGGGAGGTGACTTCTTTCTGGAAGAGATCGATGAATTTCTTCCTACTGATGAATCAATTCCGCCTGGAATTGATGGTGTTTATGATTCGGAGGGGGATATTCTTTATCTTGAGCAATTGTTAAATGAAGATCCATTACCTTCACTCCCTCCGAAAGAGATCACAATTGAGGAAATCAAATCAGTACAAACATCTACTGAAGAATTTCCCGAGGTTGAACTTAAGGACCTACCTCCTCATCTCGAGTATGCATTCTTGGAGGGTGATGATAAATTACCCGTCATAATTGCTAAAGACTTAACTGAGGAGGAGAAGACTGCTCTCATAAAGGTCTTGAAGTCACACAAGCAAGCAATTGCTTGGAAACTCTCCGACATTAAGGGTATCAACCCTGAGTTTTGTACTCACAAAATCTTAATGGAGGATGACTTCAAACCAGCAGTCCAACATCAGAGAAGGGTGAATCCTAAGATTCATGAGGTTATCAAACAAGAGGTTCTTAAACTTCTTGATGCCGGTTTAATTTACCCGATCTCTGATAGTCCTTGGGTTAGCCCAATTCATTGCGTTCCAAAAAAGGGTGGCATAACTGTTGTCACAAATGAAGAAAACGAGTTAATTCCAACTCGATTGGTTACGGGATGGCGTGTGTGCATTGACTATCGCAAGTTAAACGAAGCCACCCGTAAAGACCATTTTCCTCTACCCTTCATGGATCAGATGCTTGAGAGATTAGCAGGGAACGAATACTATTGTTTCCTTGATGGTTTCTCGGGTTACTTTCAGATCCCCATTGATCCTCTGGATCAAGAAAAGACCACATTCACCTGCCCATACGGAACATTTGCCTACAGACGTATGCCTTTTGGCCTATGTAACGCTCCTGGCACGTTCCAACGATGTATGATGGCAATTTTCCACGACATGATCGGGGAAACAATGGAGGTGTTTATGGATGACTTCTCGGTCATTGGGGACTCGTTTCATACATGTCTCTCCCATTTAGAAAGAATTCTTCAAAGGTGTGAAGACACCAATCTTTGTCTAAATTGGGAGAAGAGCCACTTTATGGTCAAAGAAGGCATAGTCCTTGGCCATAAGATTTCCAAAAACGGGATTGAGGTAGATAGAGCAAAAGTTGATGTTATTGCTAAACTGCCTCATCCTACTACCGTCAAAGGTATTAGGAGTTTTCTAGGTCATGCCGGGTTTTATCGCAGATTCATACAAGATTTTTCTAAAATCGCTCGGCCTATGACCCATCTTCTTGAAAAAGATGATCCTTTTATCTTCTCACCTGAGTGCATCGAAGCTTTTGAAACATTAAAGAAAAAGCTTACGGAAGCACCCATTCTAGTTGCCCCCGACTGGGATTTACCCTTTGAGCTCATGTGCGATGCAAGTGATTTTGCTATCGGTGCAGTCTTGGGGCAACGAAAAACCAAGCATTTTCAGCATATCCACTACGCGAGTAAGACTATGACTGAAGCTCAAACCCATTACACCACTACAGAAAAAGAACTATTAGCTGTGGTGTATGCGTTTGAGAAATTTCGGCCATACCTCATCTTGACCAAATGCGTGGTGTATACGGATCACTCGGCTCTTGATGAGTGTGTAAATACTCATCATTTTTATACAAAATAAACTGCAAAATCATCTGAAAACACTCAGAAACACATCAAAATGATCAAAATATCACAAATCAGTGTTTTATGAGTTTTAAATGCAAAAATATCAAAATCAGATGAAAAACATATCAAATTTGCAAAAATTACAGTTTTAGTCCCCCAAGTTTCTTAAATTGTCAAAAATAGTCCCCGAGCCATAATTTCAAAAGAAAAGTCACCAAAGGTCCTTTTGTAATCACAAATTATCATATTTAGTCCTTTGGTGGAAAATCTAAAAGTTTTGAGAAAATTACAGTTTAGTCCCTGAAAATCCAAATTGGTCAAATTTAGTCCTCGGGAATTTCAAAAATGTCAAAAACTCAACCCTTGGATTATTAATATTGGCAAAACAAACCTTTTGACTACTCTTCATAATTTACAGTTCTGGTCCTTTGGTTTTGAGAAGTTGCATATTTGGTCCTTATTTGTTAATATTCCTAACAAACCATTCGGACCTAAATATTTACCCAAGCCCAAACTAACAATCCCCTGGCCCAAACTGTTTTACCCGGTCCAAAACCCGACCCACCCACAGTTTAAACACAAAACCGCCCTCACGTGTTACCCCTTCCCCCATCATTTCCCCTGCACGCATGCCTGCAACACCTCCCCCCTCCTCCACCATCATACACCTAAACCTACCCTCCACCTCACACTCAAAGCCAAGGTGCATTAAATGCACCCCATACCAACCCCACTCAAGCTACAACTGTTAAACTAAAATTGGCGCCAAAAATGTTCTAAACGGCTAGGATTGATTTGAGTGATCCAATGGTCAAGTTTATTGGTGGGATATGTCCAGAAAGAGGAGAGAAGTAGCTTGGGTGTATAAAGAGGCCAAGTGGAAGCATGAAGACATAGTTAGTTTTTAGTTTCTAAAAATTGTATGTCGAATTGTAGCTTATGTTGTCTTAAATAACTTTCCTCTGTATTTTTTAGCTTAATTGTATCAAACAATAGTATTTAAATGTGTTCCAACTCATTTCAAGTTTGAATTCAAGTTAATGTTAAGTTTCCTACTTTTATGTCCACTGTTAAGATTTTCATCTTCAAACTCCTGTGCTTAAACCTTTAATAGTTTAGTTTCAATATTAAACTAGCTTATAGAAGCTTATTAAAGCTTTGTATAAGCTTAAACTTCAGTTTTAGTCACTTTTGAGTCTTGGTCAATAATAGTCAACATAAGCAGAAATGGTGCAGCTTATTGGACAGGGTTGATGCAAGCTTGGAATTGGGTTTGATAGGTTCATTTAAGCTTTTCATAGCTTATTGTGAACTTGTTACTTGTTTTAATCTCATAATCACAAAAATCTCATGTTCACATCAGATACTACAGTATTGGTTCTGGTCTGCTGATTTTGGATCTGGAATGGATGATGCAGTAGCTGGATTGGGGTGATTATAAGTTGGAATTGGATTAGTATCAGGGGTTATTAGGTAGTGGTCCATTGTTTCACATTTGGCTAGCCACAGTGGCTATGGACATGTTGTAAGTTCAAATCTGTTTTTGCTCAGTTACTCTTTGATTGAATCTGCTCATTAGTTGTCATGGATACTGTTTGATCTATACATGATGTTTGTTTAGATTGATTTGCTGTATATCTGCTTATTAGTTCTATAACAGTAGGTTAAGAGGTGTTTGGCTTAGCTGATTTAACTGTGGTAGAGGCTAGTAGATCTTTGGTTTATAGCTTATACTTGCTTGAGTAGTCAATTGATAGTCAGTTAGGTTTTGGTTATTGCATTTTTGGCTCAGATAGTCAAAATAACAGTAAATCTGCTCTTATGTCTGTTTCTGTCAAAATCAGTAAGTCATAATCTGCACAATGGTTTGGATTTGTTAGATCTAGCTTGTGGTTATAATTTCTAGTGTTATAACATCATTTTCAGTTAATTAGATTGGATCAAAATTCATTTTGGTCAAAGTTGCTAAGTATTTTCAAAAGTCAAAATATCTGTCAAACACAGTTTTCATCAAAACTTTGTGAAACAATTTCTGGTTCATTTCTGAGTTTTAGTGTTTGAAACTTTGGATTTCACAATTTCAACTGGTCTAGTTCTGATATTCACTTTTTGCTTAAACTGGTTCAGTCAAATAAAGCTTCAAACAAGCTCATATTTCTGGCCAATAGTGCCCTGCACCACAGATCAGTATATGCAGAGGTTTTCCTCAGATTTGTGCAGGTGTGTACAGAGCTCATAAGAGCTCACCATGGTCTGGTTTTTGGCACAAGTGTAGTTGGCCAGGTGGTCTTTAAGACTGCTTAAGTGATTTTGTGATTAGCTTATAATTTGAGCTTGTGCTTTGTCCCAAACAGTGGTCCTAAACCACTGTTTTGATTGAATAAGCAGTTAGCTTATTGGATTGATCTGAGGGTTTAGCTTGTTAGGATTAGTTAGAAATAGTTGCTTATAGCTTATTTTGGTATTCTCTAGCTTCTGTATCTGTTTGGTTTTAATAGTAGCTTATTAGCTTATTTTCCTAGCTTAATCATATAATAGTTTCACAGTAGCTCATTAATCTTACACATAACCTGTTGATTTTTCATTTTTCATAGATTCATAATATAATTTTAGAATTTTCCTGAAGATTTCATAATTTTTGGTCAACTTTAGCTATTTTTCTCAATTTAAATAGATTTTAATCAATATTTAATTAGCCTTTAATATAAAAAATTCAGAAAAGGTTCCAAAAAAATAATTTTTCAATTTTATTAAGTTTAGATAAATATAAGAAGTGAAAAAAGTAATTTTCCATATTTTTCATAGTTTATTTGGTAATTTTTAGTAATTTAATTAGTTTTTAATAGTTTAAAATTCATAGAAAATAGATAAATAGTCACAAAAATACAAAAATAGTTTTGAAAAGTCTATTTTGATATTTTAGACTTTTCCAAGTGTTAATCTTATTTTTCTAGCCTAATTTCCTATTTTCTTGTACTTTAGGTAATTAATTATTAGTTAAAAATAGTTTTTAATTAGATAATTAGTCTTAAAAATAGTTTTCTTTTTCTAAAAAGTTTATTTTATCATTAGGTGTGTAAAAATATCATTTTCATATTTTTAGGGTTAATATTGCTTTAGTTTCACTTTTTAATTTGTACGTCGCGTAGATTTGAATTTCAGTTTTATAAAAACATAAAAACAAAACATCATTTTAATTTTAGTGATAGCGTTTATTTAATAGATTTTATCTTTTTAATTTCCTCTCATTTGCATTTTAGCCCTTTGCATTTGTTTGATATTTCTGTAGTTATAATCACCAATTCATAATCCTTTTTCGTTCAAACTTCTCGATCACTAGACGTTGATTGATCCATTGCATAGCTCGCTGGGACATAACGACCCGGGGAGACTCTATACTCCTCTGATCTTCATTGATTTCGTGCTTAAGCTGTTTTAAGTCTTTTAGACTTGACGGTTTTGCGCAGATCAAATTTTTGGCGCCGCTGCCGGGGAGCTGTGCTGATTTATCTCCCGTTTTAGCCGATTAGTTGTTTGAATCCTCACTCATTGTTTATATCATCCATTTCTGTATATATATATATCCATATTTTCTTCTAAAAAATCCAAAAACCCAAAAACAAGCAAAAACGTATAAAACACAAAAATATTTTCTCTTTTGTTTCTATATATGTATCAATAATAAAAATACAAAAAGAATCGTCGTTTTCTCTAATAATTAACAACTTAAAAGATTACCACCGCAAACCAAGGCAGTGCACTACCTAACTGGGGGTGCGACCATAATAAGTTCCCGAACTAAAGATATAAAACTTGCCTTTGTGTCCATTGTGATTGGTGTACCTTTTTCAAAGAAGCCATTCATCTTGGATTATTGGTTAAGTTCACTGTTGTTTTGCCTCGATTTTGTGTTAATTGATTTTGTTGTGATATCGACGTTTCAGAACCAGAAAACCCATAAAGATTCTTCTCACCCAGTTTTTACAAAACGTCTTCATAATTCTCATTCTCATCTAAAAAATTTTCATAATTCCATTTCTCTCCTTAGCTCTGAGTTTCCTTAGAGTTAACTCTAGTGTATGCGCACTCGCTCTTCTAGATCTGTAAGCCCATTTCGTGAGCTTGTCAAGATTCCAAGAAGGCGTGTTCGCAGACGTTCTGCTCCATCAGTCGGATCTGAGATCCGGACTGTTCACACTACTCCCGCTGTCATGGCGGATGAAATTCCTATGTGTGAGCTTCTCCAGGCACCCATCGACGGGTATGGAGATGCTATCGTTGTGCCAGCCATCGTGGCTGAAAATTTTGAACTCAAGACCGGGTTACTGAATCTTGTAACCTCTAATCAATTCTTTGGTTTTGAGCGGGACGATCCTCATGCTCATATTCGATGGTTTAACAAGATTGCTTCTACCATCAAGTATAAGAATGTCCCTTCTGAAGCTGTTAAGCTTCTTCTGTTCCCGTTTTCTCTTGAGGGGCAAGCCCGGATTTGGCTTGAAAAACAACCCCCTCAGTCTATAGAGACATGGGAAGATCTGGTGAAGAAATTTGTGAATGAATTCTATCCACCTTCCAAGACCACGAGTCTTAAAAATGAAATCATCAAGTTCACTCAGAAGTTTGATGAATCCTTCAGTGAATCGTGGGATCGTTTCAAGGAATTGCTTCGCAAATGTCCTCACCACGGTTTCTCCGAGTTGATGCAACTCGACACTTTCTACAATGGAGTGAGTCAATCTGACCAAGATTCTCTCAATTCCTCCGCGGGAGGAAATTTCCTAAGCAAAACTGTCAAAGAAGCTTTGGCGATAATCGAAAACAAGTCCAAGGTCCGCACTGCACGAAGCAAGCCGGTTGTTTCTCAAGTCAGTGTTGGTCCTTCTTCTTCTTCATCACCCGTGAGTCAGTCTAGCACCGATGCTAAGATTGATAAACTCACGGAAGCTATCCAAGCTTTGGTTCTCTCCAATCAAAAGAAAGTCTCTTTTCCACAAACTTCACCTCCTGCTGAAGTTAAGAAAGTGGAAGTCTGTGTTACCTGTGGTGGCCCCCATGCTTATTATAACTGTATGGCCACCGACGGTAACCCCTTTGAAGCCAATGCTGTGGGCGGGATGCCTAATCAAGGAGGCAATCAATATCGTGCTCCTGTAGACCCGAACCACCGTCCTAACCACTACTCTGGACCTCCCGGTTTCAATCAGAATCAAAACCGTAACCAGAATCAGAATAGACCGAACCAAGGTTTTCAAAACCAAGGTCAATTCAATCAAAACAACGGTTTTCAAAATCAGAATCAAAATTTCCAACATCAAGGAAATTACAATAGAAACCCAGGTCAGGGAAATTTCAACCAAGGGTATTATCATGGCAATAATCCAGGGAATTTTCAGAATCAAGGCCCTAATCCTAACAATAGAGGCCACAATTTTCCTGCTCAAAATCAAGCCATTGTTCCAACTGGACCATCTTCTGATGAGCTGTTGAAACAATTCATGAAATCCCAGGAAGAAATGAATCGGTTGTTGGTCAGCCAGATTTCTGAGATCAAGAAGTCTTTAAATGATCGACCCTCGGGCTCAGGTACTTTACCTAGCAACACGATCGCTAATCCGAGGGGCGATGCTAAAGCGATCACAACCCGAAGTGGTGCTTCTTATTCTGGACCCGCTGTTCCTACTACCTCTTCTTCCTCTCTCCCGAAGGTAGTGGAAAGCAAACCTGAGGCAACGAAGGACAAGGAACTTCCTACTAATAACGGAGGTGCCAATAATGTCCATCCTCAGGTTGTCCCCAAAACCAAACCTGGAGTTGTTTTTGAACCTCCAGTTTGTGACCCTAAATCCAAAACTTCTATTCCTTACCCCTCACGGTTACATGAGCAAAAGCTCCGCGAGAAAGCTAGTCATCAGATGGAAAAATTCTTTCAAATTTTCCAAGAACTTCACTTTGACATAAGCTTCGCGGATGCCATCATGTTGATGCCCAAGTTTGCATCCACTCTGAAACATATGCTGAGCAACAAAGAAAAGCTATTTGAAATGGCTAAGACTCCTTTGAATGAGAATTGCTCAGCAGTCTTGTTAAAGAAGCTTCCCGAGAAGCTAGGAGATCCCGGAAAATTTCTTCTTCCTTGTGTTTTTCCCGGGATGATTGAGTGCTTTGCCCTCGCCGATCTTGGTGCAAGCATCAATCTGATGCCGTATTCAGAATGGAAACAACTGTCTCTTCCGGAACTCATTCCTACCTGCATGACTCTTGAGCTTGCAGATCGTTCTATCTCACGTCCTCTTGGCATTGCCGAGGATGTATTCGTGAAAGTAGGAAAGTTCCATTTCCCAGCTGACTTTGTGGTCGTTGATTTCGATGCTGATCCTCGGGTTCCCCTCATTGTTGGGCGGGGATTCTTGAGGACGGGCCGTGCTCTCATCGATGTATTTGAGCAAGAGATCACTCTCCGTGTGGGTAATGAAGCTGTTACCTTTAACCTCGATCAAACTTCGAGGTACTCCTCAAATTATGATACTAAATCAATTAATCGAGTCGATTTAATTGACATTGCTTCAGAGGAGTACTCTCAAGAGTTTCTTGGTTATCTTCATAATTCTGTGAGTGAGAATTCCAATTCCACCACATCTCCTCAACCTATCATTGCCGACTCTTCCCCCTCTCTCACTCCGTTTGAGGGAGGTGACTTCCTTCTGGAAGAGATCGATGAATTCTTGGCTGCCGATGAATCAATTCCGCTGGATTGGGGTGATTATAAGTTGGAATTGGATTAGTATCAGGGGTTATTAGGTAGTGGTCCATTGTTTCACATTTGGCTAGCCACAGTGGCTATGGACATGTTGTAAGTTCAAATCTGTTTTTGCTCAGTTACTCTTTGATTGAATCTGCTCATTAGTTGTCATGGATACTGTTTGATCTATACATGATGTTTGTTTAGATTGATTTGCTGTATATCTGCTTATTAGTTCTATAACAGTAGGTTAAGAGGTGTTTGGCTTAGCTGATTTAACTGTGGTAGAGGCTAGTAGATCTTTGGTTTATAGCTTATACTTGCTTGAGTAGTCAATTGATAGTCAGTTAGGTTTTGGTTATTGCATTTTTGGCTCAGATAGTCAAAATAACAGTAAATCTGCTCTTATGTCTGTTTCTGTCAAAATCAGTAAGTCATAATCTGCACAATGGTTTGGATTTGTTAGATCTAGCTTGTGGTTATAATTTCTAGTGTTATAACATCATTTTCAGTTAATTAGATTGGATCAAAATTCATTTTGGTCAAAGTTGCTAAGTATTTTCAAAAGTCAAAATATCTGTCAAACACAGTTTTCATCAAAACTTTGTGAAACAATTTCTGGTTCATTTCTGAGTTTTAGTGTTTGAAACTTTGGATTTCACAATTTCAACTGGTCTAGTTCTGATATTCACTTTTTGCTTAAACTGGTTCAGTCAAATAAAGCTTCAAACAAGCTCATATTTCTGGCCAATAGTGCCCTGCACCACAGATCAGTATATGCAGAGGTTTTCCTCAGATTTGTGCAGGTGTGTACAGAGCTCATAAGAGCTCACCATGGTCTGGTTTTTGGCACAAGTGTAGTTGGCCAGGTGGTCTTTAAGACTGCTTAAGTGATTTTGTGATTAGCTTATAATTTGAGCTTGTGCTTTGTCCCAAACAGTGGTCCTAAACCACTGTTTTGATTGAATAAGCAGTTAGCTTATTGGATTGATCTGAGGGTTTAGCTTGTTAGGATTAGTTAGAAATAGTTGCTTATAGCTTATTTTGGTATTCTCTAGCTTCTGTATCTGTTTGGTTTTAATAGTAGCTTATTAGCTTATTTTCCTAGCTTAATCATATAATAGTTTCACAGTAGCTCATTAATCTTACACATAACCTGTTGATTTTTCATTTTTCATAGATTCATAATATAATTTTAGAATTTTCCTGAAGATTTCATAATTTTTGGTCAACTTTAGCTATTTTTCTCAATTTAAATAGATTTTAATCAATATTTAATTAGCCTTTAATATAAAAAATTCAGAAAAGGTTCCAAAAAAATAATTTTTCAATTTTATTAAGTTTAGATAAATATAAGAAGTGAAAAAAGTAATTTTCCATATTTTTCATAGTTTATTTGGTAATTTTTAGTAATTTAATTAGTTTTTAATAGTTTAAAATTCATAGAAAATAGATAAATAGTCACAAAAATACAAAAATAGTTTTGAAAAGTCTATTTTGATATTTTAGACTTTTCCAAGTGTTAATCTTATTTTTCTAGCCTAATTTCCTATTTTCTTGTACTTTAGGTAATTAATTATTAGTTAAAAATAGTTTTTAATTAGATAATTAGTCTTAAAAATAGTTTTCTTTTTCTAAAAAGTTTATTTTATCATTAGGTGTGTAAAAATATCATTTTCATATTTTTAGGGTTAATATTGCTTTAGTTTCACTTTTTAATTTGTACGTCGCGTAGATTTGAATTTCAGTTTTATAAAAACATAAAAACAAAACATCATTTTAATTTTAGTGATAGCGTTTATTTAATAGATTTTATCTTTTTAATTTCCTCTCATTTGCATTTTAGCCCTTTGCATTTGTTTGATATTTCTGTAGTTATAATCACCAATTCATAATCCTTTTTCGTTCAAACTTCTCGATCACTAGACGTTGATTGATCCATTGCATAGCTCGCTGGGACATAACGACCCGGGGAGACTCTATACTCCTCTGATCTTCATTGATTTCGTGCTTAAGCTGTTTTAAGTCTTTTAGACTTGACGGTTTTGCGCAGATCAGCTCTCAAATATCTCTTTGCAAAACAAGATGCAAAGCCGAGATTGCTCCGTTGGGTTCTCCTCCTACAAGAATTTGATATCATTATACGTGATAAAAAAGGAGCTGAGAACCTGGCTGCTGATCATCTGTCCCGTCTAGAAAACCCTCACCAAGATGTGTTCGAGAAAAAGGAAATAAACGAAACATTTCCTCTCGAAACACTTAATGTGGTTTCTTTTCGTGGAGACTCTTCTACCCCATGGTTTGCTGACTTTGCAAATTACCATGCGGGTAACTTTGTGGTGAAAGGGATGTCGTCCCAACAGAAAAACAAATTCTTTAAAGATGTGAAACATTACTTCTGGGACGACCCCTACTTGTTCAAAATTTGCGCGGATCAAGTCATCAGGCGATGTGTGTATGGTCAGGAAGCCAATGACATTCTTAAGGCTTGCCATTCTGGACCTACTGGGGGACATCATAGCCCCAACTACACCGCCAAGAAGGTGTTTAATTCCGGATTCTATTGGCCCACGATTTATAAGGATGCCCATGAATTTGTCAAAACCTGTGACGCTTGTCAACGTCATGGGAATATCTCACAAAGAAATGAAATGCCGCAAAACGCCATTCAAGTGTGTGAGATTTGTGACATCTGGGGCATTGACTTTATGGGGCCATTTCCTTCGTCTCGCGGTAACAAATACATACTCGTGGCCGTTGACTATTTGTCAAAATGGGTTGAAGCGAAAGCTTTGCCTACCAACGATGCCCGAGTTGTTGTGAAATTCTTGAAATCTCTTTTTGCTAGGTTTGGAACTCCACGAGCTATAATCAGTGATCGTGGTACGCATTTCTGCAATGACCAGTTTGATAGAGTCATGCAAAAGTATGGTGTAACTCACCGTCTCTCTATTGCGTACCACCCCCAAACAAGTGGGCAAGTGGAAGTTTCCAACCGAGGGATTAAAAGAATTCTGGAAAGAACAGTAGGCGAAAACCGTGCCTCTTGGTCGGATAAGCTAGATGACGCACTCTGGGCCTTCCGTACAGCTTATAAAACACCCATCGGGTGTACTCCATACAAGCTTGTGTACGGGAAGGCGTGTCATCTGCCGGTTGAACTTGAGCACAAGGCATACTGGGCCTTGAAACATGCCAACTTCGATATTCAGACAGCTGGTGATCACCGGAAAGAAAGGCCACTAGTGGTCGACAGACTTATAGCTTCAACCGTACAAAGTTCCGGGTCATACGGAACACGAGTTCAAGTTGGCCGTCTACTGTGCGGAAGGGCATGTGTTCGAACATACCTCATGTGGGCTACCCACAAAATATTCGACATGCCTTCCGGGTCTCACGCAGTAGATCGAATAGGCTGGTTCTCCGTGCCAAAAGCGGATGACAAGAAAGGTCTTAAGAAAATTAGGGAGCCAACCTTTGAAGGTGAACGGGTGAACAAACCCCCACCATGCGTTATCTCTCTGCCACTCAATGTGGTATGAAAACGTACTGAGATAGTTTGACCAGTAACGTCTTTACGCATGGTGCTAGTGACTAATATCGAGCACCTCAAGGTTTGGATCG
>BPTQ01000009.1:244789963-244800759 GCA_019973895.1 Chrysanthemum seticuspe
TTCTAGTGTGGGGGGGATTCTCACGAATTTTATCATGTAATTATACCGCCTAATTCCCCCATTTTTGGCCAAATTTTTTTTTTGGAGTAAGTGTTTTGCACTTACTCAACTTATGGTTATCAGTCTGCCTTGTCTAATAAACAAAAGGATTGGCTAATCCAGGAGCAAACGGCTCTTGGTAAAGATATCTCAAATCCGTTGACGGCTTGCAATTTGCCCAAAATTGTATGGTATTCAGCTCACCATATCCTAAAAAGTGAAGAGTTGGCTAGCCCGCAAGTTTATGGCTTGTGGTAAAGGCAGTGGAAAAACCATAATTGGTAATCGACTCACCAAAGATAATATTGATAATTTATCTAAGAGTTGGCTAGTCCAGAAGCAAACGGCTTCTGGTAAAGACAAATCAAATCCGTTGGAAGCTGGTGGTTTGCTCAAAATCACATGGTTATCGGTGTACCATGGTTCTTACTTGAACTGAAACATTTGGCTACTCCAGAAGTAATGGCTTTTGGTAAAGAGATTCAAATCCATTAAGTTTTTCTCAAAAGATTGCTAGGGACTAGCAATAGTTTAGTGTGGGGGATTAATGAGTGTGTAAATACTCATCATTTTTGGTTAAATCTGAACTGCAAAACGTTTAAAAATGCTCAGAAATGCATCAAAATACTGAAAATATCTCAAAGTTGCATTTTATATGTTTCAGATGCAAAATGTTTAAAATCAGATGAAAAATGAGCTAAGTTTGCATAATTGGCTGTTTCAGTCCCCCAAGTTTCAAAAAGTTGTCAGAAATAGTCCCTGAGCACTTGATTTAAAAGAAAAATCACCAAAGGTCCTTTTAAAATCATAACTTGTCAAAATTAGTCCTTTGGTGAAAAATGCCAAAAGTTTTGAGAAATTACAAATTTGGTCCTTCAAGTTTAAAAATTGGCAAAAATGGACCTTGGAAAATTGAAAATGTCAAGTTTGGTCCTTGTACTATTGAAACTTGTCACTTTTTGTCCCTTGGAACAACTTTGTGAAAATGGCAGCCTTGGTCCTTGTATTTTCAGAATTTGCAATATAGGTCCTTGTTTATTAAATCCTTTACACCCATTGGACCCTTGTCAAAACCCCAAGTGACCCCCTGCCAAACCCATTGGACCCTTGTCATAACCCCTTGTGACCCCTGCCAAAGCCACATGAACCCCGTCCTTTTTAATATATAAAATCCAAACTGACATCGCCTCCTTCTTCCTTCTTTTTCCCTCCCTTTTCTGCAAAACCAGCTACCAACACCTGCAACTCCACCCTACTCCACGCTTTGTTCCCCCTCCAAGCACCTAACAGCCAAACGCATTTAATGCACCCCCCCCTGTCCAAGTCATCAGTCCCACTGGCATATATCACTTTCTCGCCAAAAGTGATCCAACGGCTAAAATCTCTTCAACTCATCCAAGGGTCCTGAATTAAGGTGGGAAATGCTCAGAGGAGAGAGAGAAGCCTTTTTGTGTATAAAGAGAGGAAGAAGAAGCAAGAAAGAGGGGAACACTTAGTTTAATGTCCAAATGTATGTCGTTTTAAATTCCTAAGTCTTAAATAGACTCTTAATTGTAATTTCAAGTTTAATTTGTATCAAACTTAAGTATTTCAGTGTATTGCAACTATTTTTAAGTATCAATTCCAATTTGTGTTCACATTTCATATTCTATGTTAACTGTTGCAATTTTCAATTTCAAAATCTGATGTTAAAGTTTCAACTAGCTTATTTCTAAGCTCAAATAAGCTTACTAAAGCTCCTCATAGCTTTTTGTAAGCTTATATATCAATTTCAAGCAAATTTGGATTTTGGTCAAAGAAAGTCAAACTGAGCTCAAAATTGAAATGGAAATGGATATGGGTGATGCAGTGCGGGATTTGGGTTGATTCAGAGTTCATTGGGATGATATAAATAGGATAGGGGTTCTGTGTTTGATTAATCTCAAGCCATTGTGGCTAAGGACCAAAAGTAAGTTAATTTTTCAAGTCTCATTGCTTGATCTGTAGCTATGGTTTAAATTAGTTTCTCTATGTTGATTAAGTTGTATTTAGGTCAGTTAGGTTCAGTTTTATTGATAGCATTAGCTAATTCAGTGTTTAGTACAGTTTAAATTTGCAACTTAGTGTGCAAAGGTGTGTTTGGATCAGTGTGTACATTTGGGATTGAGCCTTTGTTGGTGCTTGACAGTTGCATACTCAGTCTCAATATAAGTAGTTAGACTTATTTGAGTCAGTTATTTGAGCATTAGAACAACCAAAGTCAAATCTTCTAAAATCTGTCTTATTTGCTTAACTGTTGGACTTTTTGAGAAATCAAACACTTGTTTTGTGTTTAGAAATCATAGACATAGATTAAATTAAATTCATTTCATCATATTACATCAAGATCAGTCCTCAAATTGAGCTCAAATTTCATAAAAGTCAAAACATCATAACTGTTGCAAAAGTCAAAACTTGCAAAACCAGTTTTCACTCAACTTAGAGAGATTTATCATTGACTCATTTCTGGGACAAATTCAGTGAAACTTGGGATTTTAAAAACTTTAGCTGGTCTAATTTCTTATTATCATTTTTGAAGATTTTTGTGAATTTTTTATAAGCTTCAAAAATGCTTGTCAAAATGGGCTTAAGTGCCCTGTACACACTCAGTATTAACTGAGTGTGCACAGGTTTTGTGCTAGGCTTGTACCAAGCTCATCAGAGCTCATCCAGGGCTCATCTTTGGTTTAGACATAGTTAGCCAGGTCCTCTTGAGGTTCCCACTTCTGTTTTTCATTTTCAGCTAGTTGGGTAGCTTGTGCTTAAGCTCAAAGTAGTGGCCTCAAACTGTTTTTAGCTCATAAACTCAAAACATCAAATCTGTGCATTTTGAATTTCAGTGGTCTAGGATAGTTGCAATAAGTTGTTTTTAAGTAATTTTAGCATATTATAGCTTCTGTTTCAGTTGGGTAGCTTATTGTGTTCTTTTGGCTTATTTCAAGTGCTTATTTATAAGCACTTGCCTTGCAGTTTCATATTCTTGCACACAACCCTCTGTTTTTATATTTTTCCTAGATTCACAATATTATTTTAGACTTTTCTTGAATTTTTCAGATTTTTCTAAGTCTGTTTGGTATTTTTCTTGATTTAAATCAGTTTTTAGGCCTTTTTAATTAGCATTTAATACAATTAATTCAGAAAAGTTTCAAAAAAATAATTTTTCATTTTTCTTAGGTTAAGATAAATATAAAAAGTCAAAAAAATATTTTTCCAGATTTTTCTTAGCAAAATTTGTATTTTTAAGCAATTTAAGTAGTTTTAAATAGTTTTTAATTCATAGAAAATACAAAAATAATCAGAAAAATATAAAATTAGTTTTGAAAATTCTCTTTAGTTATTTTAGATTTTTCTAAGTCGTAATTTCATTTTTCTAGTTTTATTTTAGATTTTCTTGTATTTTAGGCTATTATTTAATAAGTAAAATTAGTTTTTAATTAATAATAATTAGATAAATAGTAATAAAAATAATTTTCTTTTTCTTAAAATTTTCTTTTATCATTAGGTTTGTAAAAATGACATTTTCATATTTTTAGGATTAATATTGCTTCAGTTTCACATTTTCTTTTGTACGTCACGTAATTTTTAATTTAAGTTTTATAAAAGAAAAAATCAAAAACATCATTTTAAAAATAGTGATAGCGTTTATTTAATATTTTTTATCTTTTTAATTCTCTTTAATTTGCATTTAAGCCTTTGTAATTTATAGACTTTTTCTGTAGTTATAATAATCAAAACTCTTTTCCGTTCAAATCTCTCGATCACTATTCGTTTGGTGATTCATCGCATAGCTCGCTGGGACATAACGACCCGGGGAAACACTATTCTCTCCTGATCTTCATTGCATTTGTTTCTAGACTGTTTTAAGTTTCTTACTGTTAGCCATTCACAAGTGGCTAGCTTGTGTGAGAATACTTGACCGTCTGGGAGCGAATCAATGCTTAAGCAAGAATTCAGTGTTAAGGAATCAAAACTTTTGAATGATTTTTCTAATCTAAAAACCTTGAAGAACAAGCTTGAAAATAAGTTGTACGTACAAGGAAATACCATTCAGACTGCATACTTAATCACTAAGCATAGAGTCTTAAGCGATAAGCATAGCATTCCCCTTGTTGAGGAACCAAATCCAAAGGTCATTAAGAAGGCTAGAAATACTCATAAGGTTCTTTATGATGGCAATGAAATCCTTAAGCCTAGACAGAAACCTAGTTGCGTTGAGTGCACTGAGGAATATAAGAAATCAGATGAAGTCACTAGGGAAAAGATGAACAAGAAACTGATGATCCTAAATGTAAAGAGAAGAAAATAAATATCACACCCCATGATTACAAGAAGGAGAATTGGATTTCCTTGAACATGTTTAAGCCTCAGACGTTGTTAACACCCGAACAAGTGTTCTGTAAAAAGGATTTAGATAAGAAAAAAGCAGAGAATCTTGTTGTAACTAACCCCCCCCCCCTTTAGGAAAATGCCTTCAGCGTCTGTGTATCGTCCCAATACACCAATGCATTTAGTTCCTAGGACTATTGCCACTAAAAGCAAGACCTTAATCAGTCAATATGTTATTTTTCAACTATTTGTTGATTTTGAGAAAACTTGTAAGAAAAGGATTACACCCACTGGTATAACTGAAGGGGAAAGGGGTTTTGAGCAAACGAAAGAATGTTATTTAACTGAAGTCATGCCTTTCTTTAAACAACTAAAAGATCATTTTGAAAATCTTAAAAAGGGACAGAATTTAGACATTAAAGAAATGGAAAAGGAATTTGATGCAATGATAGTTGAGGTTAATGACTATGAGCGAGCACTAAAATATAATGAGATTGAGAGGAAGAACTTGCATACATTGAATGAGACTCTTATTACTGAATGTGTTGCTCAAGATGTGTTTTTCACTGCTACAAATTGTTCCATTAATGCTTCTCAATTTCATGAATTATTTGTTGCCCTGAAAGTCTCCCATGATCGTGTCATTGAGCTTGAAAAGACTAATTCTAAACTAAATGAGAAAATTGAACTGGATGATCACGACAATTTGGTTAAAGATTTTTCTAAACTAGAGGTTGAGCATTTTAATTTACAACTAAAATATCAACATCTTAAAGAAAATGTCAAAACTTCAAATATCAAGACATCCTCAGATGCTCCAGAGTTTGATGCAGTTTTTCAAATTAACAAACGTGATGAACAGATTCAAGCTCATTGTAACACAATCAGAAAGTTGAAAACCCAAATCTCTCAATTAAAGGGTCAAAAGAACAATGTGACTGGTTCCCAAATGCCTCCTCCTTTAGATTCTCAGAATTCTCAAACGTTTCATCTTCAAAACTTAGTAAATGCATTACAAAAGGAAAACGAAAGTTTTCTAGAAGAAAATGAAAAGGTTAAACGTCATTTCAATGAGTTATTTGAATCAATAAAGATCACTCGTAACAAAAATAACGAACAAATAGCTTCATTGCGAAAGGAAATTGAGAATCTGAAGAGCCAGGTAAAAGGGAAAATGCCAATGACCAATGGGGAGAATGGTGTATCAAAGGTTCACTTTTGTAATAAATATGCTTTGTCTGTGAAATATGTTCCCCCTCATCTTAGGAACAACAAACTTGCAATTCAAACATATTTCTCATACCTTAAGGATTGTCTAGAATGTCTCCGTGAGATTGTTGAAAAAGATAAGTTAGAGAAACCACTTGATAATGCAATTGGGCATGCATGCTTATATGCCAAACGATCTCAAGAACTTCTAGAATGCTTAATCACAATATGCCCTAAGTCCTTAGGTGAGAGAGTTAATCCTTTGATTCCTTGTTCTATGCCTAGTGCCAAGCATGAAATCCATTCAATGCCCAATGTTATGAATGTGAACCTTAGTGTGCCTTCAATTAGTTCAGATTCCAGATCTGTTAGTGCTAAGAAAGCGAACTCTATTGTACCTTCTAGGAGTACAAATCCCAGCACTTCTTGTGTTAAGAAAGTGAACCTTAGTGTGCCTGCATGTAGTTCAGATCCCAGCACATCTAAACAGCAGATGCAAAGAGTAGCAAAACCAACTAATGTTCCCATTCCCTCTACAGGAGTAATAAGTGACATTAAAGCAAGCAGGTCAAAGTCTCAAGACAATACAAGGAATGATAGGACCTCGCAAGCTAAGAATGTGCATTGGAAGAGAGTAGAAGACCAACCTAGGAACTTTAAGTTTGAGCTGAATAAAACGAATCGTGTTGATTCGAGTAGTTGCCATAGGCGTACTGTAATTACTTCGAATTCTGATACTATTTGCAAACCTTGTAATGATGTCTGCTTGAATTCTTTTACTAATCATGAATGTGGAGTGAATGTTTTGTCTAAAGCTGTCAAATCTCCAGTTAACATTGTTAAAGTAAAATATCATGCTAAGAAGGCAAAAAGGCAAAGGCTAAAGAAAGTTAGAAAAAGTGGAAGCCCACAGGAAGAACATTTAGTAAGATGGGTTATCAATGGATACCTGTTGGCCATAAGAATAATCAGGCAATGCCCACTAGAAAATGGATGCCTACCGGTAGAACTATTCCCTTAAGAAGTGAACATACTTTAAATAGGGCAAATACGGACACTAGTACTGCATCTATTCATAATGATTACTTTGCCTCAATTTCTGATATGAATGTTTCTATCTCTGATGTGGGTGTTCCAATCACTGTTACTAACCAAATGGAACCCATTCTTGCATGGGGATCCCAAATATCCAGTTATCCATTCTTGTCTGTGTTCAACTGCAGATCGTTCAAATCGTTCTGTGGTACCTGGACTCAGGCTGTTCCAAGCATATGACTGGAGACCGGTCGCGGCTCATGAACTTCGTGAGTAAATTCATCGGGACAGTTAGATTCGGGAACGACCATTTTGGAGCTATTATGGGCTATGGAGATTATGTGGTTGGTAAAAGTGTGATTTACAGGGTATATTATGTGGAAGGTCTTGGTCACAATCTGTTCTCTGTTGGTCAATTCTGTGATTCCGATCTAGAAGTGGCCTTTAGAAAACATACTTGCTTCGTTAGAGAACTTGATGGTGTAGAATTATTAGGAGGAACTCGAGGTTCTAACCTATACACCATCTCTATCGATGACATGATGAAGTCCACTCCAATCTGCTTACTATCAAAGGCTTCTAAAACAAAGTCTTGGTTATGGCATCGTCGTCTCAATCACTTGAACTTCGGCACCATAAACAATCTTTCCAGAAAGGATCTTGTCATAGGCTTACCCAGAATAAAATATGAAAAAGATCATCTTTGTTCAGCTTGCCAATTGGGTAAAAGCACGAAATATGCCCACAAACCAAAACCCACAAATTCTGTAATGGAAGTTCTTCATACCCTTCATATGGATCTGTGCGGACCAATGAGAGTGCAAACGATTAATGGGAAGAAATACATTCTAGTAGTTGTTGATGACTACTCTCGATTTACTTGGGTAAAGTTTTTGAGGACAAAGGATGAAACTCCAGATGTCATCATCAAACTAATCAAACAGCTTCAGGTTCGACTCAACAATACAGTCAGAATTGTTCGAACAGACAATGGCACAGAGTTTGTCAATAAAGACTTAATTCAGTTTTATGAAAGTATTGGAATCAGTCATCAAAGAAGTGTTCCACGAACTCCTCAACAGAACGGTGTAGTTGAAAGACGAAATCGAACTCTTGTAGAAGCCGCAAGAACAATGCTTATTTATTCGAAGGTTCCAATGTTTCTATGGGCTGAAGCCATTGCCACTGCATGCTACACCCAAAATCGCTCCCTTATACACACCTCTCATGGAAAAACTCCATATGAACTTGTTCATAAACGAAAACCTGATCTCTCCTACCTTTGTGTGTTTGGTGCTTTGTGCTATCCAACAATTGACGGTCAAGATTTAGGTAAATTAAGAGCAAAGGCAGATATTGGATTTTTTGTTGGGTATGCACCAAACAAGAAGGGTTACCGAATCTACAACAAGAGAACCCGAAATATCATGGAAACAATTCATGTTACGTTCGATGAGCTGACCGGTCAAATGGCTCCTAGACAACCCAGTTCTGGACCCACACTTCAAAACAGTCCTTTTGGTTCATCCCTTGTACCAAATGTCTCTCCAGCTATTCCATATGTACCTCCAACTGAAGATGATTTGAATAAATTGTTTGATCTGATGTTTGATGAACTCTATGAGCCAAGTGCTAATGAACTGTCAATTCCCACAACAGAGGCTACTCATATCCCTGAGAATGAAGTCAATCCTTCAGTCTCAATATCATTAAGTCAAGAAGCGCCTGCTGCTGATAACTCGGTCTCATCAACAAATCATCAATCTTCGAATGTACATCATGGAACTGTTTCTAGCATCAATGATGAAGTTAATCCCTTTGCTACTCCTGAAGATGCTGCATTTGAAAACATATTTGCTCCTGAATCATCATCAGAACCATCTTCTTCAAGAGACATCGACTCTGCTACCTCAGTCCCTCAACAACTGCCACATGAACACCTTAGAAAATGGACTCACGATCATCCATTAGACAACATCATTGGAAATCCCTCTCGTCCAGTATCAACACGGAAACAACTTGCAACCGATGCCTTATGGTGCTTCTTCAACTCCGTACTCTCTAAGATCGAACCAAAAGATGTTAAAACTGCCATGAATGAAGACAGCTGGTTCAATGCCATGCAAGAAGAAATTCATGAGTTTGATCGACTTGATGTATGGGAATTAGTACCTGCTCCAGATTGTGCTATGATCATTGCTCTAAAATGGATCTTCAAAGTGAAACTTGATGAGCATGGTGATGTCCTAAAGAACAAGGCTCGATTGGTTGCTAAAGGATACCATCAAGAGGAGGGTATTGACTTTGAAGAATCATTTGCTCCTGTTGCTCGTATCGAGGCAATCAGAATCTTTTTGGCTAATGCTGCCAGTAAGAACATGGTAGTCTATCAGATGGATGTAAAGACAACATTTCTGAATGGAGATCTTAAAGAAGTCGTCTACGTCAGCCAACCCGAAGGCTTTGTGAATCCAGAGCATCCTACTCACGTCTATCGTTTGAAGAAGGCTCTGTACGGGTTAAAGCAAGCTCCAAGGGCATGGTATGATACGCTATCAAAGTTTCTTCTATCTACCGGTTTCAGCAAAGGAGCAGTTGATCCTACATTGTTCAACAGAAAGTCAGGCAAACATTTAATTCACGTTCAAATTTATGTTGATGATATCATCTTTGCCTCGACTGACCCCAATGAATGTGACCGTTTTTCAAATGAAATGGGTTCAAAATTTCAAATGTCGATGATGGGACAAATGTCATTTTTCTTGGGATTACAAATTTCACAAAGTCCCGGAGGCATTTTCATAAATCAATCTAAATATGCAAATGAGATTTTAAAGAAATTTGGATTCGATTCTAGTGACCATGTTGACACTCTTATGATTGAACGTACAAAACTAGATGAGGACCACTCAGGGATCATGATAGACCAAACGAAATATCGTAGTATGATTGGATCCCTGATGTACCTCATAGCTAGTAGACCAGACATCGTGTTCGTTGTTTGCATGTGTGCTAGATACCAGGCTAAGCCTACTAAAAAGCACCTTGAAGCGGTTAAACGGGTCTTTCGGTATCTCTAGGGAACCATCAATATGGGACTTTGGTACACGAAAGAAACTGGTATGTCACTAACAGCTTATGCAGATGCTGATCATGCAGGATGTCAAGATACTCGTCGAAGTACTTCTGAAGGTGCTCAGTTTTTGGGTGATAAGCTTGGGAGCTGGTCTTCAAAGAAGCAAATGAGCACTGATAACGCTACACGCGTCGTTCGGGGTCAAAGGAACTTCCTTTTCGTCGAGCAAGTTTTTCAACACCCTAGGCAGTGAACCTAATCGTTGTAGTGTAGTATTAGGGTTAGCCACGGGTATTGATATCGTTCTCTAGGGGAATAGGAATGCTAGTGAGAAGTTACTACGCTAAGGTTGGGGTTGAGGAAGATTATTTTTTATCTTTTTATAGTTTTTTAAGGAAAGGAAAGGTACGAATCTCGGGGTTTGGATTTGGGGGGTTGGTATTGCTACCGATTACTCTACTTATCTAATTATCTAATCTAAGGTGTATGTAGTCTATGTCTAATTATTGTGTGCTCGTATGATAGTTTAAAGATGTGTTTACTTAGGTTTTACTACTCCTTAATTATCTCCTATTGGTGGCTGAATTGTCACGTCCTTATTCTTAGTTGCGTTGTGTGTCTAAGGTTGTAGGGTATGCGTTTCTCCCTAACTCTTTGAACTTACCAAAGGGTCTCGTCTACAAAACCCACTAGGGATAATAAACTCTTACTCTAAGGCACTCTTTGGATAAGCATGGAAAGGAAAGGAATTTTTTGATATTTTTCTATTTTTTATTAGAAGGAGTTGGGGTTGGAATCGCATCATTGAAGAGTGATCGTAAGGATAAGGGGATCTCTTGCTATAGTTATGGGCACCGATTGGGATTATGATGTGATGTTGCTAATCCAAGTGACGGATCCCACAACTTTTTGAACGAGCTGCTTTTCCTTCAAGGAAACTGGGGCTTGCTGCGCACATCGCAATAGTCACGAGTAAACGAAGAAACTTCTGGTCGAGGGTTCGAATAGTGGGTTTTTGACTCGTGGAAGTCTTCATGAAGCTGCTCATAGAACTGTAGGACGTACTAGTCGTAGACGTATTCGACAATCACTG
>BPTQ01000009.1:244801903-244851667 GCA_019973895.1 Chrysanthemum seticuspe
TTTTTTTTTTTTTTTTTTTTTTTTTTTTTTTTTTTTTTTTCACTCTATTTTTTTTTCTTTTTTTTTCTTTTTCTCTTTTTTTTCGATTTTTTTTTTTTCATACACTTTTACTCTACCATCCTCTACGGTAACATCAAAATGATAGGGATTTATAGGCACATCCCTACACTCGAGTTTTTATTACTCTAACACTAATTTGACCCGAATTGAAAAGATCAAAACACTTGGGGTACATTATTATGCAAACAAAGGGAATTTGAATTTAACGTTCCCTTCCCGTCATTTCATAAACTTTAACTTTTCCCATGAATCCCAATCGTCCCAAAACTATATACAAAGGATATGACTCGACTTAGCAACTCATGCAAGCAACCAGATAATTGAACTAAGGGTTTAGGGTGATAACAATAATGCACTAAAAGTGAGTGCATACAGGGTAGGCTAAGGCGATTTTGGTGTATATTTGGGGGTGGGGTGTAAACAATGCTCTTCATTGATATTCCGGAAAAACCGAAACATCACGAGAACCGCGAAAGGGATAGGCTCAGAGGGGTTAACTAGGGGTATCGTGTACTAAAGATGAGTACAACGCAAAGGGTGTGGGGGAATTACTCAACCGAGGTGGAAGAAGTAATTATATTACGGGTATCAAACAAGGGTTATCCTAACGCCTCTTATCATTTAATTATTCCTAACTACACAAGTGCAGTCTTACTAGCGATCTCGGGATGCATCACAAAACAAGTTCTAGAATCTAATATACTACCGGTTTACACTCTAAGCATTAAAGATGAATGCTTTTAATTCCTACTAATCTAAAGGCGATCCTCACATTTTGGGTGGACTTTAGGTGGTAAAGGGTTTTTGTGCTAGTCATGCAACTTCCTATTCGTGAGACGCTTTTGTTAAAACTAATGGCCCACTCCTATATCTCATGAAAAATTTTAAATTTGGTGCCAAAATTACCCTAACCGACATATTCTCATGGTTTATTACACAAATACAATTGGACAAAGCAAATATTCAAGGATAAGCATAGTTTCAAAGTTCCCGTTTTATTTTCCCTCCCTACACTTAAACTGAACATTGTCCCCAATGTTCCCCGAAAGTATCAAAGTTATGATAATGGAAGGTAATTAAAAACGAAAGAAACTAGTACTCCTCTGATTAGCTCGGTAGGATCCGTGTGTGAAGTAGTGGTTAAATCCTTTCCAAGAAGAATTTATGCATGAAAAGCTCTTTCCAATCTTATGTAACTTCTTCTTGATAAATTAAACCTGCACACTTGAAGAAAACAAACGAAACCTTCGCGTAAAATCGGCGGTAATAATATATATAAGACTCGATTTAAACTAGGATATAATGCTTGGGGAATGGATGTTTACAGAATTTCTGGAAAATTAAGACCTGGAAAATTCAAAAAATTTATAAGTAGCTCAGAAAACGAGAAAAAAGTAATCTGTTGTTTTTACTCCTTCCTGACGCCGTCAGGTTGCGATCCTGACGCAGACAGGTTGCGATCCTGAGGCCGTAAGGTTATCCTGACAAAAACTGGTCTGCGATTTTCTGGAAAAAATTCTTGAAAATTTACATCTTTAGAATCTGGAAAAATTTCTGCAAAACATCCATTATGACTCGATAAAAGCATTTGACTCGAACAAACACACATATATATCTTTTAGTTAATTGTTATTCTCATGTTTACGTTTCTTTTGAAAACGTGTGTAATCCTCCCTACACTTATCCCTTATGTAAAATACCTTTATATGCAATTAAGACGAGGTTAAAAACAAAATAAAGCATTTTTACAAATTTAAACATGAGAATAAACAATCAATAAAAGACATATGACACTAACAAGCAAACAATTAAGCATGGGTTGCCTCCCACGAAGCGCTTTTCTTTATTTAAGAGTCTTGTAGCTAGACTCGTAGTCGAGCTCCTACGTGACTTCATTACCGCCACCTTGACGGTCTCTAATGGGGGATTCCATGTTGTAGAAGTTCCCTATGATGCACCTCTCTAAGAGTTCGTCCTCTCCCCACTTGGTCCTATATTTCGGTCCTAAGTTCAAGCAATCCTTATAGAATCCGAAAATCTTAGCCATAACATAATCTACTCCTTTTTCCCTATCCTCATCATTCCTATAATAGACCGACAGTTTAAGTTCCTTTTCATCATTAGAGAGTGATGAAAACTTCTCAATCTTAAACGGCATTTGGTAAGCTATGTCATCGGTCTCATCCTTGAATCGCACTACTCCTAACGAGGGATCATAGGTCATCCCGGTGCTTTCTATGAAAGGTTTTCATAGAATAACGTGAGACAAGCTAGGGTCTATGGCCATGCTAATATCATCCACAATTATGAAGTCCGTAGGAAACGTGAGACTACCTACATAAATGGGCAATCCCTTAACTCTACCAAGAAAATTGCACTTAACCCTAGGATTATCGGGGTCTTGCCTAGTTGGAATAGGCTTCTTCATTACCCAATTGTAGTAGGTGCTAGTCATTATGTTGATTGGGGATTTGCGATCAATGTAGGCCTTTGCCACAAAAAGGTGTCCTATGCAACATGGTATGTTAAGATTCCAAGGGTTCCCAAACTTGATTCTAGGGCTTTTCCTAACATACATGTGACGGAGGTCACGCACTAAGTGAGGGTGGCGAGATAGTTCTTCTTCCGTAGGAAACTTATTGAAATAGTCATTGTCTACTTCATCTACTTCCTTGGTTGTTTCATTATTCTCAAGTGTATGGTCCTCTTCGTCATTAGTTCCATTAGGTTTCACTAAGGCGATGGTATTGACGAATTGAACGTGCTTAGCTAGCTTACTTGGGTCCTTAATCTCTACACCGGAAGGCTCGGGAGTTGAGATAGCACTAACCTTCCTATCACTATTGGTTATGGCTTTCAAAAGGTTGTCTATCTTCCTATCCATTTCGGCTTGTTGATGGTTAAAGCGGTCCGAGAGCTTAGCTATTTGGGCTTCTTGGGATGCAACTAGGTTCTGCAACATCCCTTCGATGTTTTGTTGGTTAGGACCGTTAGGTGGGGGCCATGAAAAATCATTGGAAGTGAATTCTTTAGTTTGTCCCCAGTAGAAGTCGGGCTTGCCTTTCCATGCTTCTCGGGTTTCATTGAAATTCCTAGGTCCGGGTATTGTAGGGAATCTTCCTCCCGTTCCATTAATACGCGAGGATACGTAGTCAACGGAAGCATGTTCGGGGGATCGGGTGCTAGTGCGCGTGTTATGAGGATCACAAAACGGCTCACACGAGGAATAAACTTTGTTCACATGGTGTGAAGACTTAGGATTTTCGTAGGAACTCAATAGGAATTTTACTTGATCTTCAAGTTCGATCATCCTACGGTCGGAAGGTTGTGAGTCAATGGGAGGCAAGGAGATTGCCTTAACGGTTTTGGGCAGCTCACGGGGGTCATCCCAACTTTCGTTGTCATAGATGGCAAGGTCCTCTATTATACCCCATGATTCTTCCGCGGTGAGATCACTAAGTTTTCCACCGGCCGCTTGGTCAATGGATCACTTGGTGGGGAAGTTGACATGATCATAAAAGATTTGGACTTGGAGCCAAAGATCAATGCCGTGATGAGGGACTTTATAAAGTAAGTCCTTGAATCGAGGCCATGCTTCGTAGAGAGATTCACCCTGACGTTGTTGGAACATCAAGATGTCATTCCTAAGCTTAGTGGTTCTCCCCAGTGGGAAAGATTGAGCAAGGAAGCAAGAGGTAAGATCATCCCAACTTGAGATGGAGCCGGCGGGAAGTCGCTCAAGCCAATTACTAGCTTGGTCCCGTAGAGAGAATTGGAAGAGACGCAGGCGCGTGGTCTCCCGAGTAGTAGCATCAAGGTCGATGGAATCGACAATTTTAAGGAAATCCCTAAGATGCTGATTTGGATCTTCGGAACGAAGTCCGTGGAATGCACATCCGTTTTGCTCCAACCGGATGGTGTCGGATCGCAGGGCCGTAGTTTGGGCTTGGTCGGGAAGCTCAATGGTGTTCTTATAGCCTAAGTGGCTTGGTCTCGAGTATTCACCAAGAGTACGGGCTCTTGCGAGTCATTTGGTGGTGGGTTGATGAGTGGTGGTTGGTTATCACCTTCCATGATGAAAAGTGATGGGATTACGAACAAAGGTCACGAAGAAGGGGGATAGACTAAGAGAAAGCTAAAAATGAGAAGAATTTACTTGATAGGAATCAAGTAAAGAAACCTAAACAAGGTGGACTACTAACTAGCTATTCTATTCCCCGGCAGCGGCGCCAAAAACTTGATAACGCTACACGCGTCGTTCGGGGTCAAAGGAACTTCCTTTTCATCGAGCAAGTTTTTCAACACCCTAGGCAGTGAACCTAATCGTTGTAGTGTAGTATTAGGGTAAGCCACGGGTATTGATATCGTTCTCTAGGGGAATAGGAATACTAGTGAGAAGTTACTACACTAAGGTTGGGGTTGAGGAAGATTATTTTTTATCTTTTTATAGTTTTTTAAGGAAAGGAAAGGTACGAATCTCGGGGTTTGGATTTGGGGGGTTGGTATTGCTACCGATTACTCTACTTATCTAATTATCTAATCTAAGGTGTATGTAGTCTATGTCTAATTATTGTGTGCTCGTATGATAGTTTAAAGATGTGTTTACTTAGGTTTTACTACTCCTTAATTATCTCCTATTGGTGGCTGAATTGTCACGTCCTTATTCTTAGTTGCGTTGTGTGTCTAAGGTTGTAGGGTATGCGTTTCTCCCTAACTCTTTGAACTTACCAAAGGGTCTCGTCTACAAAACCCACTAGGGATAATAAACTCTTACTCTAAGGCACTCTTTGGAGGGTTTAGCTTACAACTACTCAAGGAGTTATATTCTAAGGTTCACAAAGATTTAATCAAGCATTAAGTACACAACGAATGACCTATCGCATTACTAGATCATTAATCAACTAAGATAAGAGACAACCAATCAATATTCAATAATTAAGTTTCATATTCCCTAAGCAAACACACAAGTAAATTAGCCGGACATGGAGAACATGCAAGCATACACACAAATAATCAAAGACATAATTGTATTAATGAAGTAAAACACTTATCTTGGTGTAAGATAGGGTTTGGAACCCTAAAATACTGTACAAGACAGCCTTGGTTCGGTTTAGGTTTTTACTCCAAAAGACTACACACAAATACTGAAAAATTCGGATTATATATATAAGATTACACATGCGACGGCGTCACCTTATGTTTTGTGACGCCGTCGTGTCGCCGTCATTAGGGTTTCGTCTTGGCCACTTTAGACTTGCGACGTCGTCACCTTATGCTTGTGACGCCGTCCTCTTCAGCTTCTGACGCCGTCTGGATTGCATCTAGGCCATCTGAGTTGCGACGGCCTACTCTTTTATAACTTGACGTCGTCACTTGAAAATAGGAGTTTTGGCTTCTGTCCCGTCACAAAATCCTCCGACGGCGTCGCGTATAAGCTGTGACGCCGTCACCTTATGTTTTCAGCAGCTTTGAGTGTTTTGATTCTGACTTTGGCCATTTTCTTCGTATATTCGCGCCTTTTCGTCCAAATAAGTGCCATTCCAGCATTTTGCCTTCAAGAGACCTAAAAAGTGAAAAGGAACGATATTAAGCAATAACGGATACAAAAGTTATCAAATAAGGGCTTAAATGACCCCTCAAAAAGGTACCTTTTAAAACCTTATCAAGTACTTCTATTTCCTCTACAGAGGCGGAATACATAGCCATGTCATCTTGTTGTGCTCAAATCCTATGGATGAGATCCCAATTATCTGACTATGGCTTTGAGTTCAACAAAATCCCTCTGTACTGTGATAATAAAAGTGCTATTGCTCTCTCATGCAACAACGTACAACACTCAAGAGCAAAGCACATCGACATTCGACATCATTTCATCAGGGAGCAAGTTGAAAACGGTGTAGTGGAACTTTACTTTGTGAGGACTGAATACCAGTTAGCAGACATCTTCACCAAAGCTCTTCCTAGAGAACGTTTTGAGTTTATTCTTCCACGACTGGGCCTTAAGAGCCTACAACAAGAAACTCTCAAACGTCTTCAAGAGGAAGAAGAGGAGTAAAAGGTTCCTTCATCTATCCCTTGTAAATATTTTTTTCAAAAAACAAAATACAAAATTATAAAACCTTCAAAAAATCAAATAGAAAAATATAAAACTTTCAAAAATCCATAAAAATTTGAAAATCTTGAAAATTTCCAAATATATATATATATATATATATATATATATATATATATATATATATATTGTCTCTTTGTCATGTTTTCCTCGATTCGATAATATCTACGGTCTTTGTGCTGTCATTCAAATAATGACACGGGACTTTAGATGTTGTTCGAATGTTTAAAAAAAAAATCAAAAAATCAAAAAATATTTTTTTGAGAGAAAGTGAAACAATGGTTTATTGTCATTTCAGGCAGTAACCCGCTTTTCAAAGATAGAACAGAGCCATACTTTACCTTGGTTTTTCAAATTTCTTGCTCTGATTCTTTAAACCAATCCTTACTATCTTATGAAAACTAGTTGTTTTGAAAAATAACTCGAACTCTATTTTTGATAATCATCTGGACTTAAAAGTTTGTCAAAATATCTATCTCTCAATCAACAACTTATGTCATTGATTGAGGGGGAGAATGATTTCAATTAAATTAAAAGGTTATTTGTCATTCAATTGTTTTCAAAAGATAATCATGCATGTTTAATTCAATGGAGTCTAAAGTCTCAAAATCCGATCTTTATCAGTTAAAACGTTTTCATAATCAAGTCACAATTCTCCTTAAAAGCTTTCAAAATCAATTTAAATCTACAGAGATCACAAATCTCAAATGATTTGATAATTGTGATCGGGGGAGAATTTGTGATTTAAATTGGATTTAATCTGATAATTCGGTAAATGGTTTTATAAGGATGTACAAGCTCTCCTTCCCACATGTGCCAAACGATTTCAAATTTTCCATGCACATGTTGAGGGGGAGCATCTATCTTAAACCACAAAGATCTGAAACGTGATCAATTTTTATCAATGTGCAGGTTCCCTCTTGTATGTGCAAAACTCTTTCAAACCTCAAGGCACATATTGAGGGGAGCAAGCTTATGAAAACCTCATCCTTCCCCAAAATGCTTTATCTACTTGATTTGATTAGGGAAGTGATGTTGATATTTTTTAGAAAATGGTAATCAAAGAAGTTAATTCTTTCTCTTGTCTCCGTGTGCAAAACGATTTCAAACACTTGATGCACATGTTGAGGGGGAGCTCTTGTTCTAAAAATATCAAAAACAATTCAGGTACAAAATGCTTTGATAATATATCACAAGTATCTGGATTGATTTTCAAATGGTTTTCAATTGGTTCCAATGGCAGATGAACAATACCAAATAGACCGACCAACTTTACTTTATGTATGGTGATATAAGGATGATAAGGTTAGGTATTTGTTCCCATGATCCGCCAGAACCGGAGGGATCTACCCAGGGACAATCCACTAGATAGTGTAGAAGTCCTTAGGTATATTGAAAAAGGAGAAAAATGAGATATGGGAAGAGTGCGGACTGAGTCTGAGCTAGTACTGGAATAAACCCAACAAGGTTCTAGCTATGAAATCTCGGTAAGCACTGAAGGGGTTGAAGAATGAAAAGGAATTGAATAAGAAAAGGGTGAAAACAAATAGCCCTCCAATTATTCAACCTTAGGGCAGAAACCGGGTTCAATTCATTTGCTACTGGTGGTTACCAAGGTAACATCGGTATTGAAGACAAGACGTCATGGACCAAGTGACGCACTGCACTTCAACTTCCCAAACCACTCAAGTTCCTCTTAAAAGGACTTGTTTCATTCTCACGGGGAACCGGCATTATCTATCGACTTTCTCTTAGAGATGGTTGATATTGAAGAAGGAGACCCTCTCCCTAGTCTCCGATACAGGATCCAAATATGCACAAATTGAGTCTAGAGCCACGAGATCATCAATAAATCTCATTAGGACACTTTCAATGAAGACTTTCTGTTTCACACAATGTGGAAAGAGAGATTATATCTTGAGTCCTACGCATTATCCTTGTGGTATTGCCAGAACATCCGAGTGATATGCAAACATATTCACAATGAAGATGGAAAGCCTTCTGGAGCCAACATCTAACAAGCTCCTGGTAGGTGGCATGTGAGGTCTATTCAATAGATCAACCATGTGACAACTGAACAGAAACAATGGGGCGATTCAATCCTTTGAATCAATCCTGGTTCAGGTTATGGATTGACGGATACCTTTGAAAAATCGGTCTTTGTACTTAAAAACTCTTTTCTTTAGCACTTCAACCGTGTACGAATATTTCAAATCAAAAGGTGTTTATGATTTATAATTGATTTTCATTAAAACCTTCGTTGTATTGAAAAAAAACAATTTCTATTGTGCGATACACGATTGTTTTTCAAATCTCTTTTCATCAATCAGTGAATTTCTATTCGCTGGTTCACTCACTTCGTGTTGTCTTGTTTGAGACGTTCCGGTTTGAGAACAGCTAGAGCAGCTGCGAAACCCTGTCAAGGAAATTCTTCGGAATTATACATGATCACAGGCATTACTTGTACTGATCAACGGGGAACCGTGGGCCGTGTACTTCAATTCAACGATAGTGATCAAAGACACTTTCGTGCGCTTTATTGCTAACTGTTTTATGCAGGTACGCCCTACGTTTGCAGCTGATCAGAATGATGCGTTCAATCCATAGCCGCATGCTCACTCAACACATTCATATCAAAAGAAATCATGATTAGTGCATCAATGACTCTGATATTTTCACTCCATGCTTCTGCTATGCTGCTGCCAATATCATGAATCAACGAAAGCTTCCGCTACTCTGATGAGAATATATCATGATCCAGAATGTGAGCATGTCGGTCCGTATGTCACAATATCACATAATACCAACACCACAATGGACGAGTCAGAGATTGATGTTTGCTGATGATCTCAAAAGATGGCTCAACAATTATTATCACATGGATCAGTAAAAAGACCTCCACTTGGATTAACCAAACATGCAATGATAAGAATCGATGACTACGAGCTTCAGAGCAAAGTACTACATCAAGAATGCAAGAAAATTTTTTAATGTAATATCTGTTTGTATTCAATGTAATTTTAGTATATGATTGAGGTGACCTCCCTTAGGGGGAGATCGTTAGGATTTAGTAAATCCAGTTATTAAAGAGTCGGTCACCTCAAGTATATGCAATCATTAGAAAGCTCGTAGTCGTAGATTATTATAAGTTAAGTAGTATTTAGTTTAAGTAACACCGTGGAGGACGGACGGGTCTTTACCCACTGTATGCCTGATCCACAGCCCGATAGGTGGCGATTTATGTAAAGACTATAAATACTCTCTACCTTCCAAGGTAGAGAGTTGGAGCTCATAATAAGACTTTTCTTTCTCTCACTAAAGTTCCCTAAACCTCTAACTTTCTCTCTCTAGAACTCTTAGTACGCCTACTTTGTGTTTGGTTTAATGTGTATGTGAAATCCAATATGTTACATTCGGGAATGATCACTTCGCAGCTATCATGGGCTACGGAGACTATATCAATGGGAACATCGAAATTAGCAGGGTTTATTATGTGGAAGGCCTCGGTCACAATCTGCTTTCAGGGAGAAATCTTGTTTCATTCGTGATCTACAAGGAAACGACCTTATGTCTGGCTCGCGTAATTCAAGTCTTTACACTATCTCTATGCAAGACATGGTTGCTTCATCTCCCATCTGCTTACTTTCAAAGGCAACATCAACAAAATCCTGGCTATGGCACCGTCGTCTCTCACATTTAAACTTTCAAACTATAACCAATCTTGCTCGACACAAACTAGTTGAAGGTCTCCCACGATTCTGGTATTCTAAAGATCACCTTTGTTCAGCTTGTGAACAAGGGAAAAGCACTCATGCTCATTTTCCTTCAAAGGTGGAACACAGCTCTCAGCATGTGCTTCATCTTCTTCACATGGATTTGTGTGGCCCGATGCGCGTGCAAACGATCAATGGCAAACGCTACATCTTAGTAATTGTTGATGACTATTCACGATGGAATTGGGTCTACTTTCTTCGAAGCAAAGACCAAGCTCCACAAATGATCATTAACTTTCTCACGAAAATTCAAGTTCAGCTCCGGAACACCGTCCGCCAAATAAGAACAGACAAAGGAACTGAATTTGTTAACCAAACTGATAACGCTACACGCGTAATTCGGGGTCAAAGGAACTTCCTTTTCTTCGAGCAAGTTTTATAACACCCTAGGAAGTGAACCTAATCGTTGTAGTGTAGTAATTAGGGTAAGCCACGGGTATTGATATCGTTCTCTAGGGGAATAGTGTCGTTAGGCTGAAGTGTATGTCGATTTAAGTCTAAAGGTGAGGGATGATTATTTTTGTATTTTTATATTTTATGAAATGGAAAGGTACGAATCTCGGGGTTTGGATTTGGGGGTTGGTTTCTACCGATTACGCTACTTATCTAATTAACTAAGCTAAGGATAGTCTATGTTTATTGTTGTGTGCTCATATGATAGTTTAAAGATGTATTTACTTAGGTTTTATTACTCCTTAATTATCTCCTATTGATGGTTGAATTGTCACGTCCTTATTCTTAATCGCGTTTTGTGTCTAAAGTTGTAGGGTATGCGTTTCTCCCTAACTCTTTGAACTTACCAAAGGGTCTCGTCTACAAAACCCACTAGGGATAATAAACTCTTACTCTAAGGCACTCTTTGGATGGTTTAGCTTACAACTACTCAGGTAATTATATTCTAAGGTTCACAAAGATGAATCAAGCATTAAGTACACAACGAATGACCTATCGCATTACTAGATCATTAATCAACTAAGATAAGAAACAATCAATCAATATTCAATAATTAAGTTTCATACTTCCTAAGCAAACACACAAATAAATTAGCCGGACATGGAGAACATGCAAGCATACACACAATCAATTAAACATAGGATAGACAAAATGATAAATTGAATATATGGATTAAGATATAATCAACAAACCATTACAAGATGTTTTTGGAGTGCTTGAAACCTTCAAAGTTACTGGAAAAACACCTATCTAAACCCTGGAATCGGAGTTAGGGTTTAGAGCCTACAAAAAGTGAAGTTATAATGTTCTATTTATAGGCAGATTTTCTGTCGGCAAAGGGTGACAGCGTCACACCTAAAGAGTGACGGCGTCGCGATGACTTTTTTTCACCAGACTGTAGATTTTCTCGTTCTGGTCGCGTGGGCTTTTGAATCACCTAAATCCGAGTTCGTATGCAAAAGTTATGGCCAAAACAGTATCAGCTACTTCGCGCGCATGTTGTGACTTGATCAGCTTGTGACGGCGCCACCTTATGGTTGTGACGCCGTCCCCTTCAGTCTATGACATCGTCTGGATCAAATCTAGGCCGTCTGAGTAGCGACGGCCTACTCTTTTAAAGCTCGACGTCGTCACTTGAAAATAGGGTTTTTGGCTTATGTATCGTCACAAAAATCCTCCGACGGCGTCGCAGATAAGCAGTGACGCCGTCGCCTTCTGTTTTCAGCAGCTTTGAGTGTCTCGATTCTGACTTTGGCCATTTTCTTCGTATATTCGTGCCTTTTCGTCCAAATAAGTGCCATTCCAGCATTTTGCCTTCAAGAGACCTAAAAAGTGAAAAGGAACGATATTAAGCAATAACGGATACAAAAGTGATCAAATAAGGGCTTAAACGACCCCTCAAAATGGTACCTTTTAAAACCTTATCAAATATCCCTACACTTGTTATTTGCTTGTCCTCAAGCAAATGTGCTTTTAGCCAATTAATTTGTAAGTTAGGGGTCATGAAGCATTGATTTAAAATGGTCCACAACACATATAAGCCCCGCAAAAGTCATAACAAGCACGGAAATTACATACTAGCACCTCACATGGGGTGTTTGGATACTCACATCTCTCTCGGGTGTATATATGAAATATAACAAATAGGAAATGGAAGATAAACACTTATTAACCGGTCCTAGTACATAGATTACCATAGGCTTGAGAATAGATCAAACCTCCATCGCTTTGGCGTAAGCACCTAGGAAAGACTATCAAAGAGGTCTTTTAAAGGGTTATAATGTTAGGCTTACGGTAGGGAAAGAAGGGTTTGGTGGGATAGGCTATATAGTGGTGGTAAGTCAAAAATCTCTATGTTAAATGCATAAGAAGAATGGCGTTGCTAAGCCAACACTCGATACTCTAAAACTCTAGGTAACGGAAATAAACAAACATAAATTTAAAGAATAGATGTAGGATGGTAGCCCGCATGGTTTTTTTTTTTTTTTTTTTTTTTTTTTTTTTTTTTTTTTTTTTTACACTATTTTTTTTCTTTTTCTCTTTTTCTATTTTTTTTTCGATTTTTTTTTTTTTTTTTTTTTTTTTTCATACACTTTTACTCTACCATCCTCTACGGTAACATCAAAATGATAGGGATTTATAGGCACATCCCTACACTTGAGTTTTTATTACTCTAACACTAATTTGACCCGAATTGAAAAGATCAAAACACTTGGGGTATATTATTACGCAAACAAAGGGAATTTGAATTTAACGTTCCCTTCCCGTCATTCCATAAACTTTAACTTTTCCCATGAATCCCAATCGTCCCAAAACTGTATACAAAGGATATGACTCGACTTAGCAACTTATGCAAGCAACCAGATAATTGAACTAAGGGTTTAGGGTGATAACAAACATTTGCACTAAAAGTGAGTGCATAAGGGGTAGGCTAAGGCGATTTGGGTGTATATTTGGGGGTGGGGTGTAAACAATGCTCTTCATTGATATTCCGGAAAAACCGAAACATCACGAGAACCGCGAAAAGGATAGGCTCTGAGGGGTTAACTAGGGGTATCGTGTACTAAAGATGAGTACAACGCAAAGGGTGTGGGGGAATTACTCAACCGATGTGGAAGAAGTAATTATATTATGAGTATCAAACAAGGGTTATCCTAATGCCTCTTATCATTTAGTTATTCCTAACTACACAAGTGTAGTCTCACTTGCGATCTCGGAATGCATCACAAAACAAGTTCTAGAATCTAATATACTACCGGTTCACACTCTAAGCATTGAAGATGAATGCTTTTAATTCCTACAAATCTAAGGGCGATCCTCACATTTTGGGTGGAATTTAGGTGGTAAAGGGTTTTTGTGCTAGTCATGTAACTTCCTATCCGTGAGACGCTTTTGTTAAGACTAATGGCCCACTCCTATATGTCATGGAAAATTTTAAATTTGGTGCCAAAATTACCCTAACCGACATTTTCTTATGGTTTATTACAAAATCACAATTGGACAAAGCAAATAATCAAGGATAAGCATAGTTTCAAAGTTCCCGTTTTATTTCCCTCCCTACACTTAAACTGAACACTGTCCCCAATGTTCCCCGAAATTATCAAAGTTATGATAAAAGAAGGTAATCAAAAACGAAAGAAACTAATACTCCCCTGATTAGCTCGGTAGGATCCGTGTAAAGTGGTGGTTAAATCCTTTCCAAGAAGAACGTTAGCGTTAAAAGCTTCTTCTCATCTTATGTATCTTCTTCTTGGTAAATTAAACCTGCACACTTGAAGAAAACAAACAACCCAACGCATCAAACCGAACAAACAAAAATCTCAACAAGATGTAATTCCAGCCTTAAATAGGATATAATGCTTGTGGAATGAAAGTTTGCAGATTTTCTAGAAAATTAAGACCTGGAAAATTCCAAAAATTTATAAGTAACACAGAAAACGAGAAAAAGTAGTAAGGAGTTTCTACTCCTCCTGACGTCGTCAGGTTGTGATCCTGACGCCGTCAGGTTATCCTGACAGAAACTGGTCTGCGATTTTCTGAAAAAATTCTGGAAAATTTATATCTTTAGAATCTGGAAAAATTCCTGCAAAACATCCATTATGACTCGATACAAGCATTTGACTCTACAAACACACATATATATCTTTTAAATAATTGTAATTCTCATGTTCACGTTTCTTTTGAAAACGTGTGTAATCCTCCCTACACTTATCCCTTATGTAAAATACCTTTATATGTAATTAAGACGAGGTTAAAGACAAAATAAAGCATTTTTACAAATTCAAACATTAGAATAAACAATTAATAAAAGATATACGACACACAAATGAAAATGAAAAACAAATACACATGGGTTGCCTCCCAAGAAGCGCTTATTTTTGTTCGAGTCACGAGCCTGACTCTACCCTTATTTAACAGATAAAGGGGAAGTTTTTCCTACACTTAAGTTTAAGTGCGGGTGATAGTAGCAATACACACCCTTAGGGTAGAAATTTGCTACGTTAGGAGAGGGTGATGGGTGATTTATATGCTCAAAAGAGTGTGCTCCATTCATTATAACCTTACCTAAGTCTATTGGTGTAGCGGGTGAATCAATTCTCCCTAAAAATGGATCATCTTCTATCAACTTCAAAAGATTCTTAGTTAAGGATCCATCTTGACCTAATAAACCCGGTTTAAACCCATAGTGTTTCTTGTTATCAACCATGAATGGGTGATATAAGTGTGTAAGGTCATGGGTTACTCCTATATTAGCTTCCACTCTACATGGCCTAGAATCTATCACCTTTATCAAGCAACTACCCGGACTATCTATTTTGATGGGTGGATTGGGGCCTAATTCAATTCCAAGATTCACATCTAAAGACGGAACATTGGGTAAGGTTTTTGGTTGAGGCTCCGGTTCATCAAAATTAGGAACTTCCCTAGGACTAAGAGAGAGGTCATGACAACAAGCATCTAAACCTACATTCTCTAGTGGCATTTGGTCCAAAGGTTCTCTATCAATTGGGGCTCCTATAGTCTCTTCTACTTCTTCCGGGTAAGTTATAGGTGATGTGTGTTCCTCAAGTGATGGTAGGGCTTGTGGGCTTGGAGTTTCCACCTTTTTCTCCATTATATCTAGATCTCCTAAATGTTTGAAATCTATCCCACACATGCAACTAGGTATTTTAGCATCAACCATCTCACAATCTTGTTTGGGTTTAGGTTTCATGTTCTTAAAAACTAGGTCTTTTTGATCATGATTCCTAAGGTTAGATAAATCCTTCTTATCCATTTCCTCAAGTTGTAATAACTGAAGGTTTATGCATAGGAGGTTTTTCTGAAAAATTCTAAAGATGGTGTCACTAAAAGGAGTTGATCTTGACAACGATCGTTGAATAGAAGCCACACAAACACAAAATATATCAAATCCATCCAATCTTACACCCTTCTTCTTTTGGATATCTCTAAGTTTACTCACAAATTCATTAGAACAATAAAAACCAAACCAACTTGCGAAATTCAATTGTTCCTCATTTGTTAATGATTCAAATGCTACTTCACTTGCCATAGCGACAAATGAAAGGGGTTTTACGAACACAAACACAAATAAGGGGGATAGACTACAAGGAAGCTAAGAAAAAGAAAAAAAATCTCACTTGATAGGAATCTTGTGAGTAGACCTAAACGAGATATAAATCAAGCCTAAACAATAACTATTCCCCGGCAGCGGCGCCAAAAACTTGATAACGCTACACGCGTCGTTCGGGGTCAAAGGAACTTCCTTTTCTTCGAGCAAGTTTTATAACACCCTAGGCAGTGAACCTAATCGTTGTAGTGTAGTAATTAGGGTAAGCCACGGGTATTGATATCGTTCTCTAGGGGAATAGTGTCGTTAGGCTGAAGTGTATGTCGATTTAAGTCTAAAGGTGAGGGATGATTATTTTTGTATTTTTATATTTTATGAAATGGAAAGGTACGAATCTCGGGGTTTGGATTTGGGGGTTGGTTTCTACCGATTACGCTACTTATCTAATTAACTAAGCTAAGGATAGTCTATGTTTATTGTTGTGTGCTCATATGATAGTTTAAAGATGTATTTACTTAGGTTTTATTACTCCTTAATTATCTCCTATTGATGGTTGAATTGTCACGTCCTTATTCTTAATCGCGTTGTGTGTCTAAAGTTGTAGGGTATGCGTTTCTCCCTAACTCTTTGAACTTACCAAAGGGTCTCGTCTACAAAACCCACTAGGGATAATAAACTCTTACTCTAAGGCACTCTTTGGATGGTTTAGCTTACAACTACTCAGGTAATTATATTCTAAGGTTCACAAAGATGAATCAAGCATTAAGTACACAACGAATGACCTATCGCATTACTAGATCATTAATCAAATAAGATAAGAAACAATCAATCAATATTCAATAATTAAGTTTCATACTTCCTAAGCAAACACACAAATAAATTAGCCGGACATGGAGAACATGCAAGCATACACACAATCAATTAAACATAGGATAGACATAATGATAAATTGAATATATGGATTAAGATATAATCAACAAACCATTACAAGATGTTTTTGGAGTGCTTGAAACCTTCAAAGTTACTGGAAAAACACCTATCTAAACCCTGGAATCGGAGTTAGGGTTTAGAGCCTACAAAAAGTGAAGTTATAATGTTCTATTTATAGGCAGATTTTCTGTCGGCAAAGGGTGACGGCGTCACACCTAAAGAGTGACGGCGTCGCGATGACTTTTTTTCACCAGATTGTAGATTTTCTCGTTCTGGTCGCGTGGGCTTTTGAATCACCTAAATCCGAGTTCGTATGCAAAAGTTATGGCCAAAACAGTATCAGCTACTTCGCGCGCATGTTGTGACTTGATCAGCTTGTGACGGCGCCACCTTATGTTTGTGACGCCGTCCCCTTCAGTCTATGACGTCGTCTGGATCAAATCTAGGCCGTCTGAGTAGCGACGGCCTACTCTTTTAAAGCCCGACGTCGTCACTTGAAAATAGGGTTTTTGGCTTATGTATCGTCACAAAAATCCTCCGACGGCGTCGCAGATAAGCAGTGACGCCGTCGCCTTCTGTTTTCAGCAGCTTTGAGTGTCTCGATTCTGACTTTGGCCATTTTCTTCGTATATTCGCGCCTTTTCGTCCAAATAAGTGCCATTCCAGCATTTTGCCTTCAAGAGACCTAAAAAGTGAAAAGGAACGATATTAAGCAATAACGGATACAAAAGTGATCAAATAAGGGCTTAAACGACCCCTCAAAATGGTACCTTTTAAAACCTTATCACAAACTCTTCGAGAATTTTATGAGAAAGTGGGAATTGAGCATCAGACATCTATTGCACGTACACCAGAACAAAACGGAGTTGCTGAAAGATGAAACCGAATGTTAGTGGAAGCTGCAAGAACAATGTTAATCAATGCTAAACTTCCAGATTACTTATGGGCAGAAGCTGCATCAACTGCATGCTATACTCAAAATCGTTCAATGATTACTAAACGCCACAACAAAACACCTTTTGAGCTTCTCCATAACCATAAACCGAATCTCAAACACTTTCATGTATTTGGATCCCTTTGCTATCCGAATAATGATCGTGATGATTTTGGAAAACTCAAAGCCAAAGCTGACATTGGAGTCTTTATTGGATATTGTGAGAATTCTAAAGGTTACCGGATCTGGAATCGTCGTACAAAGCAGGTTATGGAAACGATTCATGCTCATTTTGATGAACTTACGGAAATGGCTTCTGAGTATAACAGCTTGGAACCCGGTCACAACCGCTTAAACTTTCCTCAAACCCCATCATCGGCTGAACAAAGCCCCCAGCTCACTCGTCAACAAATGGAAAGGTTATTTGCTCCACTGTTCAGTGACGATATTGATGAACGTGCTCCAGGTGTATCCGCTGTTTCCGTTGCTCAACCTGATACTACTCTTATACCTGATACACCTGCTACAACAACTACTGTTGAAGAAGCACCACCAGTTGACTCCACCACAACAGTTGAACAAACCGCTTCCAACAATGATGAACCGGCTGATGATATTCTTAATGAAGTACCCCCACCTTCATATTTTGATCCAAATGCGTTCTTTAACCCGTTTGCTAATGAAACTGCTGCACCTGATGTCGCGGAATCATCAACAAACCATTTGAATCCTCAGAATCTGCACAATGTATACCAACATCAACCCTCTACACATCGATGGACAAAAGACCATCCTCTGGAAAATATTATTGGCAACCCGAATCAACCAGTCGTTACAAGACAACGTCTTCACACAGATGGTGAACATTGCATTTATGCTCTCACTGTCTGCCAATCTGAGCCTAAAAACATTAAAGACGCAATGACAAAAGACAACTGGATTGAATCCATGCAGGAAGAACTCAACCAATTCAAACGTCTTGAAGTATGGGAACTGGTTGAAAGACCAACAGGGGTCTACGTCATTGGTCTTAAATGGATTTGGAAGAACAAATTAGATGCTGAAGGGAACGTAATCAGAAACAAGTCACGTCTGGTAGCTAAGGGTTATAGACAGGAGGAGGGTATTGATTTTGAAGAATCATTTGCTCTGGTTGCTCGTCCTGAGGCTGTTCAGATATTTCTCGCGTTTGCGGCTCATATGAATATGAAGGTCTTTCAGATGGATGTCAAAACTGCGTTTCTAAATGGACAACTGAAAGAAACGGTTTATGTCAGCCAACCAGAAGGATTCGTTGATCCTGAGTTCCCGAACCATGTCTACAAACTGAACAAAGCTCTGTATGGTCTCAAACAAGCTCCTCGGGCATGGTACGATAAGCTATCATCTTTCCTCATTGCTAATAATTTCACCAAAGGTTCGGTCGACCCTACTCTTTTTATATAATATCACGGGGCACATATCTTAATTGTTCAAATTTACGTGGATGACATCATTTTTGGGTCTACACATAAAAAGTACTCAATCGCTTTTGCAAAACTAATGAAGAAAAATTTTGAAATGTCCATGATGGGTGAACTTACGTTCTTTCTAGGACTGCAAGTTCATCAATCACCCCGTGGTATTTTCTTGAGTCAGTCCAAATATGCCCTTGAATTGTTAAACAAATTTGGAATGAAAACCTGTGACACTTATGCCACACCAATGACTCATACCAAGAAGCTAGACGCTGATTTACATGGAAAATTAGTGGACCTTACAAAATACCGAAGTATTATTGGGTCTTTCATGTATCTAACACCTAGCAGACCTGACATTGTCTTTGCCGTTTATCTCTGCTCCCGTTATCAGTCGAGACCAGCTGAAACCCACCTCTCTGAGGATAAAAGAATCCTCCGATACATCAAGGGAACCATTAACTTGGGGATCTGGTATCTGAAGGATTCTGGTTTTGAACTAATCGCTTTTTCAGATGCTGATCACGCAGGATGTTTAGATTCACGGAAAAGTACTTCAGGAGCAGTACAATTTCTTGGTGATAAACTGGTGTCCTGGCAATCGAAGAAGCAGGATTGTACATCGTTGTCATCAACCGAAGCAGAATATGTAGCCATGTCAGCGTGTTGTGCTCAAGTCATCTGGATGAGAACACAACTCAAAGACTATGGTTACGTATTTGACAAAATCCCGATGTACTGCGACAATCGGAGTGCCATTGCGATCTCGTGCAACTCAGTTCAACACTCGAAATCAAAGCACATCGATCTTCACTATCATTTCATCAAGGACCATGTGGAACAGGGTACAGTGGAATTATACTTCGTGGGTACAGAATACCAATTGGCAGATCTTCTCACCAAAGCCTTGCCTCCCGCTAGGTTTAATGAGTTGGTCCACCAGATTGGTATGCGGTGTTTGACTCAAGAGGAATTGGATGAACTCTTAAAACAGTCTTAAAAACCAGTCAAACACCAAAATCTCTTTTGTAAATATTTTTCAAAAACAAAATACAAAAATATAAAACCTGATAAAACAACAAAAATATTCTTCTATCTATTTTTCTTTCAACATGGCAAGTACATTTCTTCCGTCAACACTCTAATCTTTCAAAATTCAGTATTTTTCCGATCAAGTGTTGAGGGGGAGAAAATAAATACTTAACTGTTTCAAAATAACTGTGTACTTGCATGTTATACTATCCCGGTTGATTCTTTAATAATGGTGGTCACATTTCTGGTTCACTGACACTCCTCGGACTAAAATTTATAACCTTTCATTATTTCTTAAGTCGGGGAGTGTCGTCAGGTTTCTTTCTTAAAATCTTTCGTTTGGTAACCAAAATGGAAGTTAAAAGGCTTTGGATGAAAATGGAAAAGGTGGAGGGACTAAAACTGTCAAAAGCTTAAAGTTATTTTAATAAAAACACTCCACCAAACACATTTATTTCTCACATTTAATATTTCACCTACTCATCCTACGCTTAAAATTCGTTCAACAAATCCGTGTTTTGGATCATCAATTTGTAAGTTGTTTCATGATCTTTAAGTGGTTACAAACAATGGTTTTGAATCTTTTACAAATCCAGCGGCTAAAACGTAAGATATGAGTGATTATGTGTTCTACGCATAAGCGTATGAACACACAATCATTGGTGTGTGTTTGTGGTTAAAATAAGTGTGTCAAAACGTTTCAATAACATCAATGATACTATGTTTATCCTTAAAATCCACCCAGAAACACGAATTGATTGTTTTTCAAAATTAGGGTTCATGAGTCGTTTTGGGTATTTTCAAATGAGAACGTTTTTGGTGAAAAAGATTGTTGTAGGAGGTTGTTGTCAAGTTGAATTGATCATATCTAGGCCCAGATTTCACCCAGAAACACTAATGATTCATAAATTGGAATTTAGGGTTTATGTTCATTCGGTTTGGGTATTCTTGATTCTTGACACATTTGATGTTAAAACTTGGCTAAGACAACTCTATAGGCATCCTAGACTTACCAGAATAACTTTGGTGCAATTTCCATGGCTAGATTTGTTACGCGTAATTCTTGAAACTAGGGTTTAAGTTCTACGCATAAGGTTTTCTACGCATAAACTGTTTGATAAGTATTCATGCCTTAATCTGTTATTGAATGAATGTATGTGCTAAAATTGATGTTATGATGATTTTATTTCAGGTTTGCTTCATGTAAAAAATCAGAATCAAGGTTGTTAGATAACTACGCATAAGGATCACCTTACGCATAGCATGTTATGCGTAAGAGTAATCTTACGCATAGCGTTTACGCGTAAGGTTCTACATATGGGACTACGCGTATCCTGTGAAGGATATGCGTAAACAATGACCTCTACGCATAAGGTTGACTCTTACGAGTAAGCCTTACGCGTAAGGTTTTATATGCGCTTACGCGTAAGCTCTACGCATAAGGTCACCTTTTTCCTACGTGTAATGTTTCTTACGCATAAGACAAGGTCCTACGCATAAGCTTGCGTTTACGCGTATATTACTCCTGTTTACGCATAAGCTACCATTTCTACGCCTAAGCCTTGTTAACCTTCATTATGAATTGTTACGCGTGCAAACTTGTAAATAAACAAATCATAACGTCACGAAACCAATAATGTCACTAATAAGCTTAAACGTTTAATATGTTGTGAAAAAAAAATAAGTGATAACATAAACTTTAAAACTTAAAGTTAACTAACTCACGAAACTTATCACGACTTCATTAGACTATTGGACAAACAAGTGATTTTGGACTCGTAACAATCATTGGCACATCACATTCAATAATTAGACAATAAAACCATCTGTTGACTAACATAATGTCTTTCGATATGTTGGTTCTTTTGGCTAAATGTATTTCAGATCTTGACATGGATGCTCAGATGAATGTGGATGCACCAAATGTACTCACCATTGCTGATATCTTCCCTCATGGCTATCCAATGAAGATTGGAAAGAACAACCTTCGTGTTGACTTTGAAACCCTCACCTGCTCAGATTCCTCTTGCTTGATTGATGTGGATATTCTGAAGAACCATCCTTATCAGAACATGCTCTCCCACTCTGCTACTGTTCCTGAGATCTACATTCAACAGTTTTGGACTACAATGCAAAAGATCAAAGGACAGAATGCTGTGACGGTGACACTCAATCACAAGCAACTCACCATCACTCCTGCAGACTTAAGGGCTGTCCTCCTCATTCATGACATCATACCAACTGAATTCTCTGCTGCACCAACTGAAGAGACTGTACTGCAATTTTTGATTGATATTGGGTATGACGAAGCTTCATGAGTTATCACTAAGCATTCACACGTGGATCTTAAAAACATTCCTCAGCCTTGGAGAACCCTCTATATCATCATCACAAAATCTGTTTCTGGTCGTGACAGCGGCTATGAGCATCCCAAGCTCGTGGAACTGCAAATCTTTTAGGCTCTAATCAACATGAAACACATCGAAATTGAAGCTCTGATATGGGATGACATGATCACCTTCCTCAAAAAGCTTGGCTCAAAGATTCCTTATATCAGATACATAAAACTGTTGATCCAAAGAGCTCTTGGACTCAATTCTGATATCCCCAAGAGACTCAATGACCCCAACAATCACGACATGTTGTCTGAACCTACACTAACTGTCAGATTCAAGGAATCAACAACGAAGAAACAAGGTATTGTGTTGCCAGATCTCTTTCTCTCAGATGAACTCAAACAGCTCTACTCTTATAAAAGATATTTGGTAGCTGTGAAAGAAAACAAAGTTGGTTTTCTTGACAATAAATCTTCTGGTACACCTACAAGGAAAACCAGAAGAGGGAGTACAGGAAGTGCTGCAAGCACTGAGAGTCAGAGGAAGTTCCCCAAGAGGAATCCTCCTCGTAAAAGGACTGTTCCTTCTAAGGAAGTTGTTCCCATTCATGTGCCAAAGCCTGAACCGCCAAGAAAGCTAGTGGACGAAAGCTCTAAAGATACACAATCAGACGAACAGATCTTCTACTCTGAAACGGCAACCGATATTACTCCATCAGTAGCTAGACCTCCCAGTCCACCAGCAGATAAAAGAAAAGGGAAAACTCCAGTGATTGAGCATGATAAGGAGAGCTCAGAAGAAGAACCCATTGATGAGCAAAAGGAATATCAAAGGAAGTTGAAGGAACTCAGACATAAACATCTTGCCGAAGCATTTGTAAAAGATCAAACTCGTGGCCCCGGAGGTTCGAGTGGTGGTACTCAAGCCACACCAGTTCTTGATGCGGTTAATCAACCCGATAAGGGAACTGGTGCTACCACCACCCACGAACAACAACGGCAGACTGAGGACCCCATCAACTTTGATACTGAGGAACCAGAAACGGAAAAGACTGAGAAAACAACTGCTGATGATACAAAGATTGATGAAACGGACGATTATGATCGTCTTCTTCTAGACAGTCCCACTCGTTCTAAGGAGGAAACTTCTGAACCACTGAAGGACCCGGAGTCTCCTCACATCTCATCATCATCGGATTCATCTTCTCATTCCTCACCACCACCATCAAAAAGATCAACCAAATCAACATCCAAATAAGTGAAGAAGCCAACTGCATCTTGGATCTCTCAAGCTAAGACAAGAATATTTAAAGCTGTCAAACAGGTCAGAAAGAAAGACGTGCTCTACAAGAAAATGAATTTCTTCGCTGATCAGATACAGTATCTTCATGATGAGAACGACAAGATGCAAGTTGAAAGGGAATATGTCCAGAAGCTCATGAAAGATGATCTTCAAGGGAAAATGGACGAGATGATCAAAGGATACACTCACAAGTTCCTTCTTGACATCGTTCCTGGAATTACTAAGGAGCTGTTCACCAAACAACTCTATCCGAATCTCTTACACCTGGCCAAACAGACTATGAAATCAACTCCAATGCATGTGAACATTAGTCCAGTTGATCCCATAATCTTCTCAGATGCTGAATTGGTTAACCTGCTGGTAGCTCAAATGTCGAAACGATCTGCAACATTTGCCTCCTACGAAGGTTAATTGTTTGAAGCATTGCTGGAATACCAGCTAAAATCAGCATGCAGAGAAGAAGCTGAAAGGCCTAAGCGTCCACGCAATGATGAAGATAAGGATCAGGATAAGAATGACGAGCCTAAACGCCCGAAGAAGTCTGGTGAATCATCTTCTATGCAACCTCCATCCCAACGGACTCCAGCACAACAAAGGTCTCCTCCTCGCTCTTCTACTGAAAAACCTCAGGATTCTTCTGAGTTACCACCCCAGACTCAGAAAACCGGTGATCATTTTGAGTATACGGGTGGTGACGATGAGGAATTCCATGAGCCCCAACAACAACCCGCCTCTCCCGACAAAGTTAAGAAACCAGAATCCACACCAAGCCTAAGAAAAAGAAGAAGAAGGCGCCTAAGGCTGACGTCTTATCATGGCTAGATGAAGATGACACTAATGAATACGACTGGTTTTCTACACTTGTTAATTCTACTCCCTACCCACCTGAAGGTCAAGATCTGGAAGACGGTAGTACATTGGAGCATGCAAAGATACTGCAAGAAAAATTCCGTGTAAAGAAGATGACGAAATCAGAGTTGAAACGAATCAAGAATGAAGCTTTTCAACTGCTAAAAGACAGCTCAGAAACTGCCATCGAGGTTGAGTATCACCTTGAAAACATTGCTCGAGCCATGTCCAATAACATTGATTGGCTCAACCCCTAAAGCAAACATCGACTTTACCAGAAGAGATAACCCTCCATACTACACCGATTGGTCTAAACCTCTACCTATGATTGGCCAACCAGATCAGCCTAAGATTCCATTTCGCTACTTCTTCAACAACGACTTGGAATTTCTTCTACACGGTAGTGACGGTTCAAGGAAATACGCTACATCTCTAACACTTCCATTCCCGGCAGCCATGTACTCTAACTGCATAGCCATTGAAGAAAAGGCTACCCACATGTTTTCCAACAGTGTGGAATTGTATGATCGAGATGCAATGTATGGGATTCACCATTGCCGACGAATCTACTACAGAAGCTGCCAGGTTCAGAAATCTCAACATGAAGTGTTCAATACTAAAGGAATCGTTGCTGTTATGCATGTTGGTCTTTCGTCTAAATGGGACTACACTTTCCTCAAGAAAATTATGGTCAAAAGACAAGACGAAAGAGACTATAAATTCTGTGAAGCGGACTTTCAGAACTTGTCTCTCAACGACATTGAAGATCTGTATCTTGCCAAAGTACAGGGACGCATGAGACAATTCTCGACTGAAGTTCAACGCGAATACATCAAGTCCTTGCTCATATTCATCAGAAGCATAGTCATACAGGAACGTGTAGAAGATCTACAACTAGTTGTTGAGTCGTATCATACCCGTGTAAACTTCACCAAACCTCAGCTTGAGCTTCCTGACATCAACCAGCTTCCACAGTATACGCTCATCAGCAAACCATTCGGCGTCGTTTATCGCAGTGAACTTCAACGAAATTGCTTGATGGCGTGTAGAGATCTTCACAAGTTTGGGGATCACACATTGAAGAAGGTTAAGGATGTATTGGCTTATCGGTTGAAGGATATACGTGAAGAAATTGGGAACCCAAAGCGATGGAACTCTCAGGACAGAAGGGATGTAAGGAGGATCATCACTATGATTGATGAACGGTTGTATCGAAGGGACCAGTTCAGAACATTAGAGAGCTTTGTAGGTGGTCGTCCCAGGATTAATCTCACCGGCTATCAACGCCCAGTTCGCACTCCTGGCAACATCACTGGACTACCTGGTACCCCTTGAACTGCTTCTATTTCATAATATTTTGGAAGTGTGATTTAATTATGACTATGGCTAGTGCACATATTTCAGTGTACTACATGTACCTGTCAAGAAAGGACTCTGTGGTACGCTTCAGTGCCACAATCCTTATAAAAGGAGCGAAAGCTTCTTACTTTTGAGTAAAACCTATCAAACCTTTCAATTTTCAAAGGTTTTGCTCAAAAGAACAAGTACTTCCCCTTATGATTTTTCAAAACCTCAACCGTTTATATCACTCGTTGAGGGGGAGTATTTGACTTAAAAACTTTGTTCACAAAAATTTCTTTGTGTAATCTTCCCACAAAACTCAAAATGGTCATATTTATTCTCAACATTTCTTCAAAAACAACATTTATATGCCATTTTTGAGGGGGAGAAAATATGTGATAAGAAATATGTTATGTTTTGCTATTGAATTCTCATGTGAAAAGACTTCAACCCATGAATTGACGGGATCTAAACAGTCTTACATTGATAGACATGAACTGTGACGGGGTTTGACAACCTTTCGGGGTTGTCTACATCTTCAAGGTAGTTATTAGAGCTAGTTGTCACCTAAAAGCTGACAATGTATCTCTTTAACTATGCAACGTAATCGTGTCTCGCAAGGAATTGTCTATCTTGAGTCGATCAATTCAAAAAGTGCGAACTCTTTCCTCACTGTGCATATTTCCGTAATAACTCTTAAGCACATGTGGAGGGGGAGTATTTTTGAAAATCTAAAACTCTTGAAGTGTTCAAACATGTTTTTCATTCAAAAACACTTTGAGAGATTTTCATGAAAAATGGTTTTATGGCAATGGAGTTATAAGGTGATTAAGGTTAGGAATAACCGTCCTATGATCCGCCAGAGCCGGAGGGATCTACCCAAGGATACTACCAATAGTTAGAATTAGAAGTCCTTAGGTATGATTATAAAAAGGATAAAATGAGAATCGGAGAAAGAAGGAGTTGAAGAATCAAAAAGAAATGCAAAGTAAAGGGTGAAAAGAAATAGCCCTCCAGATTATTCAACTTAGGGCAGACACCGGGTTCAATTCATATGCTACTGGTTGTCACTTAGTGACGCCGGTATTGAAGATTAAAAGTCGTCATGGACCGAGTGACGCATGCACTAAACCTTCTTAGCCACTCAAGTTTCTCTCAAAAGAAGCTTGTTTCATTCTCACAGGGAACCCTACATAATCTATCAGCTTTCTCTTAGAGATTGCTGATATTGAAGAAGGAGACCCTCTCCCTACTCTCCGCTCAGGAAAACCAAAACGCACTATTGAGTCTAGAGCCACGAGATTCATCAAAATATCTCTTAAGTACACTTGACATTTCATCACTTGGTGTTCAACAATAAGAACATCAGTGATACGTTATCGAGTCCTTCACAGATCTTATCAATCTGTCGAGAACATTTATGAGAGGTTCACATCTGTGATCCTCAGTGATTGAATGGAAACTCCTGCCAGGGTCAACATCAAACAGCCCTGACAGCAGGTCAATTCGGTAACTCCCTGCGGATTACGCTTAGTGTGTCTCAAACGGTCTATAGTCATGAGGTGATGCTTCGGTGTACCTCAGTGACTCATCTGAACTGTAGGTGTACTTCGGTACATCGCGTTATCTCACTTGTGGGACTCCAGTTCAGGAACGGCCTTTGTAAGAATTAGAGTTGTGTTTTCACACTATGTTGTTAACACTCTCGAAGTTCAAACTTGTAAGTGCCGGAATCCGCTTATTACTAACCGTTTTCATGTTTTCTTCTTATGGAAGCTCTGGAGCGGGATGATCGTGCAGATTCTTCACATGCTCATGCCAACATCATCACTAATGGAAGTTCTATATAAAAGCAACACAAAAGTCAGAATGATTCTTCGTCAAGCCAAAGAATCTGCAAAGTTAAAGACTTAAAGAACTTCATCAGTACTGAAATCCAACGTCAAAGAGCGTGTGAGCATGTTGAAGAATGACGTGGAGACACTGGAGCAGCGAAGCAGACCTGAGGCAGACTTGATGCAGACAACAACAACATACTATCACTACCATCACAAAGAACAATGAACAAAGAACAAAGATAATTATGACGTCAAAGCAGAACTGTTCAAAGAAGACAATTTCTCTACACTGGGGAGATTGTTCAAATCAAGGCAATTCTTCTCACAAGAAAGAAGAATGTCAGAAGACGTCAAAGCTACTATTACATCAGTACCTTCACCGTTTACATTCATTCATCACCAACACTTAGGGGGAGATTGTTGGAATCACTCCTAAACCTAAATCAAGTGTTAGTGATTCATATGTAATAGTTAGCTTAATTATGGCCTTTATGTTTGTTATTAGCTTAGGCTTATGTAGAAGGCCCATAAGCCTAGGCCCAAGCCCATAAAGAAAAGGATGGGAACTAGGAGTGTTGCCCTAGCTTCCCTCCTATAAATACCTTGTAATAACCCTCACTTGAGGGTTGGTGGTTCAATTTACTCTCTTTCACATACTCTACGCATAACCGGTTAAGTATTAACACGTGTGTGTGTGTTTGTTTATTGTTCATCCGATCTTCTTTCTTCTCTATCTCTATCTATTGTGCTTGTGTTGTAAACTTAGTGACCTAACATATCACATGTTATATCAATCAGACTCAGTTACGCGTAAGATTAGCTTTACGCATAAGACTTAAACCCTAAACATTCAAGATTTACGAATAAGGAATCTAGCCATAGGAAATGCACCAAATCATTTCTGGGATATCTAAGAGGCCATATGACTATGTTGCAACAAGTTTTAACATCAAAGACCTAATAGATCAAAAATACCTAACTCGTATGAACATAAACCCTAATTCTTAGTTTTCACCAAATTAATGTTTCTGGGTATGTTACAAGCAAGGTTTTGGTAAATTAAACATGTCAACAACATAACACAATCATCTTTTTAACCAGAAACACTCTCATATGAAAACACCCAAATCTTCGCTTAAACCCTAATCCTTAAAACATCATTAAATCATTTTATGGGTGAGTTTTGATGATGGAAATGTTTATAACACTCGTTTTTATGAACTTTGACACAATAACATTTATCATAAACATCCAATGATGGTTTTGTGTTCTAACGCATACGCGTAGAACACCAAATCATCCCAAACATAAAAACTAATCGTTGGATGTTTATGAAATTAAAAATCATTGTTTATAATGACACAAAGATCATGAAAACACTTACGAATTAGGAGATTAAAACACAGATTTGAAGAAGGAAGGATAGGCGTAGGATTTGGTGGTTGAAGTAATAAATGTGAAAGTTAATGTGTTTAGAAAGGTTGGAGGAAAACTTTTGTTAAAATTAGTTTTAACATCCAACGCCCATAACTTCCATTTTGGTTACGTAAAGACAGATATTTGGAAAGAAACTTGACGACACTCCCCCTCGACTTAAGAAATAATGAAATTTTATAAATTTGAATCCGGTGAGAGTCATTAAACCAGAAATTTGACCACCATTATCAAAGAAACAACCGGGATAAGATAACATGCAAGTACAAGGTTTTATGAAACCAAAAAAAATATTTACTTTCTCCCCCTCAACACTTGACCGAGAAAATAATGAATTTTGAAAGAGTAAAGTGTTGACGGAAGATTTGTACTTGCCATGTTGAAAGAAATTTGGATAGAAGAATATTTTTGTATTTTATCAGATTTTATATTTTTGTATTTTGTTTTTGAAAGTATTTACAAAAGAGGTTTTGGTGTTTGACTGGTTTTAAGAATGTTTTAAAAATTCATCAAGTTCTTCTGGAGTCAAACACCACATACCAATCCGGTGGACCAATTCATTAAACCTAGCAGGAGCTAAGGCTTTGGTGAGAGGATCTGCCAGTTGGTATTCAGTACCCACAAAGTATAATTCAACGGTACCCTTTTCCATGTACTCCTTGATGAAATGATATCGAAGATCGATGTTCTTTGATTTTGAATGTTGAACAGAGTTGCACGAAATCGCAATGGCACTTCGATTGTCGTAGTACATCGGGATTCTGTCAAATACGTAACCATAGTCTTTGAGTTGTGTTCTCATCCAAATGACTTGAGCACAACACGCCGACATGGCTACATATTCTGCTTCAGTTGAGGACAGTGATGTACAATCCTGTTTTTTCGATTGCCATGATACCAGTTTATCACCAAGAAATTGTAAAGCTCCTGAAGTGCTTTTACGAGAATCTAAGCAACCTGCGTGATCAGCATCTGAAAAAGCTATTAGTTCAAAACCAGAATCCTTCGGATACCAGAGGCCCAAATTAATGGTTCCCTTGATGTATCGGAGGATTCTTTTAGCCTCAGAGAGGTGAGTTTCAGTTAGTCTCGACTGATAACGGGATCAAAGATATACAGCAAATACAATGTCAGGCCTACTGGCTATTAGATACATGAGAGACCCAATAATACTTCGGTATTTGGTAGGGTTAACCAATTTCCCATGCAAATCAGCATCTAGTTTCTTGGTATGTGCCATTGGTGTGGCATAGGTATCACATGTTTGCATTCCATGTTTGTTTAAAATTTCAAGGGCATATTTGGACTGACTCAAGAAAATACCACGGGGTGATTGATGAACTTGCAATCCAAGAAAGAATGTAAGTTCACCATTTCAAAATGTTTTTTCATAAGTTTTGAAAAAGCGTTTGAGTATTTTAAATGTGTTGACCCAAAAATGATGTCATCCACATAAATTTGAACGATTAAAATGTGTTCCCCGTGATATTGTATGAAAAGTGTTGGGTCGACCGAGCCTTTAATGAAATTATTGGCAATGAGAAAGGATGATAACTTATCATACCACGCCCGAGGAGCTTGTTTAAGACCGTAGAGAGCCTTGTTCAGTTCGTAGACATGATTAGGGAACTCTGGATCAAAAAATCCTTCTGGCTGACTAACATAGATCGTTTCCTTCAGTTTACCATTCAGAAACACGGTTTTAACATCCATCTGAAAGACCGTGATGTTCATGTGAGCTGCAAATACCAGAAAAATCTGAACAACCTCAAGTCGAGCAACCGGAGCGAAGGATTCCTCGAAATCAATCCCCTCTTCTTGTCGATAACCCTTAGCCACCAGACGTGACTTATTTCTGATAACCGTACCGTCAGCATCTAACTTGTTTTTCCAAATCCATTTTAGACCAATAACATAGATCCCTGTTGGTTTTTGAACCAATTCCCATACTTCAAGACGTTTATACTTATTAAGTTCTTCTTGCATGGATTCAATCCAGTTGTCATAAGTCATTGCTTCTTTAATATTTTTGGGTTCAGGTTGACAAACGGTAAGAGCATAAATGCAGTGTTCACCGTCAGTCTGAAGGCGTTTTCTAGTTACGACTGGTTGATTAGGGTTGCTAATTATGTTCACAAGAGGATGGTCTTTAGTCCAACGATGTGTGGAGGGTTGATGTTGATATACATTCTACAGATTAGGAGGATTCAAATAACTTGTAGATGATTCTGCAACATCAGAAGTAGCATAAGCATTTGCAAAAGGGTTGAAGAACGCATTTGGATCATAATCTGCAGGTGGGGGTACATCATTGTTCAGAAGATCATCAGCTGGTTTAGCGTCATTGGATGCGGTTTGTTTTACTGTTGTTGTAGAGTCAACTGGTGGTGCTTCCTCAACAGCAGTTGTTGTAGCTGGTGTATCAGGTATTGAATTTTGATCAGGTTGAGCAACGGAAACATTTGATACACCTGGGGCACGTTCATCAATATCATCACTAAACAGAGGAGCAAATAGTTGTTCCATTTGACGTCGAGTTAGTTGTAAACTAGGTTCAGCTGATGATGGGGTTTGAGGGAAGTTTAAACGGTTATGACCGGGTTCCAAGCTGTTATGCTCAGAAGCCATGTCTGTAAGCTCATCGAAATTTGCATGAATCGTTTCCATAATCTCCCTTGTACGACGATTCCAGATTCGGAAACCCTTAGTGTTTTCACAATATCCTACAAATACTCCAATGTCAGCTTTGGCTTTGAGCTTACCAAAGTCATCACGATCATTATTCGGATAACAAAGAGATCCAAATACATGAAAGTGTTTGAGATTCGGTTTTCGGTTATGGATAAGCTCATAAGGTGTTCTGTTATCATTGAGCGATTCTGAGTGTAGCATGCGGTTGACACGGCTTCAGCCCACAAGTAATCTGGAAGTTTAGCATTAATTAACATTGTTCTTGCAACTTCCACTAACGTACGGTTTCGTCTTTCAACAACTCCGTTTTGTTCCGGTGTTCGCGCAATTGATGTTTGGTGCTCAATTCCCACTTTCTCATAAAATGCACGAAGAGTTTGATTCACAAATTCAGTTCCTTTGTCTGTTTTGATTTGTTGTACTGTATTCCGGAGCTGAACTTGAATTTTCATGAGAAAGATGATGATCATCTGTGGAGCTTGATCTTTACTTCGAAGAAAATAAACCCAAGTCTATCTTGAGTAGTCATCTACAATTACCAAGATGTAGCATTTGCCATTAATCGTCTGCAATCGTATCGGGCCACACAAATCCATGTGAAGAAGATGAAGCACATGCTGTGAGCTGTGTTCCACCTTTGAAGGAAAGTGAGCACGAGTACTTTTCCATTGTTCACAAGCTGAGCATAGGTGATCTTTAGAATACCGAAATCTTGGGAGACCTTCAACAAGTTTGTATCGTTCAAGATTGGTTATGGTTTGAAAGTTTAAGTGTGAGAGACGACGGTGCCATAGCCAAGATTTTGTAGATGTAGCCTTAGAAAGTAGACAGATGGGAGATGAAGCAATCATGTCTTGCATTGAGATTGTGTAGAGACTTGATGTGCGTTGACCAGACATAAGATCGTTTTCTTGTAGATCACGAATGAAACAAGTTTTCCCTAAAAGCAACTTCCAAATCTCCATCACAAAATCAACCGACTGAAAAGAGATTGTGACCGAGACCTTCCACATAATAAACTCTGCTAATTTTGATGTTACCATTGATGTAATCTCGGTAGCCCATAATAGCTGCGAAGTGATCATTCCCGAACCTAACAGTGCCAATGAACTTGGAAAAAAAGTTTGATAACAGTTTGAGATTGCCTGTCATGTTCCGGGAACATCCGCTATCAACAACCTAGAGGATGATCTGTATCACCTGCATTACACACAGACGACACAGATGGAATAGAAGTAGATGTGGAACCCGAAGAGTTAGAGGGTTCTGATGCAGATATAGATGAAACACACATGTTCATGATTTTAGGTATCCATGTAAAGCCAGGTGTATTATGTAACCATTTCTGCCATCTCCAACTAGTCTTAACTTTGGTCTTAGTGAATGCACTAGGTGATAAGTTTTGCCTATGAGGTGAAGTGGGTTCTAAGGGTACATCAATGATTAAAGCATGAGCACTAGAAGGCGGTTTACCTATCACAGACTTAGAAGCAGTAGTGGGCCTAAAGGTATTCCGTTTTCTATTGTTCCGCTTGCGAGATAAGATAGTCGTAGCAACACATTTGTCATGACAACCAAAAAACATACTTTTACGACAACTAACACAAGAAGCTTCAAACTTAACATTTAAATTACTTAACGGTTCAACATTCGTTACAACACTTTTTCCATTACATTTGTCAGACGCAATATCTAAAGTGGGTGCAACTTGAGTGTTATTTAAAGTCCTAAGGTGTTCTTCTACTTCAGCATTCTTTATTGTTCTTTTCTTAAGGCACAACTTCCTATTCTTCCTTGTATTGCTCCTAGGCTGTGAAGTGCAGGCGTTGGGAAAAGAGGCAACTATTCCTGTTTCAGTAGAGGGAAGCACATTAGATTCTTGTGGTTTGTCATGAGATATTCTAGAGTCGGTTTGAATTTGTTTAGGTGTAGTTACTACAGTGTTACTATCCCTATCTTGCTTAAGTTTCACCAACTCTGCCTTTTGATCATGGATTTTGTGTAACAAATCTAGATTTTCAGAACGAGTGAGTCCGTATCGTCGTAAAACATCTTTGGTATATGCCCGATGATTATCAACATCTTTTGACGCTTGAGCACGAGTCTTTTTGAGTAAATCAAATATGACACTATATTCCTTTTTCACTTTTGAAATTTCTTGTTCATATTTTGAAATTTGACACTTCAAAGACACATTTTGATCATCCAGTTGCTCAAGTTTTGGACTAAGAGTTTTGATATGCAACTGGTTGATTTTGTTTTGCAAAGCTTGTTCCCGATTTTGACAATCTTTTTGACACCATTGAAGATGACGTTTTGCATTTGAAAGTTCGTTTAACAATCGTTCATTTTCAACTTTTAAAGACTTGATTTGTGACACAGTATCAGTATTCTCAACATTTTCAACAGAATCAACAAAATCAGCAGTGATGAAAACAAATTGTAACATATTGGATTTCACAAACACATCAAACCATGATCAAATGTAGGCGTATACTATAAGGTTTTTAGAGAGATAAAGAGTTAGAGGTTTGGGAACTTAGTGAGAGAAAGTAAAAGTATTATTATGAGCTCCAACCCTCTACCTTGGGAGGTAGAGGGTATTTATAGTTTCTTACATAAACGACACCTACGGGCTGTGGATCAGGCATACAGTGGGTAAAGACCCGTCCGTCCTCCACGGTGTTACTTAACTAAATACTACCTAACATTAAATAACTACGGCTACGAGCTTTCTAACGATTACATATAGCTGAGGTGACCGACACTTTAAGAACTGGATTTACTAAATCCTAACAATCTCCCCCTAAGGGAGGTCACCTCAAATTACATTGAATACAAACAGATATTACATTAAGATTGTTCTTGTATTATTGTTAATGTTCATTGCTCTGTAGCCCGTAGTTATTGATTCTTCGTTTTTGCATGTTTGGTTAATCCAAGTGGACGTCTTTAACTGATCCACGTGTTAATGAGTTTTGAGCCAGCTTTGAGATCATCAGCTACCATAAATCTCTGAATCTTCCTTTGTAGTGTTGACATTATGTGATGTTGTGACATTTGTACCGACATGCTAACATTCTGGATCATGATTTCTTCTTATCAGAGTAGCGGAAGCTTTAGTTGATTCATGATATTTGCATCAGCGTAGCAGAAGCATAGAGTGAGAATATCATAGTCATTGATGCACTAATCATGATTTCTTTGGAAATGAATGTGTTGTGTGAGCATGCGGCTATGGATTGACCTCTCCATTCTGATCAGCTGCAAACGTTGGGTGTACCTGCATACAACAATTAGCAATAAAGCGCACGAAAGTGTCTTTGATCACTTTCGTTGAATTGAGGTACACGGCCCAAGGTTCCCCGTTGATCAGTACAAGTACTGCCTGTGATCAGGTATAATTCCGAAGAACCTCATTGACAGGGTTTCGCAGCTGCTCTAGCTGTTATCAAACCGGAACGTCTCAAAGAAGACAACACGGAGTGAGTGAACCAGCGAATTTGAGTTTCACTGATTGATGAAAAGAGATTTGAAAAACAATCGTGTACTGCTTAATAAAGTGTTTTTTGCAATACAACGAAGGTTTTAAGGAGAATCAATTATCAATCATAAACACCTTTTATTTTTGAAATATTAATACACAGTCGATGTGCTAGAGAAAAGAATTTTAAGAACAACGACCGGTTTTTCAAAGGTATCCGTCAATCCATAACCTGAACCAGGATTGATTCATAAATTTGAATCGCTCTATTGTTTCTGTTCAGTTGTCACATGGTTGATCTATTGGCTAGATCTCACATGCCACCTACCAAGAGCTTGTTTGATGTTGGCTCTAGAAGGCTTTTCATCTTCATCCTGAATATGTTTGCATATCACTCAGATGTTCTGGCAATACCACAAGGATAATGCGTAGGACTCTAAGAATATAATCTCTCTTTCCACATTGTGTGAAACAGAGAGTCTTCATTGACAGTGACCTAATGAGATTTATTTGATGATCTCGTGGCTCTAGACTCAATTGTGCATATTTGGTTCCTATGCCGGAGACTAGGGAGAGGGTCTCCTTCTTCAATATCAACAAACTCTAAGAGAAAGTCGATAGATTATGTAGGTTCCATGTCAGAATGAAACAAGTCCTTTTAAGAGGAACTTGAGTGGCTTGGGAAGTTGTAGTGCAGTGCGTCACTGGGTCCATGACGTCTTGTCTTCAATACCGATGTTACCTTGGTAACCACCAGTAGCATATGAATTGAACCCGGTTTCTGCCCTAAGGTTGAATTATTGGAGGGCTATTTCTTTTCACCCTTTTCACATTTAGTTCTTTTTCATTCTTCAACCCCTTCAGTGCTTACCGAGACTTCATAACTATAACCTTGTTGGGTTTATTCTAGTTCTAGCTCTATCTCAGTCCGCACTATTCCCATTTCTCACTTTTCTCCTTTTTTCATCATACCTAAGGACTTCTACACTATCTAGTGGATTGTCCCTGGGTAGATCCCTCCGGCTCTGGCGGGATCGTGGGAACGAATACCTAACCTAACCATCCTTATATCATCATACATAAAGTAAATTTGGTCGGTCTATTTGGTATTGTTCATCTGCCATTGGAACCATTTGAAAATCAATCCAGATACTTGTAATATATTGTCAAAGCATTTTGTACCTGAATTGTTTTAGATATTTTAGAAAAAGAGCCCCCCCTCAACATGTGCATCTTGTATTTGAAATCGTTTTGGCACACAGAGGCAAGAGGAAGGATTCTCCTCTTTGATTACCATTTTCTAAAAGATATCAACATCACTTTCCTGATCAAAATTAGTATTTTTCATACTTTGTTAAGGGTATTTTTGGAAAGGATGTGGTTTTCAAAAAGTTGCTCCCCCTCAATATGTGCATTGAGATTTGAAAGTTTTTTGCACATATTAGGGAAAACCTGGACATTGAAACAAATCAATCACATTTCAATCCTTTTTTATTTGAAATAGATGCTCCCCCTCAACATATGCATGGAAAATCTGAAATCGTTTGGCACATGTGGGGAGGAGAGCTTGTAGATCACTATAAAGCCATTTATCGAATTATCAGTTTAAATCCAATTTAAATTACAAATTCTCCTCCGATCACAATTTTCAAATCATTTGAGATTTATAATCCCTGTAGATTTAAATTGATTTTGAAAGCTTTTGAGGAGAATTGTGACTTGCTTATGAAAACATTTAACCGATAAGGATCAAATCTGAGACTTTACACTCCAAAGATTAAACATGCTTGAATATCTTTTGAAAACATGACATAAACCTTGGTCTGAACCAATTGTATGACAAATAACCCTTTTGATTTAAATGAAATCATTCTCTCCCTCAATCAATGACATAAGTTGTTGATTGAGAGATAACAAATGTCAAGTCCAAATGATTTTCAAAAATTGAGACCGAGTTATTTTTATTAGTTTTCAATTAGATAACAAATATTTGCTTTTAGAATCAGAGCATGAGATTTGAAAAATAAGATAAAGCATGGCTCTGTTCTTTCTTTAAAAACGGGTTATAGACTGAAATGACTATAAGCCTTTTGTTTTTCTTTATCTCAATTTTTTTTTATTATTATTTTTTAATATGTACATTCGAACAACATCTAAAGACCCGTGTCACTCTTTGAATGACAGCACAAAGACCGTAGATATTATCGAATCAAGAAAAACATGAAAAAATGACAATATTTTTGAAATTTTTCGAGTTTTTCAAATTTTTATGGATTTTTGAAAGTTTTATATTTTTCTATTTTCTTTTTGTTGGTTTTGTAATTTTGTATTTTGCTTTTTGAATAAATATTAACAAGAGATGGATGAAGAAAAACTTTTACTCCTCGTCTTCCTCTTGAAGACGTTTGAGTGTTTCCGGTTGTACACTCTTTAGACCAAGTCGTGGGAGGATAAACTCAAAACGTTCTCTAGGAAGAGCTTTGGTGAAGATGTCTGCTAACTGGTATTCAGTCCTAACAAAATAAAGTTCCACCACACCGTTCTCTACTTGCTCCCTGATGAAATGATGTTGAATGTCAATATGCTTTGCTCTTGAATATTGAAAGTTGTTGCATGAGAGAGCAATGGCACTTTTGTTATCACAATACAGAGGAATTTTGTTGAATTCAAAGCCATAGTCAGATAATTGGGATCTCCTCCATAGGATTTAAGCACAACAAGATGACATGGCTATGTATTCAGCCTCTGTAGAGGATATAGAAGTACTCATTTGTTTCTTTGAAGACCAGCTCACGAGCTGATCACCCAAAAAACTGAGCACCTCCTGACGTGCTTCGACGTGTATCTTGACATCCTGCATGATCAGCATCTGCATAGGCTGTTAGTGACATACCGGAGTCCTTCGGGTACCAAAGTCCCATATTGATGGTTCCTTGGAAATACCGAAAGACCCGTTTAACCGCTTCAAGGTGCTTTTTGGTAGGCTTAGCCTGGTATCTAGCACACATGCATACAGCGAACATAATATCAGGTCTACTGGCTGTGAGGTACATCAGGGATCCAATCATACTACGATATTTTGTTTGATCTACCATGATCCCTGAGTGGTCCTCATAGTTTAGTACGCTCTATCATGGGAGTGTCAACAGAGTCACAAGAATCAAATCCAAATTTCTTTAAAATCTCATTAGCATATTTAGATTGATTTATAAAAATGCCTCCGGGACTTTGTGAAATTTGTAATCCCAAGAAAAATGACATTTGTCCCATCATTGACATTTGAAATTTGGAGCCCATCTCCTTAGAAAAACGGTCACATTCATTGGGGTCAGTCTAGGAAAAAATAATATCATCAACATAAATTTGAACGTGAATTAAATGTTTTCCTGACTTTCTGGTGAACAATGTCGGATCAACTGATCCTTTGCTGAATCCAGTAGATAGAAGAAACTTTGATAGCGTATCATACCATGCCCTTGGAGCTTGCTTCAAACCGTAAAGAGCCTTCTTCAAGCGATAGACATGAGTAGGATGCTCTGAATTCACAAAACCTTCAGGTTGGCTGACGTATACAACTTCTTTAAGATCTCCGTTAAGAAAAGCCGTCTTTACATCCATTTGATAGACTATCATGTTCTTACTTGCAGCATTAGCCAGGAAGATTCTGATTGCCTCGATGCGTGCAACTGGAGCAAATGATTCCTCAAAGTCAATACCCTCCTCTTGACGGTATCCTTTTGCAACCAATCGAGCCTTGTTCTTTAATACATCACCATGCTCATCAAGTTTTACTTTGAAGATCCACTTTATAGCAATGATCATAGCACAGTCAGGAGTAGGTACTAATTCCCATACATCTAGTCGATCAAACTCATGAATTTCTTCTTGCATGGCATTGAACCAACTGTCTTCATTCATGGCAGTTTAAATGTCTTTTGGTTCAATTTTAGATAGTACGGAGTTGAAGAAGCACCATAAGGCATCAGTTGCAAGTTGTTTACGAGTGGATACAGGACGAGAGGGGTTTCCAATGATGTTGTCCAATGGATGGTCATGTGTCCATTTTCTAAGGTGTTCATGTGGTTGTGTTTGAGGAACTGAAGTAGCAGAGTCGTTTTCTCCTGATGAAGATGGTTCTGATGATGATTCAGGAGCAAATATGTTTTTAAAGGGAGCATCTTCAAGAGTAGCAAAGGGGTTATCTCCATCATAGGTGCCAGAAACAATTCCATGATGTACACTTGATGATTGAGGAATTGATGATGAAATAGAGTGATCAGCAGAAGGTGCTTCTTGACTTAATGACATAGAAACTGAAGGGTTATCTTCATTGACAGGGATAGGAGCAGCCTCTGTTGATGGATTTGACAGATCATTAGCAATTGGCTCATAGTGTTCATCAAAAATTGGATCAAACAATTTCTTCAAATCATCTTCTGAAGGAGGTACATAAGGAGTTGCTGGTGAGAGATTTAGTACAAGAGAAGAACTAATGGGACTACTTGATGAAGGTTGTGATACGGGTCCTGTTGGAATCACTCCTAAACCTAATTCAAGTGTTAGTGATTCATATGTAATAGTTAGCTTAATTATGGCCTTTATGTTTGTTATTAGCTTAGGCTTATGTAGAAGGCCCATAAGCCTAGGCCCAAGTCCAATAAGGAAAGGAAGGGACTAGGAGTGTTGCCCTAGCTTTCTATCCTATAAATAGTCTTGTAATACCCTCACTTGAGGGTTGGTTGTTCAATTTACTCTTTCATTCATACTCTACGCATAACCTTTCTATACATATACGTGTGTGTGTGTTTGGCTAGTTGTTCAACCGATCTATTCTCTTCTCTATTTCTTATTGTTAGGATCGATATATTATTGTGTTGATGATTCGGGTGGTCTTGGATGATCAAAATACATGTTTTCCATTTTAGAGAGAGAAAGTAGAGAGAGAGGGTGTTCTTGCTAGAGGTTTACACAAAGGAAATGTTAGATTGAATGAGAAGCACCACCCCTAACATGGATGGAAGGGGTATTTATAGTTACAGAAAACACGACCTCCTATCGGCCTGTGGATCAGGCATACAGTGGGTAAAGACCCGTCCTTCCTCCACGGTGTTACACTACGCTAAACTAAGCTAATAACTAACTAATAAACTGATAAATAACGTAACTAACGATATGTCTACGAGCTAACTTATGCTAAATTATATTTGGGGTGACCGACACTTTACTATGGAATTTCCAATTCCTAACAATCTCCCCCTAAGGGAGGTCACCCCATGTTTTACATTTTGAATCTTAGCATTCTATTAAATCTTCAGTCTTGAGATCGTAGACTTTAATTCTTCACTTCCGCAATCTTTGTGCTTTTGTAGTTGATAACACTCAGATTGTGCATGTTTTTAGTAGCATTGTTTGTACTTTTATATCTGTTATTTGGTTATATTTGTGTGATTTTAGTACTTAATCGTATCTAGAGATGTTTGTCTAGTATTCATAACCAAGTGCAGGGAAATGGAGGAAAATGTGGAAATATGCACTTAATCGAAGATTCCCGTCTCAGTAAAGCTAAATCCCAAGTACCTTTGAAGATCTTAGTGATTGAAGAACCAAGTTCTACGAGTCAGAGTGAAGAGAGAAAGATCAAGTTTCACGTCTCAGAAGATCCAACCGGATCCGGTTACACCTTCAGCCGGATCGGTTGGCATTTGGTCGGAATACATGTTTTTGCCATGACCGACCGATCGGTCGCAACCCGCAACCGGATCGGTCGATGTGTTATTAATAAAGACCAACCGGATCGGTTGGTCGTATGACCGATCCGGTTGGAGAAGCTGCAGTCGTCAAATCTTCATCACTAAGCTTCCCCTTTGCATCCAAACGATTCTAGGTCCTTCTCTTGGTGTATTCTAGTCCCTTCCTTACTCCTTGGAGGCCAAGCCAAGCATTTAACACCCTAGGCCTTGGAATTAGTATAAATAGAGGCTAATTATGAGCATATTAGACACACTTCAATTACAAAGCTCTCTACTCATCAAACCAAGCCTTAACCTCCTGAAATTCGTCCTTAGAAATCCAGAGAAGTTTGGAGTTCCATAAGTTCCACCGTTGGAAGCCAAAACACTAAGAAGTCCACCACGATCCTTTGGGAATCATTACTTCATCATTTGTAATCTTATTCCAAGCATTGTAAGACTTTTAATCATGTTTTCTAATGATCAAAGTTATGAGTTTACGTTCATGTTTGCTATGAGTAGCTAGTTTCTTTATACACTTGCTTAAATGATGTTGATTATTATATGATTAGTTAGTGATTGTATTAACATGTTTTAATTCAATTTCAAGTTGATTCTAAGATCCAATTGTGCTAAAGTTTCATAGTGACATTTGTTAATCAAGTTTGGCTAATTGGTAACTATCGTTGGGGTCGAAAGAACTTCGTATTATTCAACTAGTCATAATCATTTTGTCTATGGATGATTGTTTTTACCCATTATTCTTGATTATACAAAGGAACTAAGGTGTGGTTGTAATAGAGACGCTTTTTGATTATCAAATTGGATTGGTTGGAAACATCTAAATGGTCGTAAGATTGGTTGTTGAAAATTAATTGTAGCCTTTTGTCTATGATCGGGTACCTTTTGTATTGACCATTTCTTAAGCAATTTGATGAACAAGTGGATGTTTTTGTGTTTAAGTTTATGAAAGTAGACTTATGAAACTTGAATTGATCTTGAATTGATTGGTTAAACTTAAAGCTTGTTTTTATGAACTAAAATCTTGACGAAGGTTTAACTTGTAAGAACAATAGATTAGTTTTCAACTAATTATCACAACCAACATGTTAAGTAGTTAATACAATCACATTAATCTATGATATGATACTAGTTTGAGCAAGTGTAGTTTTTAATCATCTGAATATCATTATATCTATTTGCTTTGTTATATGTTTTTGATAGACTCCGTTAATTCAAACTTGTGCTCTGATTCACTCAAATCCCTGCGAACGATCCCGACTTACCTTCATAATCTTGCTATAACGGACGAGTATACTTGCTCGTATGTGTTATTGGTAATATTGGTAATTCACCTTTTATAAATTTAAAACTTGCACCTACCGGGCACATCAAGTTTTTGGCGCCGTTGCCGGGGATTTGATTGTGTTTCAACAAGTTTGTGAATTTCCCTCAGCCGATTCCTTAAAAAAAAAAAAAAAAAAAAAAAAAAAAAAAAAAAAAATTCACAGAAACTATAACCGGATCCGGTTGCCCCTCAACCGAATCGGTTACGAGTTTACCCATCATTCATCAGGTCTGACCGATCGGTCGCATCCCGCAACCGATCCGGTTACCATCCTCTGTTCCATATAAACCGTTTTCGTTGTTTGTCCGTGTGTTTAGATATTTCCTGGATTCTCTAGGACATTGTATGAACACTCGAGCAGCGGGAATAGAACCAATTACACCTCTTACCAACCCAGAACGTTTGATTCGAAGAAGAAGAAGAACAGGTTTCATACCATTGGAAAACCGTATACCAAGAGTACCAAACCCACCATTTGATAACCTCATTGAAGCCAAAGTTGTTTACAATCCTTTCACCAATTTACCTTTTCCCATGGCGGACGATCAACCCATGTGGGGAACCAACCGAACCGTAGCACCAACACCCGAAAGTGCTATTGTTGCTATTAACCTTGGTGACAACTTCACCGTGAAGGGACATCACCTTTCTATGATCAAAGACCGACAATTCGATGGCCGTGCGCGGGCCGATCCGCATAAGCACATTGCCGAATTCATCGAAATTTGCGGAATGTTTCGTTATGGCGACACAGATGTCAATGCCATCAAACTCAAACTTTTTCCATCATCACTCGCCGGAGATGCTAAAGTATGGTACAATGAATTAACCCCGGGAATCATCAATACTTGGGAGGAGATGAGGCAAGCTTTTGTGAGCCGATTCTTTCCACCTGCCATGTTTGATCGATTAATGGGAGAAATTCGTGCTTTCAACCAAAACCCAAACGAATCACTTGTCGAAGCTTGGCTTCGAATGAAAGATTTGCTTCGTAGTTGTCATGGACATGGGCTATCAAAAGGAACCATTATCCAAATCTTTTACCATGGACTGGATGAAATCTCTCAAGGCATCCTTGATGCTGGAGGAATTTTTCTCTATAAAACTCCTAACGATGCACATCAATTGCTCGAAGATCGAGTACTTCTTAAACTTGATTGGTCCAAAGATTTCAAAACCAAACCTCTCCGAAAAACCGTTGCTTTTGTCGAAAACACCGATACCTCAAAACTCATGGAGAAGATGGAAGCGTTAACCTCACAAATCAACTCGCAATACAAGGATATCAAAGATGAAATGAAAGAAATGCGAGACGGATGCAACAATTGTGGAGGAAATCACCCATCGTCCGAGTGCGACGATAAACCTATGGGTGGACCAAAAGAAGGAGAAGCAAATTACGTTCAAGGAGGATACCGTGGAGGAGGATATCGTAGTAATTATTATGGTCGAAATTCTGGAAATTGGCAAGATCGCCGACCGAGGGATAACAACCGTGATTCTCAACCACGAACTGACGATCCACCACACCAAACTTCCGACAAAAAGACAGAAGAAACTGAATTCGAAAAAACCATGAGAGAATTCGTGGCTAGTCAAAAATCCGCAAATGATTTTATCAAAAATCAATTTTTCAATCTTAAAGCCAAAGTTGAGCAAGGACAGAAAAATCATCAAGCATCTATCCAAGATCTTGAAAACAAGCTTGGCAGACTTTCTGACCAACATTCTTCTAGACCATCTGGTTCATTGCCAAGTAACACTTAATCCAATCCAAAACCATCAAATGATAAGACGTACCGTCCACCTCAAACACGAAATGAACATATCAATGCTGTTTTCACAAGAAGTGGTCTCTCGTACGATCCACCACCTAATCCTAATACTCCTATCACCGTTGATAGTGAGGATGAAAATGAAGAACCAAACACAACTCAAACCACCAAAAAGAAAGACATTCCACCAGTCAAGGCGTATACACCGAAAATTCCTTATCCTCAACGCCTAAAGAAAGAGAAGATGGAAGAGCGTTATAAGAAGTTTATCGAAATAATCAAAGAGGTTAGACTCAATGTTCCTCTCGTTGATGTTATAGCCGGAATGCCCAATTACGGGAAATTCTTGAAAGAACTTCTTAATAACAAAAGCAAGCTTGAGCAAATATCAGCAACTTTTCTTAACGAAGAATGCTCAGCCATAGTTCAAAACAAAATTCCACCAAAGCTCGGAGATCCTGGGAGCTTTCTTATTCCATGTACTTTCGGGAATAACGTTAAATGTGATGCTTTAGCCGATCTTGGCGCAAGTATCAATTTGATGCCTTATTCACTCTATTCCAAGTTGTGCAACAACAGCCTGAAACCAACAAAAATGAGCATTCGATTGGCAAATCATTCCTATCAATATCCTGTGGGAATCGCTGAGAATATGCTTGTTCAAGTCGGTAAATTCATATTTCCCGTGGACTTTGTAATTTTGGAAATGGAAGAAGATAGTAAAGTCCCACTCATTTTAGGAAGACCTTTCCTAAACACCGCCGACGCAATCATCAAAGTTAAAGGAAAAGAACTCAACCTTGGAGTTGGAGAAGATCGAATCACTTTTCTTATCGATAAAGCAATGCGCTACCCACATTCCAGTGATGACACTTGTTTTAACGTCGATGTTATTGATGAAGTCACTGATGAGGAATTAGATGCATTACTTAACGAATCCGATCCATTCATGACTACTTCTGAAAAAATCAATGAAACAGATTTTGACAAAGAATTTGATGATTTCATGAAAGTAGAATTTGAAGAAGATAACTCAGAAGAAGAAGAAATAGAGGAAGAGGAAGAAAATTTTGAGGAAATCACTTTCAATGAAAAAATGCGAATAAAATCCTCTATCGAAGAACCACCCACGGATCTCGAACTCAAACCTCTCCCAAATCATCTTGAATATGCTTATCTGGAGGAGAACTCACTTCTTCCAGTAGTCATATCTTCATTACTCGAGGATGATGAGAAAGAAAGTTTAGTTTCCGTACTCAAAAATCACAAACAAGCTTTTGCTTGGAAAACATCTGATATCCCAGGAATTAGTCCTAATTTTTGCAAACACAAAATCAATTTCGAAGAAGGGATGAAACCTGTGGTAGAACGTCAACGTAGACTCAATCCCAACATGAAAGAAGTTGTTAAAAAGGAAATCATTAAACTTCTTGATGCTGGAATCATTTACCCAATTGAGGATAGTCCTTGGGTAAGCCCTGTTCACTGTGTTCCAAAGAAAGGAGGAATGACGGTTGTAACTAATGAGCGAGATGAGCTAGTTCCAACTAGAACTGTCACCGGTTGGCGTGTTTGTATTGACTATCGTAAGTTAAACAAAGCCACCAGAAAGGATCATTTTCCACTCCCATTCATGGATCAAATGCTTGAAAGACTAGCGGGAAATAAATTCTTTTGTTTCCTCGACGGATTTTCAGGATATTTCCAAATTCCCATCGATCCTAAGGATCAAGAAAAAACCACCTTTACTTGTCCTTTTGGAACCTACGCATATCGGCGTATGCCTTTTGGTCTTTGTAATGCACCTGCAACTTTTCAGAGGTGTATGATCGCCATCTTCCAAGACATGCTAGAAACCTCCATGGAAGTTTTCATGGATGATTTTTCAGTCTTTGGAGAGTCATTCGAAACTTGCCTTTCTAATCTCGATAAAATGCTCGAAAGATGCGAAGCCGCACATCTTGTTCTCAACTGGGAGAAATGCCACTTTATGGTAACCGAAGGAATTGTGCTTGGCCACAAAATCTCTAGTGCCGGAATGGAAGTCGACAAAGCAAAGGTCGATGTCATCTCAAAACTTCCACCACCAACCAACGTCAAAGCAGTTAGAAGTTTTTTAGGACATGCTGGTTTTTACCGCAGATTCATCAAAGATTTTTCCAAAATATCTCGTCCAATGACAAAACTTCTTGAGAAAGAATCTATCTTTGATTTCGATGCTGATTGCATAAAAGCTTTCGAATCACTGAAATCTCAACTTACTAGTGCTCCGATCATGGTTTCACCTAATTGGTCACTACCTTTCGAACTTATGTGTGACGCAAGCGATTTTGCTGTTGGAGCTGTCTTAGGACAACGCGAAGGGAAACACTTTCGGCCTATATATTTTGCAAGCAAGACACTGAATAGTGCCCAGCAAAATTATACCGTCACCGAAAAGGAATTACTAGCTGTCGTTTTTGCCTTTGACAAATTCCGATCGTATCTTGTGCTCTCAAAAACAGTCGTTTTTACCGATCATTCAGCACTCAAATATCTATTCAACAAGCAAGACGCTAAACCACGCCTTATTCGATGGATTTTGTTACTCCAAGAATTTGACATCGAAATCAAAGACAAGAAAGGAGCAGAGAATCTTGCTGCTGACCACTTATCCCGTCTCGAAAATCCTAATCTTGAGGAATTAAAAGAAGAAGAAATCGATGATTATTTTCCCGATGAAACTCTCATGACCATCGACGGAAATGACGATCCTTGGTTTGCTGACTTTGCAAACTACCTCGCCGGAGGAATTCTCAGAAAAGGACTAACTCATGCTCAAAGAAGCAAATTCTTTTCAGAACTTAAATACTATTTTTGGGAAGAGCCATATCTTTTTAAAATGTGTCCCGATGGGATGATCCGAAGATGTATTTTTGGTTCCGAAACTCGTAAAATTCTTGACGAATGTCACCATGGCCCAACTGGGGGACATTATGGTCCTTCCACCACAGCTAAGAAAGTTTTTGATGCTGGATTCTATTGGCCAACAATATTCAAAGAAGCACATACACTTGTTCAAAACTGTGACGCTTGTCAAAGAACCACCAATCTCTCTCGAAGGGATGAAATGCCGTTAACAAGCATTCAAGTGTGTGAAATATTCGATATTTGGGGAATAGATTTCATGGGACCTTTCCCTAAATCCCACAAATTCGAATACATTCTCGTTGCTATAGATTACGTGTCCAAATGGGCAGAAGCAGAAGCTTTACCAACAAACGATGCTCGTGTCGTCGTTAATTTTCTCAAAAAGCTTTTCGCTCGTTATGGAATTCCCAAAGCACTCATAAGCGATCGTGGAACTCATTTCTGCAATCAACAAATGGAAAAAACCATGAAAAGATATGGAGTTCATCATCGATTTGCAACTGCTTATCATCCACAAACTAGTGGACAAGTCGAAAATACCAACAGAGCTCTCAAAAGAATACTGGAAAAAACCGTAAAAGACAATCCGTCTTTATGGGCAAGGAAACTTGATGATGCTCTGTGGGCATTTCGTACGGCTTATAAAACACCAATTGGTACAACTCCGTACAGACTCCTGTATGGGAAGACTTGTCATTTGCCGTTCGAAGTTGAACATCGTGCTTATTGGGCGCTCAGACAATGTAACACCGATCTCAAAATAGCTGGAGAGAAAAGATTCCTGCAATTGCACGAACTCGATGAATTAAGACTCCAAGCTTATGAAAACTCCAAACTGTATAAAGCCAGAACAAAATCCTATCATGATAAAAAGCTACGAATTCGAAAAGAATTCAAAGCCGGAGATAAAGTTCTGCTTTTTAACATGAAATTCAAATTCAAAGCTCCTAAGTTACAACCAAAATGGTTTGGACCATACGTCGTTAAACATGGATATCCATCTGGGTATGTCGAACTTTATGACAAACAAGGTGGAAGTTTCATTGTTAATGGACACCGAATCAAGTTATACTACGATAAGGAGCAAACGAATGAAGTTTCAGTTGCGGCAGTGTCCTGGAGACACCATGAGAATGAATTCGAAACTATAACTTTTGTAGCACCATTTCCTGGAAGAATTCCACAAACTGTCCCGTGGAAACCAACTGCTGAATTCGTCTGGGACGATATTGAAGATACTGGTGAAGAATTCATGTACATCCCCGAACTCTATAAAATGTTCAAAGCTGCCCTTGCAGCTGAATAAATTCGGGAAGAATCGAGTCAGGCTGATGACTCGGTAATAAAACAAGCGCTTCTCGGGAGGCAACCCGTGTGTTTCGTATTTGATTTTCTGTGGTCGCTCCCCAAAGTCTTAACCTTTGGTTGAACTTAAGTGTGGGGGAGTGCTACCTTTTAATAAAACCTTTTGTTTGTTTATAAGATTGTGTGCAGGTGATGATTTCTCTAGTGGACGCCAGGAATGAAGAAAGAATTTTAAGCTGATAAACTCGTTGACATATCTGGTTTCATCTCTATTTTCCCTATTTCTATACTTTGAAGTTCGCTTTTCATTGAGGACAATGTCTAACTTAAGTGTGGGGGGGTGAATAGGTAAAATTAGAGTTTTCACGCTTAAATTTAAAATTTTGTTTGCCCTTGTGATCTAGTTGTTTTCACACTTTTAGGATTATCTATTAGAATAACTGGATCATTCCACTGGTAAAAACTGGTAATATTTGAAATTTCGAGATGTGTTCCGATTACTATTGCAATCCATTCTGGGATCGATAAACATTTGCTAACACATATTATACCCTTTCCACTAAATTGTGAGGATTTAAGCCTATTTCTTATTAGCATACATCTTTTATGCTTAGATCTTTTGCTATGAGTGTGCCGGTGATTTTATTTATTCTAGAACTTGTGCTTGTAAATCATTACCAGACCGCAGTGAGATTGCATTCGTGTGATATAAGTGAATTCGTGTGATAAAGAGGCAACTTAGGATTTAACCCAAATGGCCTTCCATTTTTACATCTAATGATATATTAGCTAGCCTCATCGGTTAGTTAACCACCCACATGGACCCATTTGTAGTGCTCAATTTTAGCACTAGATACCCCTAGTTACACCTTCTGAGCCATCCCTTTCATTTTTGCTTCACCTAGAAAATACAAAAAGATTTTACACTTTAAACCTTAGCCTTCCCCTTATCAATGTCTAACGGTTGGTTGCTAGTTTCATGGAAAGTTAAGATTGTTCAAATGATTATGAGTACCACTTCATTTGTGATTGATTGAGCCATAAGTTAAGAGTTTACGTTCAAAAAAAAAAAAAAAAAAAAAAAAAAAAAAAAAAATGTGTTGAAAGTATGGAAATAATAGCCAATGTGCTATGGTCGTAGAATAATTGACATGGCAGAGCAAAAAGCTGTGGAAAGTGAAAAAGAAGAAAGGAAAGCTATAATCATTTATTTGGTTCGTGGAATGTTTGGTAGCTAGCAACATGGGTATTAGACTTGATTTCATTTTTATTTTTACACCAATTTCATTAAACATTCCCATGCCTTATCCATACCCTTAACCCTTAGCCTATCATTATAACCCGAATAAAAGCCCTCTTTAGATGTTTTTACTTGGTGCTCACGCCACGTCGGTGGAGTTTTGTTTCTTGGATTATGGGTACAACGATCGATGGTTTGTAAGGTGCTTGGTTTATTTACTAATATCGAAAGGAAAGAAGAAAAAGTGAAAGGTGTCGAAAAACGAGACGGTACAGTTAATAAGATGCTGGTATCGTGTAACCGATAATAAAGGTATGAAAGTTGTGTAAAAAAAAAAAAAAAAAAAAAAAAAAAAAAAAA